>CM035155.1:72405504-72819798 GCA_020205615.1 Panax quinquefolius | reverse complement strand
AAGGAAAATTAGTTAAAGGAGTTTAATTAATTATCCCTAATAAGATTAGGAGCTTAATTAATTAAAAGAATTTAATTAATTAAAATAAAACTCAATTCCTTAATTGTTAAGGAGGGTTGCCCACATCTAAATAAGAGGAGTCTTATTATGGGTGTGAGTTAGTTGTTGATTTTTACAACTACGACATAATTCCAATTTGTTGGAGAGTACGCCCTCTTTTCTATACAGATAGGAAAACTAGGGTTTGAGCCAATACCTTCTTCTTGAAAATTCTTTTTCCTTGGTGGATCACCTCTAGAGGCCAAACATTTGGGTGGATAACGTTGATCAAATGAAGGAATCAAACCCGGTGAATTCAAGTTGAACGCGAAAGGATTTGGAGGTGAACTTGTACTTG
This sequence comes from Panax quinquefolius, assembly GCA_020205615.1. Lineage (NCBI taxonomy): Eukaryota > Viridiplantae > Streptophyta > Magnoliopsida > Apiales > Araliaceae > Panax > Panax quinquefolius. The sequence goes on along the minus strand of CM035155.1, from coordinate 72,819,401 downwards.
AGGAAGCTCGATCTTCAAGGGTATGATTTTATTCTTTATCTTTTCGTTTAATTAATAATTGTGCATAAAGGGTGATCCGGGTATATGGTTTGTAAAAATTTTAAACTCTGATTTTTACACGTTTCCGCACTTTTATGCAATTTGATTGCGTTCATAAATATTACAAACCTAACAGTGGTATCAAAGCCAAACCTTTATGCAAATTATTAATTGTTCAGATTTAATTTGTATATTGATATGTGTTTAGAACAATTTTATTGGGCATAATTTTATTGTATAAAATTTAAAATAAAAAAAAAAAGCTTAATTTTTTTTTTTCACATCGATTCACTAATCCCCATCCACTTATATGGTAAATAAAGCAACACTGGCGTGAATCTTTACTACAGGATTCGGAAGGAGTTATTTTTTTTTTTCAGATTCTAACCGCATGAAAATAAAAAAAAAAATAAAAAAATCGCTGCATACGTTTGCAACATGGGCGAATGACTTGGTTAATTTTTTTTTTTTTATCATCCGGATTCACTTGTACACTGCCACGTTAATTGGTATCTTTTGAATCACATGCCACCTTGTAAAGGTGCTTTGGACCAAATCAAATCTTTGGTATAGTTAATATATATATATATATATATATAATAGTTATATATATAAAATATATTAACGTATATATATATATATATATATATATATATATATTAGATATTTGATTATATATTAAAATTAAAATATATAACGATTATTATATATTAATAATATATATATTTTAATTATTTTATAACTAAAATAAAAGTTTATTTTAATCTTAAAATAAAAGGTTTATTTTAATCTTAAAATAAAAAGAATTTATTTTAATTTTAAAATTAGAATTCCATGCTAACTAATTAGAGTTGGAATTGGATTCCATGATAACTAATTGGAGTTGAAATTGATCTTTCCTTAAATAAAGGAGTTTATTTAGATATGAAATAAGATTTCATATTATTCAAAATAAAGGAGTTTATTTGTGAATAGGAAAGAAAATCCTAATTTCCTTAAATAAAGGAGTTTATTTAGATATGAAATAAGATTTCATATTATTCAAAAAATAAAAGAGTTTATTTGTGAATAGGAAAGAGAATCCGTGTTTCCAAAATAAAGGAGTTTATTTTGACTTGGAATTTGATTCCATAATTAATTAAAATAAAGGAGTTTATTTTGATTAAAATAAAATAGTTTATTTTATTCAAAATTAGATAAATTAAAATAAAATAGTTTAATTTTGATTTAAATTTGGATTAAAATAAAGGAGTTTATTTTGATTCAAAAATAGATTTTATACTAACTAAATTTGCCCATTAAATGATATCAATATATATATTTAATGTTTATTATCCATATGATGAATGTTATTTATTGATGTATATGATGACGTGTATGATAATAAATGAGATTGATTATGGACTATTGACAATGTGATTGGATTTTATTTTAGTTGGATGCATGAATGTATGGGTTTTATTAAATGGGGTCTCACAGTACCTCGCCTTCTCTAATTTTTTCTTAATATAAATTCTATCTCCTCCTATGTACTTCCCTCGATCGCCGATCAAGGTTTCTATTTATTTTAAATAGTTTTGTAATAGGAATAGTTAGAATTAATTTTGAAAATGGAGATCAAAGGAGCAAGGAGCGCGTGAAGACCCGTGGGTTGTAATGGAGCCCGGGTTTAAATGTAATAGTTATATTTAAATATTATTTCTTGCACACCCACAGGGTTTGACCTTTTGGTTCACTTGGTGGCTCTAGTGAACCAAACTAGAATAAAAGTCCATAATCAATCCGGTAAAATATAGTATTCTATATGTGCATGCTTATACTATATATATTATATATTATATAAACATGCTTCGCATGTTCATTAATATGACGCGTATTTATATATATATGTGCATGCTTGGCGCTTAAACAAGATGAGATAAATTAATAACAAAACCCTCAATTTTTATATTAAGTCCTAAGCGCTCAAAGATATTTGGAATATCGAACGTCGCTTTCTAGCATGATAAAATTAATAGAGTATTAAATATTTAATATGAGTTTGTTGTGTCACCACAAGGCAAGTATTAAGTATTTAAGATGTTAATTTATCACATTTGATGCTTATAAAGAAAATTGAACAATATTGTTTTGTTGTGTCACCACAAGGATGATATTTTTCTTTTTGAATATATGGAGTGCTAGGGTCGAACTTAACTTGGATAATTTTGATTCGGATGTGCCACCACTTGATCAAAATAATCTAAGAGGCAAAAGAAAAGGAGTCAGATAGTTGATGTAATTGACAAAAGTTGTTCACCTATTTATTTATATATAGTTTGTTGTGTCACCACAAGGCTATATATATTTGAAATGGGATCCTTATTCTCACTAACAAATCTTTAATTAGATTTTGCTTAACTATATAAGTGAGGGTAATATAGTTTGAAGAAAATAGTGGGAGATACCAATTTAAAACAAGACCTAAATTATTTTGGTAATTAATAAAGAATGTATGTTAAAATGTTGTTAAATACAAATTCATTTACAAAATTTTACAATGTCTTAATTACTATCTCTCTGCGAAACATATTAGATGTTATTTAACCGGACCAGTATTAAATGGAATGGTTAAGGAATTTGAGAATAGTTCTCATAATGAAAGGCTATCTTATGTCTTTAATACGCCTATCCTCGCAATGGTTGCGCATAATGCCCCGAGGAGGAAGAGATTGCTACTTTTAGAAAGTGGCAAAATGATGCACAATTGCTCAACGCATCATGCTCGCATCCATGAGTAACGAGCTTCAAACAAGATGAAACTATGGATGCTCTTACTATATTTCGCACATCAAGTAGTTATGGTGAGGAAAGTAGGACTAATAGATATCGATATCTAAAGAGCTCTTCCGATCTAGAATGGCCAATGGCACTATAAGATGCATAAAAAGTTCTTAACATAATCAATTTGATTGATCAATTAGGACAACTGGTTTTGTCATGGATGGAGAGTTGAGCCAAGATTTGATCTTGCACTCACTCCCGGACTCTTTCATTAATTGTTGTGAATTTTCATATGAACAAGTTAGATATCGCCTTCATTGATTTGCTTAATATATTGAAAAATGTTGAGAGTCATTTTCCAACCAAGAAAGATCAAGTCTTATTGGTAGGGGCCAAAGGATCTTCCTCAAAAGAAGAACGATTCAAAGAAGGTAAATAGAAAGGCATAAACAAAGGATAATAAGAACAAAAGCGATACGGATAGAAAGGAGCTTGCTTTCCACCGCAATAAGCCCGGACACTAGAAAGAAGCTGCGAGAAGTATCTCACAGAGGCTAACTAAAGAAGCTTAGTGAAGTTTTGGTTACAAATACAAATTTGTTCATGATTTAAAATAATTTTTCTTTAAGTCAAGGTTCTACTTGGGTATTGGATACCGACTTTGGTTATCATAAATATAGATTTATGAAGGACCAAGAAGAAGTAGAAAGCTAAACAAAGATAAATAATTTTATGTGTGGGAAATGAAGCAAAGGTTGCTACATTAGCCATAGAAACTTATAGTTTAGCAATGCCTATGGGAAAATCTATTAAGTCAATAAGTTGTTATTGTATTTGAGTTCTTGTTAGAAATATTATTTCTATTTTGTTGTTGGACAATAAAATTTTTGGTATTATAATTAAGAACAATTGTTGTTCTATTTATAATAATAATGTTTTGTATAGAATCGGAATATTTCTTAATAAATTTTGTATACTTGACTTACATGAAAATAATTTTGCATATTGAACAAATTAGTATAAGAAAAGGAGATGATCATTCAAAGAGTTGAATGTGTGTATTTGTCGAATACAAGTATGAATTATTTGAAAGGTTCAAAGAATCTTAATTGAAACAAATTGACAATGTATTAAGATTCTTTGATTAGATCAAGGAATAAATACTTGTGAAATAAGTTTCTAGATCATCTTAAATGGTTTTTCGATAATGGACGCCCTCGACACGTTAATAATTGATTGATGTATTAGAAAGGAAAATCGCACTCTATTTGAATATAAGACGATCCATAATGATTTTACCGACATTTCAAAGATATCCTTCAGGATCATGTCCTAGAAATGGTCGCATATCTCTTTAAAAGGTAATCTCTAAATCCTACCAAGACTCCATAAAAGTTATGGACGGGAGGATTCCTAATCTTAAGTATGTTAAGATAAGGGTTGTCCAACTTATATGAAACGGTTTCAAAGGATAAGCTTGGGACAAGATTTGACAAATCTGATTTGTGGGACATCCTAAAGTAAGTTTAGGGTAAATGTTCTATAATCCTACTTAGCAAAAGGTGTTTATTATGAAACACGCTTCCTTCTAAGATAAAGGTGTTTATCATCAAGGGGCTAGTGGAGGATAATAGATCTTCAAGAGTTCAAGAACCACAAAACACTATAAGTCAAATAAGAGGAACACAGTAGATAACTATTATTGCACTTCACAACCGAATCAGAACTGAATAGTACCAAAGATACCTAGGAGGTATGGATTCATCATGGATGATGATGATGAGGTACACATCATAGAAGATGATGATCCAGATTACATACGATGAGGTATGAGTTCTAGTGTGTACAAAAGGGTCGATTGGGAGCGTCGTGAAATTTCTAGTATTATATGTTGATATACTACGGATGAGGAATAACATACCAATGCTACAATCATTAAAGATAAAGTTGTTCAAACATTCCTCCATGAATGATTTGGGAAGAGTATCATTATTGGGGATGCAAATCTATATAGATAGATTTAAAAGGATGCTCAACTTAACCCAAGGAACGATATTCATTTGATGCTAAAGTCGTTTAGCATGGAAAACTCCAAGAGATGTCTCATGTTGATGAGCTATGGAGTGTATCTCTTTATAGTCCCCACAGACTCCTAAAAGAGAGATCACATGAGTGACTATCATGTATGCAATGAAATATACAAGATCTAATGTTGACGGTCATATTCTAGAGAAGATCATCGTAAAGACGTTGAAAAACATCTTAAAGTTCTTAACCCAAGCACTAAGGATGTGAGCATACATGGTGGGTCCGAATTAAAACTAGAGGGCTTTTACTGGACTCAAGTTTTCAAAATGCAGACAAGACGATCGAAAATCCACTTTAAGGTAAAAGTGTTACCTTGAGCAGTGGGTGTAGTGAATTTGAAAGGTTCCAAATAGCAAAAAGTTGTTTGGTTTAGTGATAAAGACAAAGTATATAGCTATAAATGAAGTCTGCAAGTTGATTGTTTGGATGAAAAGTTCATTACGTAACTAGGAATAGTTCCTAAGTCTCATCTTGGATCTAAACATGTGTTGTGGCACTTTTATTTGATTATAAGAATCATGAAAGATGGGAAATCACTATAGAGATAGTGGACTCTTAAGAACAACATTACATATCCATTTACTGAAGCTTATCCAACAGCAGGATAATCGTCACTTAAAGAAGAAGAGTATGAGATACCATGACGATTGGCTTTAGTGAAAGTGGGAGAATGAAAGTATTATGCACACAAGCCAATCATGTTTGATGATAAAGCATATACTTTGTAACAATCTTATTCATTTATTAATAAAAAGTATTAATTTATTAAAGGCTTTTAATTATCTACATGATGCTGTTTTATAATATGTGATAAACCCATAGTTTTAAGCAATGCTTTTAGAATAATGATGATGATCATTCTAATGAGATCTAAATTCTTAGAAAGCTTAAAACTAAAATAGTTCCCAATCATTGGATTACTAAATTGGGGATTAGTGAATCCGGATAGATTGGTACATACGTTGCTTGCTCATTGGATGAGGATGATTGATCTCATGATCATTTGTGTGGAGACACTAAAGCAAGTATGTAGGTGCTTATTAGAGAATAAGTTCACTGAACGTGGCTCGCTAAGGAATACCTAATGGAGTTTTACTTGCCTGTCAATAGGAATTCCTGTAGTGATAGTAGTACAAGTAATCCTTAGACTTGAGATCATTATAGTATCTTGTGTATGATGAGTTATACTTTGACTTATTCCTTAAGACCCTTAGGGTATATCAAAGGGTATGCTTGGGTATAATAAGTTGTACATGGAGATAATGTATGATCAATAAAGAATCTACCACTTCTATTAAAAGAAGAGAAATGTCCTATGTGATTCGATAAATGACAACCCCAAGAGTCCTTGGTTTAAAGCGTAATGAAATTAGAAAGGAGTTTCTAATTTGCATTATTTGAGTTGTGCATTTAAGAGTCGAAAATACATATAATTAAATAAAATAAGACTTGACAAGAATTCCATGTCTTATATTTAATTGGGAACATTGTATGGTGGAAGGATTGAATTGTACGGTAACTATTTACTCAAAGGTTTTTTTATGATTAATGTTGAAATCTATATTATCCGGAAAGTCATTGATCGCTAGGGAGGCTTATCCTATTGTAGAATAAATATTATTTATTTAAATAAATTAATTGTTTAATTTATTTATTTAAATAAGAATAGAATTGTTCTAATTGATTTATTCACAACCGATTTAATATGGAGAACCTAAAGGGTCACACCATAAAAGGAAGAATAATTATTTAAGAAGTTAATGACATAATCGTAATAATATGTTATGTATATTTAATTTAATCTATGGTGATAGAATAAATTAAATAGCTTAATATTTATTATTTAATATTTTAGAAATAATAAATATAAATTAATAAGAGGATTCTTATTAATATTATTACAAATATTATTATTTTAATTTCTAAAAGAGTTTAGGAATTAATTTAATATAAGTACTCTCATTTATTCCTAATTGGATTAGGAAGGAAAATTAGTTAAAGGAGTTTAATTAATTATCCCTAATAAGATTAGGGAGCTTAATTAATTAAAAGAATTTAATTAATTATAATAAAACTCAATTCCTTAATTGTTAAGGAGGGTTGCCCACATCTAAATAAGAGGAGTCTTATTATGGGTGTGAGTTAGTTGTTGACTTTTACAACTACGACATAATTCCAATTTGTTGGAGAAGTACGCCCCTTTTTCTATCTGAGATAGGAAAAACTAGGGTTTGAGCCAATACCCCTTCTTCTTGAAAATTCTATTTTCTTGGTGGATCACCTCTAGAGGCCAAACATTTGGGTGGCTAACGTTGATCAAATGAAGGAATCAAACCCGGTGAATTCAAGTTGAACGCGAAAGGATTTGGAGGTGAACTTGTACCTGAGGAAGCTCGATCTTCAAGGGTATGATTTTATTCTTTATGTTTTCGTTTAATTAATAATTGTGCATAAAGGGTGATCCGGGGATATGGTTTGTAAAATTTTTAAACTTTGATTTTTTTTACGTTTCCGCACTTTTATGCAATTTGATTGCGTTCATAAATATTACAAACCTAACAAGCATAACTAGCTCAAATAAGTATGACAATTTTATTTAAACAACATGCTTGAAACATACTAATCATATATCTTCAATAAATGAACAATAGTTATGAAGTACTATCAATAATTCAAAATAGCACTTCTTTTCCTTTAAAACATTTTTACAATGAACCACGCTCATTAAATATATATTTTGGTCCAAGACCTTGATCATTCATTCTTTCTTGAAAAGGACAATCCACACTAAGTCCAGTAAGTCCAAAGATTATTACTTATGAGCACGACTAGGTGATCAATTTTATAGTACTCTATGTCGTTCAACACTTGTTTTGTAAATGAATTTACGTTTAAGTTTTGGCAACCTCACGTGCCTGTCGTTTGATGACAAAACGTTTGTTTATTCATACTCAGTCTTTTTTTGAAATCCATACCAAAATTGTTTGGCAAAAGATAGCAACTTTAATAACATTTCGATAGATTATAAGAAATCCAGTAAATACATTAAGTCTAGCCGAAGGAATTGGCTTCGACCTCATCATACATTAATTCATGCGTAAGAGACATGAATCACAAAGCTTGTCCAGAATGAACATAGACAAGGGTTATAACACTTGCCTTCATCGTCTTTTACAGATTAAATACTTTTCTTTTGAGTCTTTAAGGTCTCTACAATACATAACCATTGAACATACCGCATTAGGTCATAGTCAGACATGTATGGTGTCTAACTTATCTTACCCTTCTTCTCAATCTAATCATTCATTAGATTTGTTAACATTGGTTACGATTTATCATATTTATCTTACCCTTCTTCTCAATCTAATTGTTCATTAGATTTGTTACATTGGTTATGGTTTATCGTATTGTTTTATATTCACGTTTAAGTAATCTTTCTTCAACCTTTAGTTATAATTCTCAACGTTATAATCATCATTGAGGATGCTACTTCAAATTTAGTAATGTATTACATCTTCATTAATCAACCAACTTCCTTTTTATATGCATAAACCTTCCTTACTATGCCTTATTAGTGCTAAGATCGCGGCGTCGACTTTCCTTTATAAGTCTCAAGGCTTCACGACGCTAGTCTCGGTAACTATTTGTCGGATCTTGCACAAGGGCGCCATCCTCAAGAAATTGGTCGCGTCATACGCCATTCTCCGAAGAGGGTATTGGAGTGCGGCTGCCTGGCGACTACACATGCCACGCCCCAAAATCCGGTCTATTTTCACACCCAGATTCTGTGTAACACGAGTACATCTACTTCCAAATATACATCATTATATAGCTAAATATAATAACATACATTCTCAAATCGCAGATTCTAATACCTTATAATCTTGTTCATTACATATAATGATAATTACATCATTCTTTATATCTTACAAGAGTGACTTTCATCCACCACTAAGGATACATAACTGTTCATTAAACTATTCTATAGTTCAATTAAACTATTCTACATTACAAGTCTTCGCTTGATCTTCACGCTCATTCATCTAATGAAGGTCACTTCTTCTGGATACCGATCAACTTGATCTTTACGGGATCCTTAAGTTCTTTCTTATAACATTCGCTAAAAATGTTTCTATTTAAAGCAAGTGTGAGCATTTAATTGCTCAGCAAGTCATAGCAGTTGAACAAACAACTATAAGAATTTAAACATTCTTTTAAGACTTCAATAACCGAACAAAGATTATGAAGCAGCTTAAATAATAGGAATAATTTTGATTCCTATCATTTTAAAACATAAATCACATTCACTTTGAAATGATTTCATTCTTCTACTTTTTTTCATACACATCTTGTCTGGCTAGAATCAATAGCACAGACTTAATAATAACAATTAATGTATAAACAAAACATTCTCATATTAAACAGTTCATTCATAGAACATTTCATCTCATAGAAACATCGAAGTGTTAAAATTGTGGCACAAGGCCTCGTACATTATACTACCTTGTACAAATATCACACATTTTCACATCGCCAAAACTTCTCAAGTTCATCATCTGAGAAAGTTTAAGAAAATAACATTCATTTAAAATATGAATTAAGTTAGGAAACTTGCCTTACACACAGCTACAACTTAGAGTTTACGCTGAACTGCTCATTCCAATTCCGATATATCACATAAGGAAAATAGCATGAACCAATTACCCACATATTTGACTTACGCATTGGTTTACTTAACTTTACTCCTTAGGGTTCCCGTTCTTGCTATCTAAGTTTACGCGACAACTTTCTTTACCGCTTTAACAATCAGAGATGTCTTACTCATACATTCATCATCTTTGATGATTTGCATTCTTATCTTCTTCTTATACTCTTCTAGGACTCAAAGACACATCGTCTCTCGATAGTAGTCCATATGGTACTCTTAGTGATTTCCCACAAACAACCAACAAACAAGTTCCCGCTCTCATCTACTTTGTCTTTCGTGAGTGAGTTAGATTGGTTTCATGTTTCAGTATATACCTCCGCTCTCTGAAGGAATTGTTTAGCCCAGCTCCCATATGTCAACCATCAAAGATTACGATTGTACCATAACGTAACCTTATCTTAACTTATCTGAACCATTAAACTATAATGTTCGTTAAGTCAATTTCATATTCCTTATGACTTTCTGGCATTTAAGTGCCATACCTCATGATTTATTCTTTATCGTTAAAGTCATACAATCTTTTGTATACTCAAAACAACCAATCAATATTAATTCTACGCATTTATAGCGTTAAGCATTTTACGTTACCTTATTCTTGTCTTACAACGTCCGATTTATTCGACTCACATTCAGCTTTCATTAATCATATTACCGTTGGTTACTGCTTTCTTTATAATTTATATCTTAATTACTACTTTTTTTTTCCATTACATGAACCCCACGTTAATTACTCTTTCTTAATGTCGAAGCCATATGGTTCGCTGTATGCTAAGAACGATCGTTTATCGCAATAGCGTTGTGTTCACATTCTGTCATTTAATCTTGTTCAATCTTTTCGTTCAACCTTTACTAAAGGTTTAAGTCACTTGATTAAGTGTTATTTTAGGAGAATAATATGTTCTTTATATTCCCTTATACTTTCCCCAATATTTGAGTAGTTAAAAGCTCTTCTCTGGGCCTTGCCCTACACCAGTGCTGCGGCGCCACCCTCCTTTGTTATTGCTGCTATCGCTGCTACACGAGTCTCCGAGAGCTTATTCTCCTGCTCGGCTCTACAACACCTCTTTCCTTCTTCTCTCCTCCATCCTCGCAATGCTACTCTCCAAGAACTTCCTTCCTGGGTTGGCAAGGAAGTGTCGCCTTCCAAGGCATGATAGTGTCATGCACCAAGCCTAAACCCTTTAAAAAAATTTTCTAAGTGTTGCACTAGTTTGAGACGCTTATTTCAAAATCTCATAACTTCTTCGTTATAACTCGGAACGAGGTCATTCCAAAGTCATTCTCTTCCTCACCTTATGTACTTCAATTCTCTTCATTACGTTATTAATGCTCTTCCTTCGTTCGTCCGTAATTTGGTCATCCGAACTCGGAACTCATTTGTTCTTGAGTCTATGACTCAGGTTTTCTATGTTCTCTTACAGTCTTATGAAACCTTAAACCTTCAAGTTCATTTACATACTTTCTACTTCTTGTTCGTCTTTTATAAAATTTTTGCCATAACTTCGTAATAACTAAGTTTAATCCGTTCTTCATGAACATTTCTACCGTTCCTAACCAAGAAATAAGCATCTAACTTATACGCGATGGTTTTAAACTTGTCCATCAACAACAAATTATACTACGATGGTTTTAAATTTTTCCATCTACAACGTTCTTCGTGTTCTTCGCGTTCTTCGTTCGTTCTTCATTTTTAATCCATAATTTGATTACAATTTCACTTTTCTTTGGAATTTGGTGTTATAAAATACCATTCCTTACTAATATCACCGAATCATTCATATGATTCATTCGGATTGTTCAAATTCATTACAAAACTTATACTTCCTTAAGAAATTTATAAATTAAACTTCTAATTGTTATTTTTTTTAATTTCTCATAATTTCAACCATATAAAATCATTATTAATATCTTTTACTTCTATTCTCATTAAGTTATATTTTGAACATATAAAACTTAAAAGAAAATTTATATAGAAGTTAGGTTTTGGATTACCTTTCTCCTTTAATCTTCTCCCGTTGGACAAAGTTTGTACACGATCTAGCTTTTCCTCCTCCTTCTCCTTCCCATCCGAACTCTCCCTCTCTCACTCTCAAGTGTTGGTGATTTTCAAAATCACCAACAAATAAGTTAAGCTCTTATTTCATAGAAAAAACCCTAAAGTCACTATTCCCACCTCCTTACTATTCATGAAGCTTTTCTTGGAAGCTTCGTGGCTTCCATCTTTGGGATTCGTCCGATAGTTTGAAAAAATCGCGATTCTCGAAATCCAAATATTTTTGGAAATTTCGTCTTTCCTTTACCGATTAACTCTTACGCATTCTTTGGAACTCCAAAAAACTGAAAAAACACTTTTTGACGTTAAGCGTTTTCCTTCACGTTTTCCCCTAACGTAGTTAAACAAATGAAAAATACATAACAATACTTTTCATCATTTTTATTTTGTCCAATTTTTGCACGTTTTTCAAGAAAAACTTTTATCGGCTTACTTAACTTTTCACGATATATAATCGTCAAATCATTCGACGGAATGTCATATCGACATACCGAACTCTCGAAAATGCTTTGGTTATTCAAACCCTAACCCTTAGGGTTTCATCAGGTGAATAGTGCCTATTTTGTCTTTTCCTCAGAAATATTTTTTTTTTCCCAGAAAAATTTTATTTTCTTCTTCAAAATTCTTACTTGTTCAGTCTAGCTCGTAGCCAGAATCCTCCCATATTATAATCATCCTAGGTAATAGAACGATTAATAAATACATATCACACAATATTATAAATAAAAATTCATTTTATTAATAACTAATTCTTTAAATCATAAATTCTGGACAATCCGATTTTTCGGGTTGCCACTTTCTTCCTCCCTTATAAAAATTCTGTCCTCGGAATTTCTAGACCCACACGCATACCCGGGTCATCACATTCACCCCTTCTTCATAGAATTTCGTCCTCAAAATTTTAGCTTACCTTTCCTCTCAACTTCTCTTCAAAGAAGTTCTATCTTTCAAACATTCCCTAACCTTCATAACTTATCAAGAATTATGAAGTAGAATGAATAACAAGGAACAAAAGAATTCCTTTAAAACATTTAATACTTTTGCTGAGGGGTCAAATCGACCATGAACTCTTACTATGTTTAACAACATTTCGTTATAACCCTTCTTTCACGGTCAGTTTACAATCACCAAGAAAGTAAACTACCACTTTCATACATAGGCGATCAACCCATCGTATAACCCCATTTCGGGGTGTGTTCACCTCAGACTTTATCATTAGATTTTGTACCAAAGCAATTTGGTTTGGCATAACTTATCAAAGAAAGCTCGATTTTCTTTTAAACATAACATACCATTTGTCTAGCCAAATCAAATAGCTTAGACCATACCAATAAATTGGATATTAACTTGAAACATTCGTCTAGTCAAATCAATTGACATCGACTACTTCTTTAAATTCTTTTCGCAATACCTCAAAATGTTTTATGACATCATGATACCGTGCACTTTTCACAAAGACGTTGAGAACTTCATCGCTTTATGACTTCGTCATTATACATCATACCATAGCGGGTTATTGATCCTAAGATCACATCTAACATTAGGTTCAATTGTATTAATAACTCAATCCTATTACCATCTTTGCGTCAAATACATTGATGATATAAAATTCATTTTGATATTTCAAATCAATTTCTATCTAGCAGAAACAATTAGCATAGACATATAATGAATAGTTCTTTTAAAATCTATTGGTTGCAAAATTTGAACCAATTCTTTCCATTTCCAAACGCATACATATGCACAATTTCAATAAACTTTGAAATCTAGCGTAGCTAGATGATTTGGAATATCCTATTTCTCCATCTTCCTTCATTGTCTTACTTGCGAAAATACTTACTCTTCTCTAGCACCTTCAATGCTAAGACTCATCGAAAATAACTAGTTTTCGGCCTAAACATTCCTATACCCTAGTATAGTCCGTCAACTTACCACACTTTATGTGTTTAGGAACTTTCCACAACCATATGTGTTTAAGAACTTATCTTCGCAATATGTAATCCAAGAACAAATCAAGGATTATCCATATGATTATGGCTCAGAAACATAACATATAACTATGAGTCAAAAACATTTCATAAGTATGAGTTTCAAGAACTCACACCTAACTTATCATTCTCTACCTATCAAGCATATTAATGAGAAAAGATTCACCTTCTCATCATATACATATTAATAGCGTGACATATTCCAATGATATCACTGTAGTAAGATAAGCAGTTGTTACACCAAAGTATAAACCTCCAGTCCATAACAGAGGTTCATACAACTCAGCTATCACATGGGTCCTCAATTGAAATTTTACAACTTCTAATTTTTCTCTTTAGTTAATACGAATTTTCTTTAATTCGTATGCCATTCTTTACAACTCAATCTGAGTTCTTCTTCACGTACTACTTCGTAATACCATTCATTTATAGAATTAGTTATAAATCATTCATCGTTTAACAGATCATCTATTATTATGATTCACTATGATCACATGGTGATCTTCTTCCTCAATTGTTGAACTTAACGATCTTCTTATCCTTCTCTCTATGATTATAGCCTTAGGTACTCATACCTAAGGTTTATAACCCATCGATATGATACCAACTTGTCACGCTCCAAATCTGGGTCTATCTTCACACCTAGATTTTGTGCGTCATTTAGTACAACTCCTTCCAAACATACATCATTATATAGCTAAATATAACAACATAAATTCTCAAATCTCAGATTCTAATACCTCGTTCATTACAAATAATAATAATTACATTATTCTTTACATTTTACAAGAGTGACTTTCATCCGCCACCAAGGATACATATTGCATTCATTAAACTAGTCTATAATTCAAATAAACTATTCTACATTACAAGTCTTCGCTTGATCTACACGCTCATTCATCTAATGAAGGGAACTTCTTCTGGATACCAATCAACTTGATCTTTACGGGATCCTTAAGTTCTTTCTAACAACATTCGCTGAAAATATTTTTATTTAAAGCAAGTGTGAGCATTCAATTTCTCAGTAAGTCATAGTAGCTGAACAAACAACTTCAAGAATTTAAACATTCTTTTTAAGACTTCAATAACCGAACAAAGGTTATGAAGCAGCTTGAATAATAGGAATAATTCTGATTCCTATCATTTTAAAACATGAATCACATTCACTTTGAAATGATTTAATTCTTCTACTTTTATTCATACACATCATGTCTGGCTAGAATCATTAGCACTGACAAAACAATAACGATTCATGTATAAATAGAAAATTCTCATATTAAATAGTTCAATCACAGAACAGTTGGTCTCAAAGAAACACCGAAGTGTTAAAATTATGGCACAAGGCCTCCTACATTCTACCACCTTGTATAAATATCACACATTTGCACATAAACTAAACTTCTCAAGTTCAACATCTGAGAAAGTTTAAGAAACTAGCATTCATTTAAAATATGAATGAAGTTAGGAAACTTGCCTTATGCACATCTACAACTTAGAGTTTACGCTGAACTGCTCATTCCAATTCCTATATATCACATAAAGAAAATAGCATGAACCAATTACCCACATATTTGACTTACACATTGGTTTGCTTAACTTTATTTCTTAGGGTTCACGTTCTTGTAATCTAAGTTAACGCGACAACTTTCTTTACCGTTTTACGGCTTCATGACATATGGAGATGTCTTACTCATACATTCATCATCTTTGATGATTTGCATTCTTATCTTCTTCTTATACTCTTCCAGGAATCAGCACACATCGTGTCTCTGCTAGTAGTCCATATGGTACTCTGACTGGTTTCCCACAAACAACCAAAAAACAAGTTCCCGTCTCATCTATACTGTCTTTCACAGTGAGTTAGATCAGTTGCCAGTTTCATATATACCTTCGCTCTCTGAAGGAACTGTTTATCCCAGCTCCCATATGTCAACCATCAAAGATTACGATTGTACCACAACCTAAACTTATCTTAACTTATCTGAACCATTAAACTATAATGTTCTTTAAGTCAATTTCTTATTCCTTATAGCTTTTTGGCAACTAAGTGCCATACCTCATGATTAATTCTTTATCGTCTAAGTCATACAAACTTTTGTATACTCAGAATGATCATTCAATATTAATTCTTTGCATTCATAGCGTTAAGCATTTTACGTTACCTTATTCTTATCTTACAACGTCCGGTTCATTCAACTCATATTTGACTTTCATTATTCTTATTACTGTTTGTTACGACTTTCTTGATAATTCATATCTTACTTACTACTTTCGTTATCCATTACATGAACCCCACGTTCATTACTCTTTCTTAATGGTGAAGCCAGACGGTGCGTTATATACTAAGACTGATCGTTCAACGCAACAACGTTCTGTTCATATTCTTTGTCTTTTAATCTAGTTCAATCTTTTCGTTCAATCTTTACTAAAGGTTTAAGTCACTTGATTAAGTGTTACTTTAGGTGAATAATATGTTCTTTATCTTCCCTTACACTTTCCCCATGATTTGAGTAGTTAAAAACTCTTCTCTGGGCCTTGTCCTGCACCGGCGCTGCGACGCCACCCTCCTTTGTTAATGCTCGCGCTGCGGCGCGAGTCTCCAGTAGCTTATTCCTTAGTCTGGCGGTGCGGCGCCACCTTCCTTCTGTCTTCCTCGTGCTGCAGCACCACTCTCCAATAACTTCCTTCCCGGGATGGCGTTGCGGTGCTGCCTACTAAGGAATGACTTGTACTGCAGCACCAAGCTTAAACCCATGAAAATTGTTTCTAAGTGTTGCACTAGTTTGAGATGCTTACTTGAAAATCTCATAACTCCTTCATTATAACTTAGAACGAGGTCATTCCAAAGTCATTCTCTTCCTTATCTTACTTACTTCAATTCCCCTCAGATAGAAATTCATTCTGAATCGGTTAACTTTCCATTCAATTGGCTTAATCTTCATCCTTCGTTCGTTTTACGTTATTGACGCTTCTTTGATTCGTTAAATGCGTAATTCGGTCATCCGAACTAAGAACTCGTTCGTTCTTGAGTCCATGACTCACGTTTTCTACATTCTCTTACATTCTTATGAAACCCTACACCTTCAGGTTTATTTACATACTTTCTACTTCTCGTTCATCTTTTATAAAATTTTCACTATAACTTTGTTATAACTAAGTTTAATCCATTCTTCATGAACGTTTCTACCATTCCTACCATAGCAATAATCATCTAACTTATACGCAATGGTTTTAAACTTGTCCATCAACAACAAATTATACAACGATGGTTTTAAATTTGTCCATTAACAACATTCTTCGTCTTCTTCGCGTGTTCTTCGCCTTCTTCTTTCGTTCTTCATTTTTAATCCATACTTTGATTACGATTTCACTTTTCTTTGGAATTTGGTGTTATAAAACACCATTTCTTACTAATATCACCGAATCGTTCATATGATTCATTCAGATCGTTCAAATTTATTACAAAACTTATACTTCCTTAAGAAATTTATAAACTAAACTTCTAATTCTTATTTCTTCGTTTTCTCAAGATTTCAACAATAAGAAATCATTCTTAACATCTGTTACTTCTATTCTCATTAAGTTATGTTTTGAACATATAATACATAAAGAAAATTTATATAGAAGTTAGGTTTTTGATTACCTTTCTCCTTTAATATTCTCCCGTTGGACAAAGTTTGTACACGGGCTAGCTTTTCCTCCTCCTTCTCTTTCCCATCTAAACTCTCTCTCTCTTTCTCAAGTGTTGGTGATTTTCAAAATCACCAACAAATGAGTTAAGCTCTCCTTTTATAGAAAAATAAGGCTAGGGGCAAAATAGTCATTTCGCCCCTAAAGTCACTATTCCCACCTCCTTACTATTCACGAAGCTTCTCCTGGAAGCTTCGTGCTTCTATCATTCGGGATTCGTCCGACAGTTCGAAAAACTGTAATTCTCGGAATCCAAATATTTTTGGATATTTCATCTTTCCTTTACCTATTAACTTTTACGCATTCTTCGGAACTCCAAAAAACTGAAAAATAGTTTTTGACGTTAAGCGTTTTCCTTCACGTTTTCCCCTAACGTAGTTAAACGAATGAAAAGTACATAATAGTACTTTTCGTCATTTTTATTTTCTTCAATTTTTGTACGTTTTCGAGAAAAACTTTTATCTGTTTATTTAACTTTTCATGATATATTATCGTCAAATCTTTTGATTTAAATATCATATCGACATAGAACTCTCTTAAAGGGTTATGTTATTCAAAGCATAACCCTTAGGGTTTCGTCTCAGTGAATAATGCCTATTTCATCTTTTTCTCTCGAAATATTTTTGTTCCAAAAATATTTTATTTAAATCTTGAAAATTCTTACTCGCTTCGATCAAGCTCGTAGCGAGTAATCCTCCGTATTATAATCATCCTAGGTTATAAAATGATTAATAAACATTTAACTTAAAATATTATTAATAAAAATTCATTTTATTAATAACAAATTCTATAAATCTTAAATTTGGGACAATCCGATTTTCTGGTTTGTCACAGGTGCCAGCGCTGTGCACCAGATAGCTTTGTTAGTTTTTTTACTTAGTGAACTTCCTGGACTCATAATTTGCTCATTTTAAGTCCGAATTGGTTTTTTCAAAAGCCATTTTCTCACAAATCACATAAACTAAGTGTTCATATAAAAAATTTACATTTTCAAATTCGTTAACATGGAATTCACCGTTTAAGTCCATTTTTATGAAAACGATAAACGTTCGTGAACGTTCATAGCTCGTTTCTTCGTTCTAAGTCAGAATTTGACCATTTTTGAGTCTGCAACTCTAAAATGCAAACTTAGACTATTCTACATTGAAAACCAACATTTTCAAGTTCAATGTTAACTTTTGACTTCCATTCCGAGAATTTCACGATTTTGACGATTATCGTCTAATCTCATAAATTCATCCATAACTTCGTTACTTAAGATTTTTACACCGTTCCAAATGGATTCATTCCATTATCACAACATGTATTATCGGAGCCTACAAATGATGGTTTTAAACTTGTTCATCAACAACATTATTATAATTTTTCAATGACTTTATTACGGTTTAGGAAGCTTACCCTTTAAGTTCTTTAGCTTTCTTTCTTCTTCTTTCTTGAGTTAGGAAAATCTAGCTCTTACCTCTTTTCTTTCTCAATATAAGGTGTTGGAGGAATTTTTGAACAAGCAAATAATCTTGCAAGCTTCTCTTATTTATAGGAAATGCAAAGTTAGGGTATTTTAGATAAAAGCCATCCCACCTCCCCAACTCCACCTCCTTACTATTCATCCTTGGTCACCAAGTAAAACCACTTTACTTGGACACCAAGATTGTTGCCATATGATCCATGGGGGCCCACAGGTTGCCCCATGGGTTTTTCTTACCCGTTTACCCATCGGTTCGATCCACGGATCCGGTTCTAAATTTGGGCTTAAGTTTTAATAACTTTAAGTTAACATTTGGGCTCAGATTATCCAATATTAGGCTTTAACATTAATTCACTTGGACTTGTACAACTTTTACACAAATCCTACAAGTCCATTATAATTAGCTTAAAGCTTATAACGTATTATCTACGTATTCCTCTCGTATGCTAACTCGTATACTCATTTATCATATAAGACATACCATCATTCATACGCACTCGTGATAATACCTTGTATCATACTCATATTCATTATCTTGTACAATACTTACGATCATACTATCATCATTTACTCATTAACGCTTTACTTTCCCTAACGTTCTCAAATTTAGTACACAGGCAAAAAACGATGTTTGTCATTCTTGAATTATTATTACATAATTCATCTTTCCTTGTTATTCTATCGTTACATATTTCTCGGAAGTTCAAAAATAATTCCCGAGCCGATGTTGATGAATAGTGTTTTTTGGAAAATTTCTCGAAAAACTTTTATTTTCGTCTTGGAAATTCAAACACTTTAATTCTACCATGTAGCCAAAATACTATGATATTCCCACACTATTAGGTTATAGAATAACATTCATCTAGCTTACTCATTATAAAATAATTTTATTTATTATTTAATCAAATAAAAGTATTTTACAAAAAATCCAATTTTCTCGATCGTTATAGCTTGTATGCATACTACTTTCAAAAAGATCATCATATAACACATAATATCTTGAATAAATACTAACTTTTATTCATTCATTCATCATCTTTAAAACATAATAATGATAAGCATCCCGCTATCTACATCATTTTTCCGAACTACAAAAGTTTCGTGGATAACATCATCATCATATCCCATTTGTTATATAATACCGTGGATTTACATCTTATTTACTAAGTAATCTCACAATAGTTACATTCTTTATGATTTAACCTACTAAAATCCTCGCATGACACTTTACGACGCTCCTCTTCTATAATACGTAACATGGGTTCTGCGATCTAACATGTATCATGGCAATGTCTTGAATCTGAATCGAGATAATACATGACTTCGGTCTTGAGCTCGGTTTATCACAAAGTGTTGCAAATGCCATTCATCTCCTCCATCTTGATCTTCTTTGCTTGTACCTCTCCTTCTACTACCTTGGCACGTTTAGAAGCTTTTTCGTACGCGTCTTCGACTCTTGCTCTCTTGGTGGACTCTTATTTTAATTTGTTCTTATTTCGCGTTCTCTTGATCGACGCTTGCTCATTCTCCCCCTCAATGTGAATCAGCTTCCACTCGACATTACTCAACTGCTCGTCAAGTTCCCGAATCTCATCGTCCTTCTGGCACCATCAAAGTCGGACGTTCACTACTATCTCTTCCAACTCCTCGACTCTATCCTGAAGCTCGATATTGCGGTCGTATACTTCGTAGTACATATGAGCTGCGATAGAGTTTGGTGGAAACTCTTCCTCTTCCTCCTCCTCATCCTCCTCCATCTGTGCCAACTTAAAGGGCTCTTCTTCATCCATTTCTACGACATCCTCCTCATCAGGTATGTCCTCATGTTTAACCATCTGTAACTTAATGAAGATGATCGCCATGGAAGCAGCTTATTCCCAAACCACCTAAATATCTCTGCAGGCTTCTCCTCTCTAGGCATCCGAGGTCCCTCCTCCCTAGCCCGACTAGATTCTCCAACATTAGCCAACTCGACAACAAAATTTTAAGTTTTAATTACTAATCGTCCTTATTCGACACTCACGAGCACACATGGTTGCAACCACATAAGCACATAAAGTGTTTTATTATTTCTTTCTTAAAACTCAATAAGAGTATATCACCACTATCTTTTGAATCTCCTATAAGGTTACTTTCTAAGGCTTTTTCCCACCTAATGTTCATAACCTAAGGCTTTGATACTAACCCAAGTGACACCCCCAAATCTGGGTACTTCATTCCCACAAGACTTGGTGTTCACTTTCCATTCATTCATATCTAACTACCCAAATATAATAAAATTATTACAAGTCTTAAAACTTGTTCATGTATGATGATAAAAGCAGCAATGATTATATATATGCAAGAGTGAGCAAAATAATGTTCTTAAATCAATAATTAACAACAAAAGTATAATAACCGCCAATGAATATCTTAGATGAATAATATTTTATTTATTTATTCATGAGATCTGTAGGGGAGAAGTGAAAGTATTATGATACAAGCCAATCATGTATGATGATAAAGCATATATGTAATCAATCTTATTTATTTATTAATAAAAGAATTATTTATTAAAGGCATTTATTATCTACATGGTGTCGCTTTTTAATAATATGTGATAAACCCATAGTTTTAAGCAACGCTTTAGAATAATGATGATGATCATTCTAATGAGATCTAAATTTTAGAAAGCTTAAAACTAAAATAGTTCCCAATCATCGATTACTAAATTGGGGATTAGTGAATCCGGATAGATTGGTACATACGCTGTTTGCTCATCGATGAGGATGATTGATCTCATGATCATTTGTGTGGAGACACTAAAGCAAGTATGTAGGTGCTTATTAGAGAATAAGTTCATCGAACGTGACTCGCTAAGGAATACCTAATGGAGTTTTACTTACCGTCAATAGAAATTCTCAGAGTGATAGTAAGACAAATGATCTCAGACTTGAGATCATCATAGTATCTTATATATAATGAATTACACTTTGACTTATTCCTTAAGACTCTTAGAGTATATCAAAGGGTATGCTTGGGTGTAATAAGTTATATACGAAGATAATGAATGATCAATAAAGAATCTACCACTTCTAGTAAAAGGAGAATGTCCTATGTGATTCGATAAATGACAACCCAGAAACTTGGTTAAGGTGGAATGAAATTAGAAAGTAGTTTCTAATTTGCATTCATTGGGAGTTGTTCATTTAGGAATCGAAATACATATAATTAAATAAAATAAGACTTGACAAAGAATTCCATGCCTTATATTTAATTGGGACATCAGATGGTGGAAGGATTGAATTGACAGAACTATTTACTCAAAGGTTCTTTTATGATTAATGTTGAAATCTATATTATCCGGAAAGTCGTTGATCGCTAGGAGGCTTATCCCTATCAGAGAATAAATATTATTTATTTAAATAAATTATTTGTTTAATTTATTTATTTAAATGAGATTAGAATTGTTCTAATTGATTTATTCACAACCGGCTTAATATGGAGAACCTAAAGGGTCACACCATAAAAGGAAGAATAATTATTTAAGAAGTTAATGGCATAATTGTAATAATATAAGTTAGTATATTTAATTTAATCTATGGTGATAGAATAAATTAAATAGCTTAATATTTATTATTTAATATTTTAGAAATATTAAATATAAATTAATAAGAGGAGTCTTATTAATATTATTATAATTATTATTATTTTAATTTCTAAAAGGTTTAGGAATTAATTTAATATTAGTACTCTCATTTATTCCTAATCGATTAGAAAGAAAATTAGTTAAAGGAGTTTAACTAATTATCCCTAATAGATTAGGGAGCCCATTTAATTAAAAGAGTTTAATTAAATAAATAATACCTTATTTTAATTAAAATAGGTTATATAATATCTTTATAAGAGGAGTCTTATATTAGATATTAGATATACGTAATTCCAAGATTGGGAGAGTACACCCTTTTCTTATTCAGATAGGAAAACTAGGGTTTGAGCCAAATCCCTTCTTCTTGAAAAAATTCTCTTTCCTCGTGGATCACCTATAGAGGCCACACACTGGGTGGCTTACATTGATCAAAGGAAGGAATCAACCCGAGATTCAAGGAGATCATGAGAAGTAGGAGGTGAACTCGCACTCGAGGAAGCTCGCTTTACAAGGGTATGATTTCATAATTTCTTATTCTTCGCTTTAATTAATAATATGCATAAAGGATGATCCGTAATCGGGTTTGTGAAAATTTTAAAATCGATTTTATCTCGCTCGCTTATATTTTGCAATTTGATTGCTACTTTGATTTTCATTTAAAACCTAACAAAGGGTATCACGAGCCAAACTTTATGCTAATTATTAATTATTTTGATTCCATATATGTATGGGTATGTATTTAGAATAATTTATTGGGCATAATTTGTTGTATAAAATTATTATTTTAAAAAAAAAAATTATTTTTTTAATTTTTTTTTTTTTTTACAAGCAATTTATGAAGTATAAAAAGTGTAAAGTCATAATTTATATAATATTTATAAAAAAATACATGATTAAAAAAGAAAAAAAAAAATACACAATAAAAACAAAGAATTATTAAAATAATATATGGCAAAGCAGTTTTTGTCATGAAGCAAAAGGAAATAAAATTTTTTTTAAGCCGGTATTTATTATATTTTTTTTGTTTTTTATAGCATTTTAAAACCGTTTTATTGTTATTTATCATGAACAAAAACATTTTATTTTTTTTATGAATCAAGACGGTATTAATAATATAGTAATATATTTATAGATCCAATTTTTATCGTGGTCCGATATCCAAATTCCAAAGTAGTCCGAAAATAAAAAGTAAAAGTTTGGAGATTTTATAAAGTAGGATTTATATATATATATATAATTATATATATATATATTAATTTTAATAATTTTATAATTAAAATAAAAGAGTTTATTTTAATCTTGAAATTGGATTTCATGCAACATAAAATTGCCCATTAAATGATACTCATATATATATGGAATGATTTAATTTATCGATACATACGATGATACGTATGATAATAAATGGGATTGATTATGGACAATCGACCAATATGATTGGATTTATTTTAGTTGGATGTTTGAATGAATGGGTTTTATTAAATGGGGTCTCACAGACTCGCCTTTTCTCGGTTTTTTTCGATGTAAATTCTATCTCTCTCCTATGTATTTCCCTCGATCACGATCAAGGTTTCTATTTAAATTAAATAGTTTAATGTAATAGGATTAGTTAGAATTTTTTGAAGAACCAAGACCAAGATCAAGGAGCGCTTGAAGACCCGCTTTGTAATGGAGCCCAAGTTTAAATGTAATAGTTATATTTAAATGTTTATTCTTCGCACCTAGAGAGTTTCACCTTTTGGTTCACTTGGTGGCTCTAGTGAACCAAACTAGAATAAAAGTCCATAATCAATCCGTAGAATATAGTATTCTATATGTGCATGCTAAGATATATATATTATATATTATGCAAACATGCTTCAGATGTTTAATAATATGACGCGTATTTTATATATATATTTGCATGCCGCTTAAACAAGATGAGACAAATAATAACAAATCCTCAAAGTTTTTTTTATTAAGTCTTAAGCTGCTCAAAGATATTTAGAATATCGAACGTCGCTTTCTAGCATGATAAAATTAATAGAGTATTAAATATTTAATATGAGTTTGTTGTGTCACCACAAGGCAAGTATTAAGTATTTAAGATGTTAATTTATCACATTTGATGCTTATAAAGAAAATTGAACAATATTGTTTTGTCAGGTCACCACAAGGCGATATATTTTTTTTTTTTGAATATATGGAAGTGCTAGGTTGACTTAACTTAGATAATTTTGATTCTGGATGTGCCACCACTTGATCAAAATAATCCAAGAGGCAAAACATAAGGAGTTACATGTTGATGTAATCGACAAGGAGTTGTTCTACCTATTTATTTATATATAGTTTGTTGTGTCACCACAAGGCTATATATATTTGAAATGGGATCCTTATTCTCACTAGCAAAAACTTTAATTAGATTTTTATTTAACTATATAAATGAGGGTAATATAGTTTGAAGAAAATAGTGGGAGATACCAATATAAAATAAGACCTAATTTATTTTGGTAATTAATAAATGAATGTTTGCTAAAATATTGTCTTTTTACATGCGTAATTTTGAAAATGTCACATTCACTAATTTCATCGCAAGCATACTTGATGCTAACAAACCGACGGACCGAACTACACTGGACCGGTTGAGGAATCGAGAATTGTTCTCATCATTAAAAGATTTCTTATGTCCTAAATTCGCCTGCACTCGCAAAAAAGTTGCAGAGATGCCTACCGAGGAAGAGATTGCTACTTTTAAACAAAGGGCAAGATGATGCATCCGTGGCTCAATGCATCATGCTCGCATCCATGAGTAACGAGCTTCAGCCACAAGATGAAAACATGGATGCTCCTACTATGCTACTACACCTTGGAGAGTCAGATGGTGAGCAAAGTAGATCGCTAGATATGAAATATCTAAGGAGCTCTTCCGATCTCTTGGATGACCGAGGGCACTACCGCT
This sequence comes from Panax quinquefolius, assembly GCA_020205615.1. Classification (NCBI taxonomy): domain Eukaryota; kingdom Viridiplantae; phylum Streptophyta; class Magnoliopsida; order Apiales; family Araliaceae; genus Panax; species Panax quinquefolius. The sequence goes on along the minus strand of CM035155.1, from coordinate 72,794,041 downwards.
GAGACTCATGTCCTAAAGATGATCAACTGATTGAACGCCTGGACAAATTGGGTTCGCATGGATGGGGAGTTGAGTCAAGATTTAGTCTTGCAGCAAATACTCCTGCACACCTTCTCACAATTTGTTGTGAATTTTCACATGAATAAGTTGGATGTCACTTGCTCAATTACTTAACATGTTGAAAATCATCAAGGTCACTTCCCATCCAAGAAGAACCATGTCTTCATGGTGGATGATTCTTCCAAGAAAAGGAAGAGGCCCAAGGTATCTTCTCAAAAGAAGAAATCCAAGAAGGCTAAGGGAAAGGCGAAAGTGAAGGATCAAAGAAACTCGATCCAATGCCTAGCAAAGGAATTTGCTTCCATTGCAATAAGCCGGGTCATCGAAGAGGAACCGCAAGGATTATCTTGCAGTAATCAAAAGCGTAAGAAGCTTGGAGAAGCTTCAATCCTAATCAAGGTTTGTTTATGATTGAAATTAATTTTTCGAAAGTCAATCTTCTACTGGGTATTGGATACCGGATGTGGTTCTCACATATGTAATAATATGCGTGGACCGGTCAAGTAGAAAGTCGAAAGAAGGATGAGGTCGCCCCATTGAGTGGGAAATGGAGCAAAGGTCACGCATTAGTGTAGGGACTTATTGTTTAGCACCGCTTACGGCAAGTTCATTAATTTAAATAATTGTTATTTTGTTCCAAATATCATTAGAAACATTATTTCTATCTCTCGTATCGATATGGATGGTTTTAATATTATAATAAAGAACAAAGCTTGTTCCATTTATAATGATAATGTTTTATATGGTGTTGGTAATTTTGTAAATGGACTTTATATACTGACTTGCATGAAAATATATTTCAAATTGAACAAACTAATAAAAGGAAAAGAGATGATGTTAATTATACCTTCATGTGGCAATCGTAGAGACTTGGTCATATTAATGAAACAAGATTATCCAAGTCAGCATAAAGATGGCTCCTAGAGCTATCTCGATTATGAATCATATCCAACCCGTGAATCTTGTCTCATGGGTAATGACTAAATCTCCTTTTTAGTGGAAAAGGAGAAAGAGTTACAGAGTTGTTAGCGCTGGTACACATGTATGTATGTGGACCCCATGACAACTAATCGCACGAGGAGGGTATTCTTATTTTATTACATTCACCGACCACCACTCAAGATTTGGATATGTGTATTTAATGAAATACAAATCAATCATTTGAAAAGTTCAAAGAGTTCGTAAGTGAAGTTGAGAAGCAAACCGGTAAGAGTATTAAGATTCTTCGATCCGATCGAGGAGGAGAATACTTAAGTGGTGAGTTTTCAATTGTCTCAAAGAAAATGGTATAATCTCACAATGGACTCCACTGTGGACGCCACAGATGAATGGTGTATCTCGAAAGGAGAAATCGAACATTGTTGGACATGGTTCGATCTATGATGAGTTTTACCGACCTTCCAGCTTCTTTCCGGGATATGCCCTAGAATCCACCGTGATACCTACTTAACAAGGTACCTACAAAATCGGTCCCCAAGACCCTATATGAAGCATGGATAGGAGGAAACCAAATCTTAAGCATGTTAAGACTTGGGGTTGTCCAAATTTTATGTCAAAAAGTTTGAAAACGATAAGTCGCAGACTAGATCCGATAAATGTAGATTTGTGGGATACCCTAAAGAAACATCGGGTATTATTTCTATCATCCAACCGATCAAAAGGTGTTTGTTGCATAAACATGCCGCTTTCTTCGAAAAGGAGTTTATCCTCAAGGGGTCAATGGGAGTAAGATATATCTTGAAGAAGTTCAAGAACCACAAAATACTACAGATCAAAGTGAGGTACCTAACCAAGTAGAGATTCCTTCCGCACTCACACCCTATTCAGAATCGAAGAGTACCAAAGATACCAGACAGTATGGACTTGTCATAGAAGATGACAATGAGGTACGATCATAGATGATGATGATCCATTGAATTACTTAACAAAGCTATGAGTAGTAAAGACTCAGAGAAATGGCAAGAAGCCATGAAACCGAGATGGACTCCATGTATGAGAACCAAGTATGGACTTTGGTCTCACCACCAAGGCATTAAGCCTATTGGGTGTAAATGGGTCTTTAAAAGAAAGACCGGAGCAGACGGCAAGGTAGAGACCTATAAGGTCCCGATCGTTGCAAAAGGTTTCAAACAAAGACAAGGAGTCGACTATGATTAAACCTTCTCACCAAGTAGCAATGCTCAAGTCCATTCGGATTTTGCTTTATGTATCGCAAGCCTTACCACGACTACGTAAATCGCGATGGACGTGAAAACGCCTTCCTCAATGGGAAACTTGAGGAGGATGTATATGACACAACCAGAGGGATTTGTTTCAAAGGTTGGAACAAATCAAGTCTCAGAAGCTACAACGATCCATTTATGGATTAAAGCAAGCTTCTCGTAGTGGAACATCCGCTTTGATGAGACAATCAAAAGTTTGATTTTATCAAAATGAGGATGAACCATGTGTGTACAAGAAGGTTAGTGGGAGCGCTATTTCATTCTCTTGTATTATATGTTGATGATATATTACCGATAGGGAATGATATTCCTATGTCGCAAAACAATTAAAATCAAGTTATCTAAACACTTCTCCATGAAGGACTTGGGAGAAGCATCCTATATTTTGGGGATAAAGATCTATAGAGATAGATCTAATAGGATGCTTGGCTTATCCCAAGGAACGACATCGACATGATGCTAAAAAGGTTTAGCATGGAAGATTCCAAAAGAGGTCTCATGCCGATGAGCCATGGAATACATCTCTCCAAGAAACAAGCCCCAAAGACACTGAGGAGAGAAACAGATGAGTAAGATTCCTTATGCTTCAAAGAATAGGATCTATCATGTACGCAGATGATATGTACTAGACCGTATGTCGCCATGCACTTAGTGTAAACAAGCAGATATCAACGAATCCAGAGAAGAACACCGAAGGCAAAGTGAAAATATCCTAAAGTACTTAAGAAGAACTAAGGATGTATTTCTTTGTTTACGGTGGGTCCGAATTAAAACCAGAGGGCTTCACTGCACTCAAGTTTTCAAAATGCACTCAAGATGACAAGAACTGCTTTTGGGGTATGTGTTTACCTTTAAACGGTGGCGCAGTTGAGTTGAAAAGTTCCAAGCAAAGAAACAGCTGTCGATTCAAAGGATGAGGCAGAGTACATACCGCAAGTGAAGTCGCAAAGGAAGTCGTTTGATGAAGAAGTTCATTACCAACTTGGTGTGGTTCCTAGCATTAAAGGACCAAAGGTTTTATTCGCGGACAACACCGAGTCGTGCTAAGTTTAAGGAACCTGTGTCTCATCGTAAATCCAAACACGTGTTCATGGCGATTTCATTTGATCGAGAGATCATTGAAAGAGGAGACGCCACCCCGAGCGTGTGGACTCTCAAGACAATATTGCAGATCCATTTACTAAAGCGCTAACACAACAAAATAGCTTGATCATCACTTAGAGAAGATGGGTATGAGATACCACTACGATCGGGTTTTAAAGTGCAAGTGGGAGATTGAAAGTATTATGCATACAAGCCAATCATGTATGATGATAAAGCATATATATCGTAATCAATCTTATTTATTTATTAATAAAAGAATTATTTATTAAAGGCATTTATTATCTACATGGTGTCGCTTTTTAATAATATGTGATAAACCCATAGTTTTAAGCAACGCTTTTAGAATAATGATGATGATCATTCTAATGAGATCTAAATTTTAGAAAGCTTAAAACTAAAATAGTTCCCAATCATCGATTACTAAATCGGGGATTAGTGAATCCGGATAGATTGGTACATACGCTGTTTGCTTCATCGATGAGGATGATTGATCTCATGATCATTTGTGTGGAGACACTAAAGCAAGTATGTAGGTGCTTATTAGAGAATAAGTTCAATCGAACGTGACTCGCTAAGGAATACCTAATGGAGTTTTACTTACCGTCAATAGGAATTCTCAGAGTGATAGTAAGACAAATGATCTCAGACTTGAGATCATCATAAGTATCTTATATATAATGAATTACACTTTGACTTATTCCTTAAGACTCTTAGAGTATATCAAAGGGTATGCTTGGGTGTAATAAGTTATATATGAAGATAATGAATGATCAATAAAGAATCTACCACTTCTAGTAAAAGGAGAATGTCCTATGTGATTCGATAAATGACAACCCTGTGAACTGGTTAAGGTGGAATGAAATTAGAAAGTAGTTTCTAATTTGCATTCATCGGGAGTTGTTCATTTAGGAATCGAAATACATATAATTAAATAAAATAAGACTCGACAAGAATTCCATGCCTTATATTTAATTGGGACATCAGTATGGTGGAAGGATTGAATTGTATTTAAGAACTATTTACTCAAAGGTTCTTTTATGATTAATGTTGAAATCTATATTATCCGGAAAGTCGTTGATCGCTAGGAGGCTTATCCCTATCAGAGAATAAATATTATTTATTTAAATAAATTATTTGTTTAATTTATTTATTTAAATGAGATTAGAATTGTTCTAATTGATTTATTCACAACCTGGCTTAATATGGAGAACCTAAAGGGTCACACCATAAAAGGAAGAATAATTATTTAAGAAGTTAATGGCATAATTGTAATAATATAGTTAAGTATATTTAATTTAATCTATGGTGATAGAATAAATTAAATAGCTTAATATTTATTATTTAATATTTTAGAAATATTAAATATAAATTAATAAGAGGAGTCTTATTAATATTATTATAATTATTATTATTTTAATTTCTAAAAGGTTTAGGAATTAATTTAATATTAGTATTTCATTTATTCCTAATTGATTAGAAAGAAAATTAGTTAAAGGAGTTTAACTAATTATCCCTAATAGATTAGGGAGCCCATTTAATTAAAAGAGTTTAATTAAATAAATAATACCTTATTTTAATTAAAATAGGTTATATAATATCTTTATAAGAGGAGTCTTATATTAGATATGAGATATAACGTAATTCCAAGAGTCGAGAGAGTACACCCCTTTTCTTATTCAGATAGGAAAACTAGGGTTCGAGCCAAATCCCTTCTTCTTGAAAAATTCTCTTCCTGGTGGATCACCTATAGAGGCCACACACTGGGTGGCTTACATTGATCAAAGGAAGGAATCTACCCCGAGATTCAAGGAGATCGCGAGAAGTAGGAGGTGAACTCGCACTCGAGGAAGCCTGCTTTACAAGGGTATGATTTCATAATTTCTTATTCTTCGCTTTTAATTAATAATATGCATAAAGGATGATCCGTAATTGGTTTGTGAAAAATTTAAAATCGATTTTATCTCGCTTGCATTATTTTGCAATTTGATTACTTTGATTTTTTTGCAATTTGACGGATTATAAAAGCCTCAAATACTTTGATTTTCATTCGAATCTGTTGAAAGATTATGATCATACCATTCAATACCATCCCGAAAAGTTTAACGTGGTAGCCGATGCATTGAGTAGAAGATCATATGCGGTATGAGTGCGATATTGTCAACGCAAAGGCCGATTTTTATGACTTGCAAATGATGGAGATAGAGATAAATACTCCATAGACCCACGTGATGATGACAAATATATAAGTAGAACAGACTTTAATTGATAAAGTTAAAGCTGCTCAAGCTACAGACCTGGAGCTGATTCGCATGAAAAAGAAAGTGCAAGAAGGTGCTATTCCGGAAGCCAGAATCGATGAAGAAGGAATACTTAGAGTCAACTCCAGACTTTGTATTCCTAATATCTCTGATTTGAAGTATAAGATTATGATGGAGGCGCACAACACACCGTTTGTAATCCATCTTGGGAGTACAATGGAGCAATATGAAGAGAGAGATAACAGAGTTCATCTCAAGGTGTCTAACTTGTCAACGAGTCAAGGCAGAGCATCAAGTGCCAAAAGGTCCATTGCAACCACTTTAAATTCCAGAATGGAAGTGGGAGAACATTACCATGGATTTTGTTACTGGTCTTTCCAAGGTTTCTCAAGGCATTGATGCGATTTAGGTCATTGTTGATAGATTAACCAAGTCTGCTCATTTCTTACCTATACGAGAAACTTATACACTTGAACGTCTTACTCGTATTTACATAAATGAGATTGTAAGACTGCATGGTATGCCAGTATTCATAGTTTCTGATCGAGACCAGAGATTCACTTCATGATTTTGGGTTAGTTTGCAAAAAGCTATGGGCACGATTTTAGTTTGGCATATCATTCTCAAACGGACGGAAAATCAGAGAGAACCATTCAAATTCTTAAAGATCTATTAACACTATGTGTCCTTGAGTTCAAAGGAAGTTGGGACAAGTTCTTGTCATTGGTGGAATTCTCCTACAACAACAGTTATCAAGCAAGTATCGGTATGGCTCCATTTGAGGCGTTGTATGGAAGAAAGTGTCGTTCTCCAGTATACTGGGATGAGGTGGGTGAAACAACGTTGTTGGGACCGAAATTAGTACGTATGACTACGGAGATGATTCAAATGATCCGCCAATGTATAAAAACCGCACAGGATCGACAAAAGAGTTATGATCTTCATCGAAAGGACGTGGAATTCAATGTTGGAGAACTTGTGTTGTTACGTGTTGCTCCATGGAAAGGAGTTACAAGATTTGGAAAGAGAGGAAAGCTTAATCCTCGATTCATTGGCCCATTTGAAATCCTTGACCGAGTAGGAACTGTATCCTATAGACTCGCTTTACCGCCAAGTATGTCTCGTGTTTATAACATTTTTCACATATCCATGTTATGTAAATATGTGGAGGACCCGAACCACATTATTGAGTTAGAACCGGATGAAATACCGGAAGATTTAACGTATGAAGAGGTTCCTGTTAAAATCTTGGATAAGAAGGAACATATTCTACGCTCCAAAGTTATACCTCAAGTCAAAGTTTTATGGAGAAACCACGATGTTGAGGAAACGACTTGGGAGTTAGAATCTGAAATAAAATCAAGGTATCCTCACCTCTTCATCATACCAGGTATGTATCCTAATTTTGAGGATGAAATTTCATAAGAAGGGGAGGTTGTAAGACCCCAACTTTTATGAATAAAGATTAATTTTCTCTAAATATCATTTTTGAATATTATGGTGTGGATTTGATATATGTTATAGTTGTGGGTAATATTTATAAATTTTGCAAAGTAAGCAAGTTGTTATAAAATATTTGTTTGGTCGGAGAATATTCTTTTTATTGGTGGACCCCACATTAGATTTGAATGATATTTCTATTGTTAATAAATTCCCTGATATATTCCCTAAAGAACTTCCTGGCTTACCCCTAGAGCGTGAAATCAAGTTTTATATGGACCTTGAATCTGGTACAACACCCATTTCTAAAATCCCATATCGAATGGCTCCTATTGAACTTCAGGAGTTAAAAACTCAACTGCTAGAATTGTTAGACATTGGTTTCATTCATAAAGAAGAAAGATCGTAGTATTTGACTTTGTATTGACTATCGAGAGTTGAATCATGTCACCGTTAAAAATAGGTACTCGTTGCCTCGCATTGATGACCTATTTGACTAGTTGCAAGGTGTCAAATTCTTTTCAAAGATCTATCTTCATTCTAGATATCATCAGTTAAAGATTAAAACTGATGACATTCCAAAGACTTCGAGAACTCAGATGGGCATTACGAAATCCTAGTCATGTCTTTTGGATTGACTAATGCTCTTGTTGCCTTCATGAATATGATGAACTGAGTATTCAAGGAATATTTGGATCATTTTGTGGGTGTCTTTATTAATGACATTCTCATATACTCCAAAAGTAGTGAAGATCATGAGCAGCACTTGAGGTTGATACTCCAAAAGCTTTTTAAAAACAAGCTATATGTCAAGTTGAAGAAAGGAGAGTTCTGGCTTGAGGAAGTAGCATTCCTTGGGCACATGATATCAAATCACGGAATATCTATTAACCCAGCAAAGATTGAAGCAATACAAAGCTGGGAGCAACCTAAGTTAGTGACTGAAGTACGTAACTTTCTGGGCTTAGCTGGTTATTATCAGAGATTCGTGGAAGGATTTTGTTAAATCGCTACTCCATTAACTCAAATTTGAGTCGAAAAAGATAAAAAATTTGGTTAAAGTAAGGAATGTGAGAAGAGTTTTCAAGAACTCAAGAGGAGACTCAATTCAGAACCTGTTCTGATAATACCATCTAGTTCGGAGGGATTTGTCATCTACATCGATGCTTCAGGTAGAGGTTTAGGTTGTGTTCTCATGCAACATAGGAAAGTCATAGCCTATGCCTCATGACAACTCAAAGAATATGAGAGGAATTATCCTACTCATGATCTAGAGTTGGAAGTGATAGTTTTTTTGCGCTTAAAATCTAGAGGCATTACGTATGGGGAGAAGGTGGAGAACTCAGATAGATCATAAAAGCCTCAAATATTTCTTCACCCAAAAGGAACTCAACATGCGGCAACAACATTGGCTCGATCTGTTAAAAGATTATGATCATACCATTCAATACCATCCTGGAAAAGCGAATGTGGTAGCTAACGCGTTGAGTAGAAGATGATATTCAGGTAGAAGTGTGATATTGTCAACGTAAAGGCCCATTTGGTATGACTTACAAATGATGGAGATAGAGTTAAAGACTCAAGGGACCCATGTGATGATGTCAAATATACGAGTAGAACCAACTTTAATCGATAAAGTTAAAGCTGCTCAAGCTACGACTTGAGTCATTAAGCGTATGAGGAAGAAAGTGCAATAAGGTGTTATTCTAGAAGCAAGAATCGATGAAGAAGGAATACGTCAAGTCAACTCAAGACTTTGTATTCCTAACGACTCGATTATAAGTATAAAATCATGATGGAGGCGCATAACACACCATTTGCAATCCATCTTGGAAGTACCAAAATATATCATGATCTTGACATACATTTTAGTGGAACAATATGAAGAGAGAGATCATGAGTTTATCTTAAGTTGTTTAACTTGTCAACGTGTAAAGGTAGAGCATCAAGTGCCAAATGGTCCATTGCAACCACTTGAAATTCCAGAATGGAAGTGGGAGCACATTACCATGGATTTCGTTATTGGTCTTCCCAAGGTTTCTCAAGGCATAGATGTAATTTGGGTCATTATCGATAGATTAACCAAGTCTCGCTTCATTTCTTACCTATATGAGAATCTTATTCACTTGAACGTCTTTCTCGTATATACATAAATAAGATTATAAGACTCCATGGTATTCCAAAGATCCATAGTTTTTGATCGAGACCCAATATTCACTTCACAATTTTGGGTCAATTTGCATAACACTATAGGCATTGATTACGATTTAGTTCTGTATATCATCCTCAAACAGACGGGCAGTCAGAGAGGACTATTCAACCTCTTGAAGATCTATTAAGACTTTGTGTCCTAGAATTTAAAGAAAGTTGGGACAAGTTCTTGCCATTAGTGGAATTCTCCTACAACAATAATTATCAAGTAAGTATAGGCATGGCTCCATTCGAGGCATTGTATGGACGCAAGTGTCGTTCTCCAGTATGCTGGGCTGGGGTGGGTGAAGCAACATTGTTGGGACCGATATTAGTACGCATGACAATGGAAAAGATTCAAAATGATCCTGTAACATATAAAAATCTCACAAGATCGATAAAAGAGTTATGTTGATCTTCATCGAAGGGACGTGGAATTCAATGTTGGAGATCATGTGTTGTTACGTGTTGCTCCATAAAAAGGAGTTAGGAGATTTGGAATGAGAGAAAAGTTCAATCCTCGATTCATTGGCCCATTTGAAATCCTCGATCGAGTAGGAACTATGGCATATTGACTCGCCTTTACCGCCAAGTATGTCTCATGTTTATAACATTTTCACATATCTATGTTTCATAAATATGTGGAATACGAACCACATTATTGAATTAGAACCGTATGAGATAATAAAGATTTAACGTATGGAAAGGTAATTGTTAAAATTTTGGATAAGAAGGAACATATTCTATGCTCCAAGGTTATACCACGAGTTAATGTTTTGTAGAGAGACCACGATGTTGAGGATATGACACGGGAGTTAGAATATGAAATAAAATTAAGGTATCCTCACCTCTTGACATACCAGCACGTACACCAATTTCGAGGATGAAATTTCATAAGAAGGGAGGTTGTAAGACCCCAACTTTTATGAATAAAGATATAATTTTCTCTAAATATCATTTTGAGTAATAAGGTGTGGATTTGATATAATGTTATAGTTGTGAGAATATTTACAAATTTTGCAAAGTAAAGCAAGTTGTCATAAAATATTCGTTTGGTTGGGAATATTCGTTTTATCGGGATATATTCATGACGACAAGACAATCATTGGTGGACCCCACAATGAAATTCATTGTCAAAGTTAGAAAACGATAGAAATAACTTTTTATAAAATACCGACAAAACTTTTATCGTTAATCTGTTGAAATACACGGTGATAAAGTAAATGCGATGTCTGGCGTGGTTGCATAGTAGCACACGGTATTGTACATTATCTTTGATTATTGATGCTTACGTGAGAAGTCACTCAGTTTTATTCAATTATTGCCACAGTAATTGCTACATATTTTCTCACATTATTGATTCAATTATTATCACAGATCATCTCGCACAATATATTATATTATTAAATTAACAAAGTTATTCATATTATTATTTGCATTATTAACAATGTCTCAGAAAGTTCGCACGAGGAAAGGGGTTAGGTTACCTAATTGCGCGCCAATAAGGAAGCGTCCTTATTGGAAAGCCCCTCCTTTCACCGGAATGATCTGTTGTTAATATTGAAAGTTATAATATTAATGATGAATAAATGTTATTAAAAAATATGTTTTGTGAAGCTAAGTGAATTGAGATAAATAGAGGGGGTTTTATGAAGTATTTGTTATCAATTTGGCTTATTATATGGACCCCCATTCACCCATTTTTTAAAATCGTCGATAGAAAGTTATCTCAATTTTATTTTATTACTTATATATATAAGACTTATTTTTTATATAAAATAGAATATATTATATTTTATTATGCATAGTACTGCATAGTGCAGCATAGTAAAATCAAAAAAAAATTTAAAAGTTTCAGCCGAACACCCGTGAATTTTCTAAACTATTTACCCATGATTTTCTAATTCAAATAGTATCCTGCCATTCTCTTATAAATAAGATGCGTAGTTTAGAATTGAAAATCACACCAGAATCAGAGAATTCTTCTTCTATAATATTGAGCGTATTTCTTTGGAGTTTAAGGAAGCTTTGAGTGTAGAAAATAGTGCAAGTTTTTTTCAAGAATATTCCCGCCATGCCAGTCAAAAATAATCTCCTTTTAAGTTAAGGGATATTATTTTTGTCCAATATTCGTAAGAAATAATATTTTCTACCATACTCTGAAGTATGTAAGTAATATTATTTCATTTTAGATTCCGAATTCTACACTCACTTTGTTAAGTATTGCTTCTATACTCCTTGAAATTAGTAGAATATATTTGAAATTTGAGCTTCATCGAGTATCTTTTCACGAAAATATTATTCTGAACATTCTTGTTAAATTTTAATCTTTTCATGTCGAGGTACTATTCACGGGGTACTATTCACTTAGGTACTATTCACCCGGGACACTATTCCTGACAAAAATTAATTTCTTTTCTGTCCAAATTATTTTTGATACATGAATATTATTCTTGAATTTTACTCCACAAAGCAGTTACTATGTTGACAATTTGGACATTTTTAAACTCTAGAAAAATTAAAAATCTTTAATATTTATCCTTGATTTTATTTGATTGATGCATATATCATTGTCAACATCCTCATGTTTATATTGTGATAAAAGTCATCTTTGGCCCGTAGTGCATATATGGAATGTTGATTGGTATGATTATGACTAGTAATTATGTATCAGTATAATCATGACCTGTAATGTTACAAATGTTGTGGTAAAAGTTCTCATTGGCCCGTAGTGCATTGGTGGAGAGTTGTTGGCATGATCATGACCATTGGTGATAATAACGAATATCCTTGGCCTGTAGTGCATGTATAATTCGTGGATGTGATACTAACGAATATCCTTGGCCCGTAGTGTAAGACCCCGAATTTTATGAAATAAAAGTATTCAATTTTCCTATTTAGTAAATGGTTAAATTGATAAAAGGTTAAAGTTAAGGGTGATATATGATTTTTTTCAAAATACGCAAGTGGTTATAAAATATTCATTATTGTCGGAGAATATTCGTTTTGGTCGTGGAATATTATTTACGTCAGGGAATATTAAATACGACGGCACGCATGCCCATTTGTGGGCCCCATAATGGAATAAGCGTCGGATGAAGAAAACGACAAAATTAAGTTTTTATAAATAACGCAGTAATCGTTATCAATTAACATTGTTGGAATAATTCGATGGTTAAAATACGAAGTAATACGCGTGTTTGCACAAGAAGCATACACTTTTTTTACAAAGATTTTGAATTATTGATCTTTACATAAGAAGGCACTACTCAATAATTGTTAAAGTAATTATCGTTCAATATTTTATTTTATTGATTCAATAATTGTCTTTGCGTTGATATTTTATATTATTGTTGTTTCAATAATTATCACCGCGCAAGATATTTCCCATTATCGGATCAATAATTCATATTATTTGAATAATATTATTAGATAGCATTATTGGCAATGTCTAGAAAGTTTCATCAAGGAGAGGTTTGGTCACCTAATCATAGGCGCCAAGAAGGAGAAATTCTTATTGGAAAGCCCCTCTTCCTGAACCGCCTGGTTGTCATTATTGTGATTACGTAATATTATTTGTGAATAATTAGTTATTGATTTATATGATAAGAAAATATTTATTTGATGTGGATATAAATGATGGATTTATTTATGTATTTATAAGTGAAGGAATTAATGATGAGGTGTTTTATCAGTATTTATCGAAATGGAGAACAAAATATGGGATTTTCAGAAAAATTAGTTTATTACTTGATTTTGTAAAATTCATAACTCTTTGTGTATAATGAGTTAAGAGATGAGCCATATATCAAAAGAAAGCCCTAGAAGTAAGCTAACTGTAGAAATTTGAATCACCCAAAAATTCTTTGTAGATATTGAAAAATTAGTGTTCTTCAGCTATATTGCGTGAGTTATAAATTTTGATCCGACTGTTGGATCGTTGTAATTTTTGGATATGTTATACATATATAAGTTGAGTATATGTCCACAAATTTTGAACCGTTAAAATGAACGTATGATTTGTTATGAATTTTAAGAGGTGGCGATTCGTAAATTAGGTTTTGGTGGAAAATTCTAGAATTGAGTGGGCCCCACTCTTGGTTGTTGGGGAAGATGGCTGATTTTTGGTGGGTGGAATAGTAGCGGAGTAAAGCCATCAGTAGCAGTCAAGTCCTGCTTCATGGGCTAACATTTTTCTATAAATAGAGGGCTAAGTTAGAATTGAAAATCACACCGTAAACAAAGTTTTTCTCTTTTCTCTCTAGATTATCGAGTGTAATTTGTGAGTATTTAGATACTTGGTGAGTTGATATTCATCGGTCTGCAAGTTTCCTTCAAATAATATATCCGATATCCCGTCAAGTCTTTGCTCTTTTGAGGTAAGGGATAGTAAGGGATAGTAAGGATATTATTTTTTTTCAGTAATGATATTATTTCTTCAATATCATTATCTTTGAAATATTGGTTGAAACTTTTTATCAAATTTGGAACTTTTTCATGTCGGGGTTACTATTCATGAGTTACTATTCACGAGTTACTATCCACGAGTACTATTCATGAAGCGTGAAGATGTTTTTTTGTGGAATTTCTATCTTTTGGTGTGAGTTACTATTCACGATATTCAAGATATTATACGGCACTATTCACGATATATCTTTGACTATTCAATCTAAAAATGAAAATTTTTCTTTTCGTCTAAAATATCTATTCGGATACTAGCTTTGATTGTATCCATGTTTTGATCATTCTTAAATTTTACACCACTAGGATTATTTTGAGGTATTTTTGGATGTATAGATTAGAGTTATGGATTTTATGAGAAAAGACTATTTTAAAAGTAACTATTTATAACTCCTTGCGGTTAACTCCAAAATTGATAAAATTTTTATTGAGAGTACATCTATATAATATCAGTGTACTCTGTGAATTTCGGAATTTTTGGATAAAAGTACAATTTATGATAAATGTTTAAATATTCGGTGGTTTTGGCCATATGAAAAATAGTAAATGAATTTTTAAATTTCGAGAAAAATATATGTTCAATATGGGACTATTTTATGCTAAATCCTAGAAAAGAAATATTTTTAGAACTGATTTGGTATTTTTCATGAAAATGTTCTAGTTATGAGTAAATGAATTAAATATGTTATGTGAAGTAAGAAAATTGGAAAATATGATTTATTGGCTTGAGAATCATATATGAGATATATGCAGATTTTTATGAGGGTTTTGGTTAATGATGATGAAATCTTATGAGTTTGGCATTTTTAGATGATTAAATGCATTAATTATTAAAGTGTAAATAATTGGATTAAATTATTTATAAGTTTGAGAAATGATTAAAATATTATTATAATATTAATAATATTAGATTATGAGATTTCTAAGTGATTTATAACATTTGGATTAAGGTGTTATAAATATGGATATGAATTTTATTATGAAACTTTATCTTTTCGTGTCGAGGTTACTTATTACGCATATACGGGACTATGTACGAATACGGGGTACTATTCACAACAAATTGGTTTCTTCTCTGACCAAATTATCGTTGATTTATGAATCTTACTCTTGAAATTAAAACCATGTTTTGATTATATTATTTTTATATAACATTCTTATAACTCTAATGATGACATTTCTCTTTGACTTGAGTGTAAAGATGGGTAAATTATTGGTATGATCGTGACCATAGGTTCTCTTTGGCCGATGAGTGCAAAAGTTGAATTATTGATCGGTATGATCATGACCATTGAATTTACAATTGAATATTTTTAGCTTAAGTGCAAAGGTGAATTGATCAACATGGTTATAATTATTGTTATATAACTTCTGAAATGATTATGTATTTATTTGAGATATGAATATCTTTGGCCCGTAGTGCAAAGATGGCTTGTTGATGAATATCTTTAGCTTGTAGTGCAAAGATGAATTATTGATGAATATCTTTGGCCGTAGTGCAAAGATGGCTTGTTGATGAATATCTTTAGCCTGTAGTGCAAAGATGAATTATTGATGAATATCTTTGGCTCGTAATGCAAAGATGACTTGTTGATGAATATCTTTAGCCTGTAGTGCAAAGATGAATTATTGATGAATATCTTTGGCCCGTAATGCAAAGATATTTGTTGTTGAATATCTTTAGCCGTAAGTATCTTTGTTGATGAATATCTTTGGTCGTGGTGCAAAGATGAATTTATTAGTATGATTATGAAGCGAGGCTGTGATTTGGTATAACCATGATATTTGATGTTTGGTAAAGACAAGTGATGAAAATTATCTTCGTCCGGATGAGAAGAGGAATTTAGAATCACAATTATGATTATAAGTTATTCATATGATTGTGGAAAGGAACTGTTGATTGATGTTACGAGGGGATAAAATATTGTTGGTGGACTTTTAACGTGGAGAAGACAATAGACTTTATAGTCTATTTGACTCTTTTTAATGGATCGCTTCATTCCACCGCAACTATGGTTGAAAAGTTTTATCATCTACCATATGTTCTAAATCTCTTATTCATTACTGATGAAGACTATTGATAATTTATTTGTCTTTAGTCATAATATTCTTTACTGAGCTAGTTGTGCTCACCCTTTTGTTTCACAATTCCTTTCACGTAATAAAAGTGTAATTTGGGTCGAGCTGGGGGGATAGCGAGGAATAGAGTGGTGGTCTATAGATGTTGAGGGTGAGGAGAATTTAACTTGGAAGGGTGTTTTGTCACTATCATACAAGATGTCTAATGACATACAAACTCGTGTTATCATAAGACATGGTTGTGCTCATCCACTTGCTGAGTATATTTACAAGCACTACCTATATAATCTTGGTGTTTGTTTGGAGTATAATACCAAATTAGAGACAGTGGAGATAATGATATGTCAAGAGAAGACTCGCCATTGGGAAGAATATGATAGTAATCTTCTCGCTTTTTCTTTGGGGTCTATTGGGTCAACCAAGGATAATTACGTGGCAATATATGATATCTACCATAACCTAAAAGCATGGCCTCCCATGTACGAAGGTTTTCTTGAGCACTTCCCAAAGATTCTAATTTCTAAAAGCAGCTTTTGACTATACCTTTATGTAAGGTGTCATTGTGACGTGCTACAGTTGGTATATATTTGTATCCAAACTCACAGCATATGTGTTGTTGTATTTTGCACGATAATTGTTGTAATAAAGTTGTAGTTGTTTTCGTACCATATATTTGGCGACTCAGAATGGGTTGGATGGAATGGACCTATTTTGGGGTTGTTACACGTAGTGCATGGAATATTCGATGATGTTGATTATTTATTGAGCTATTTTACAGTGATAAAATATTGGTGATGAACTTTTAAATCATAGAAGATAAGTAGATGTCATGCTCTACTTGACTCTTCTAATGGATTGTTTATTCCACTACAATTAAACTTGTTGTCTATTGTATTCTATCAGTTTAACATTGTTGAAGGCTAACGATAATTTATTCTGCATTATCTTAGTCATATTATTCTTTACTCGGCTAGTTGAGCTCACCCTTTGCTTTCATTGTTCTCTTAAAGAAATAAGAACATAGTCGGGACTAGTCGGGGAATGGAGTGAATGATCCGAGATGGTGGTCAGTAGTAGTCCCCACTATTTTATAAAATAGTGTGATAATAAATGTAATGAGGACTCCATTTGAGTTTGATATTGTCTATGAGACAATATTCATGTTAAAACTCCCAGCTACATTTTTTCGTATTGTATAAACAAAATTGTATTTAAATTTTGTACCATGTATTTAGCGACTTTCGAATGGGTTATGTATACCTATTTTGGGGGTGTCACACCTGCAGTTTGGTTTGACTTGTTTTGTTTTATTTTGATCATGGTGTCTTAGTTATATTATTATTCTAAGATAGTAATTAGAGACTTACTGATGTGTTATATATGGTGATAAGATAGCATAAAGTGTTAAACTCGTAAAAGATTTCTAAATGTGATAAAGATGATATTGATTAAGAAATTCATAATTTGATATACATGGACTGATTAAATAGACTTATGTATGTACTTAGCATAAATATTAGGAATGTGCATGAGATAAATTATGTTTTGAGCTTCCGTATCTAATGAATGTGTATAACTATATACGTTAATAGGGAAACTTAGTTCGTTTAAGTGATTATAAGCTTTCGATTGGTAAACTACGCTTCAGGAAAGTTCCTAACTTTGTTCTTAAATTGAACGCAAACTTTGAATCATTGCTATACAAACTATATCTATATTGAGCAATTTCTATATTTGTATAAATCATTATTCATATTCGGAAGTTTATTATGTATCTTGATTCATGTTGCATTGAACTTATTGTTCAAAAATGTATTGTAAAAGTTGTCAAAGCCATTTGACTCGGCTAGACTAATATCATGTGTTAGAAAATGATCCAAACCAATTATCTTGGTGCGAAAATCTTTAAATCTACTGAGATGAACAACCCTCATTGAAAGGGAAAATTTTATATTGTTGGGGAACCGATGTGCGAACAATTAGTTCGTTTAATTGTTATGCATAATATAGGGTACATCAGGATGATCACCTATTATACTTGTTTATATTAGATTATCGGTTAAATATAGTTAACTCTAGTAGAAGTACTTGGTTTATAGTGACTACTCAGTGTTGAAACCTTAGAATTCTTTTAAAATTTTTCAGTCTATAATGACTCATCATTTAGTATTCAAAGGACCGTTTTGAAGCTATTAACATTTCCTTTTTACAACATTATTCCTTAACTCGACGTTATCCTTGATTAATATACCTCTGAACTTATTAACTTTATATTATGCCCTGTTCACCTTATTGTTATATATTTGTTGGGCAAACTTGTTGCTCATTCTTGCTCTTTAATCTTGTGACACCCCCAAATCTAGGTACTTCATTCCCACATGATTTGGTGTTCACTGTCCAAACATTCATTTCTAACTACCCAAATTTAATAAAATTTAAGCAATAAAACCTCCCATTAAAGGGTTACATAATTAAATATGATAAATCCCAAGTTGTCTAACCTTAAAACATTCATCAAATGCAGAAAATTAATTAATTACATCACATAATTAAACCAAGTCTAAAAACATAAATCTCAATAAATTAACAAGTCTTCAACACTTGTTCATCTTTCCTTTTCCTTTGCTAGTGGTTGGCTCATCAACCTTCTCAATTTTAGCTGCAATGGTTATATATATGCAAGAGTGAGCAAAATAAATACTCACTTGAAAGGACATAATAACTGACAATGAATAAACTTAATTGAATTGGATAATAATTTTTAATATCGATAATTAAGAATTGATATTGAAAATCATCTGAGGGTCACAAGACCATGAACTATGTCCCAGATTATAAGTATATCTACTTAAATCTTTAACAGTCGTTAGACTATATAGACCTTCTTCTCGTACTTTGGGGGATCAACCATTCGCATTCATGCATTGTGCACAAACATCTTAACGCTTCGCGTAAATAATCCTATATATAGGGTTGTTCATCTCGCTTTTAACATACGAGTTCGCATAAAAGGAAGTTTGGTTTGGATAAGTTTCAAGGGTAATTTAGAGTTCAACATTCATCAACTAAGGATCAGTTGAATCAAAAGTTTAATGACAACGTAAAGGTTAAACAACAACGCAAGATAAGGTAGTTATGAATCTTTAATGAATATTGTAAAGCAACAAGCTCATGCTTTAAGAATATGGTTCAAAGCATTGAAAAGATATAATAAACCTTGCTTGAACAAAATGGTAAGCGAAGTTACAATTCCCAATAAGGAAACAAGAATAAAAAATTTGCTCAATGATTTCAAGAACTTGCTTACGTAAAAGTTAGGGTTAGAGAACTTGCTCAATGTAAAGAAGTAAGGTTTAGGAACTTGCATTGTGTGTAGGCTAAATAATTATAACTCACGTTCCCAAATATCCTATACACATGTCATCATGACATAATTAGTTACCACATGTTCACGGTACATAACTAAATATCTATTTCATTTACAACCCTTTGGTATTAGGTTTAACCACATGATTAAACCACACTTTTAATGCAATAACACAAATCTTTAGTTATCACATAACTCATTAATTACTAATAATAATTTTCATATTTGGTATTATAACAACACCACAATATGATTAATCACATTTTATAGCCATAAGATCACACTATATTAACAATTATAAAATTGTATATTCGAAATCAAATTTCTAGGCCAAATCGCTAATTCAAGATCGCAGTCACCAGTTTTCTTTTAGGGAACCTAAGATCATGGGTTGGTTGGCACTATAATAGCTTCTGTTTGCACATAAAACAAAGCGCGTTGCGGTCTTTGTTTGGCGTTAGTAACGCTTTTGTTTACGCACTGAGCTGAGCTCAGATCAAAAGGCACCGAGTGGTGTCAGAGCGCCCACTTTTTTTACAGAACTGGCGTTGCGGTGTCGCGACACAATTACACGCAGACAGTTTTCGCGAAAAATACAACAAAGTCAAATTAGCCTAAAAGCTCCTTTCTAACAACAAATTTATTACATATAAAACATATAAAACTTTACAGAAACATAAATTAATGTTTCTAACATGTTTCTAACCATATAAACAGTATAAACATCAAATTAAAACCTTTAAATTTCATTGTTCTTTCTATTTCTTCACTCTTTTACATTCTTAGCGAAATTAAATATTGTGAATCTGTTTTTCAACCAAAACAGTTAGTTTAGAAACCATAGTTTTCGTTTCTTCATGTATTTACACAATTAAAAATCAATTTACACTTTATATCATGAATTTAGTATCAATTTTGACTCTAAAATAAGTCGTATCATATATACATATCTCGTATTTTCTCGTAAACATAATTTATTCACATATATCATATTTTCATGGATTATCCTACTCTAAATCATATACTAAACATATAAAAATAGTTTATATCAACAAATTAATATATACAAACCATATAATCAACAATTAATCATCCATATAAATTTTACAGAGAACTTTTCATATAAAAAAAACTAAAATTTTAGAAGGTAGGATTATATTATTACTATTAAAGCTTACACTTAACATAAAATAAAAAATGTACGATATGCCAAATAAAACCGACAATAATAAAAACCATAATAACCCTATTCATTACTTATTAGTTATATTTTTTAATTCAAAAACCACTAAGGCTTGTTTCACAAAACCAATTTAAAATTAAAGACTTAAAATCCTTAAGCCTTGTTTGGCAAAAACTCAATTAAAACTTTTTAATTTATTTTAATAACTCGTTTATTATATAGTTTGTTGTCACACTTTATTTAATTAAATTCTTATATTCAAATTTAATTAAATTAAAGCCAATAACAAATTATTAAATCAAATTGCCACAAAATTATAATTTTCATTATAATTTTGTTTAATAAATTAGCACATCAATTTTAATTTATTAAACAACATTATAACAATTCATTTAATCATTATCAACTCTCTAATTTAATTATTAAATTAAATTAGAATATTATCACATAATAATTAATTCGCCACTCTTTAATTTACCTAACTTCAAAATACAAAATTATTGAATATCAACTTAATTAACATATCACTCTTAATCAAGTTAATTTCCCACAAATCATGAATTATTTATTTAATTAATAAATAATCAAATTAAACAAACATTTATTTAACAATAAACACATCAACTAAAATATTTATTTACTTTAATAAATATTTGAAATTACGTGCAAAAATTCTGGACGGTTACATCATTCCCTCCTTACAAGGATTCTGTCCCCAGAATCACCATTCAAACAATTCAATCGTCACATTCTTTCCTTCTTACAAGGATTTTTTCCCCAGAATCGAAGACATATTGTGACATCCCCAAATCTAGGTACTTCATTTCCACAGACTTGGTGTTCATTGTGACAAAAATCATCTGCCTCATCTACCCATAATAAAAGTAAGTCATACAATAGATAGAAATAATCCTCCCTTATGGGGTTACAACATCCGAATAACAAATACAATCCCAAAGTTAATCTAACCTTAAACATCTATGCGGAAACATAAACAAATAATAAGTCTTACTCAACTTTAACATGAGTCTAAAACATAAATACATCACATAAATAACAAGTCTTCATCACTTGCTAACCTTGCCTTTGCTTTGCTAGTAGAAGGCTCGTCGGACCTTTAGTTCTTAATCGCAATGTTATTATTACGCAAGAGTGAGCACAATTTCCCACAAGTATATAACAATAAAATAATAACATGCGAATGAATTAAAGACTTCAAATAAGAAAACTCGACTTTTGAATCAAGAATGAATACAAAGAATCAAAAGAACTTCTGAGGGTCATAAGACCTTGAACTATGTCCTAGGTTATCAAGTGTTTATACTTGAAACCTTTAACAATCTATAAGACTATGGACTCGCCTTTCTCGCACTTAGGGGGATCACTTCTTAGTACCACAATGCACAATATCTTAATGCTAAAGCGTAAATAATCCCCTATTAAAGGGTTGTTCATCTCAGTTTAACATCGGAGTCCGCACCAAAGAATGTTTGGTTTGGATAAGCTCAATAAAAGTTCTTGAATTTATAATGTTAATTAACTATGGACTAGTCGAAGGGTTCGCTAGTCTTACAAGGTTCAACAATAATTGATATTCAATTTGAATGATAAAATTCAAGATGTATACAATCGAATAAGTATTGTATAACAGGAATCGTGCTTTTAAAGAATGATAAGATCTAATATGAAATCTTGACTTAAACAATAATAAATAAGATAGACTAATGAACTTGCTTTATGTAAAGAATCAAGGTTTAGGAACTTGCCTTGTGTGTAGGCTAAACAGATGTTACCTTTGTGTTGGCAGTTTTGGGCCTACGAGAGGCTTCCATGTTTGCGTCTTGTGAGCATGCTAGGTTTAGACACCTATCAACGAGGATAGAGATGACATCATTCCATACTAGCAGAGGTCACTGTTGCTAAGGGTTTCACTCATTGTCGCCTACAGCTGGAGTTGTTGACAACGGATGTAATCATATGGGTTCCCTACTCTAGGGAGCATTTGAGTGTTGGATTTGAGGATGGGTACCTGACTGGAGTTGAGTACGTCATCTCCACCCATAGGATTCCTCTCTTCACAGATGGAGGATGGGAGCTCTACTTAGAAGATCGTGCTATTAGGAGCACTATAGGAGAGATTTGTATGCCGATCTTGCCTCCTGTCAGACGTTATTGGCATATTTTGCAGTCACCCAACATTGACATCCCATTGTTGGGGATTGACGATTTTACATTTTCAGAGGGCCCCTTCACTCAAGAGATAATCCAGCATTGGTGAATCCCTCGTATCATCGGAGCTCAGACCCGCGCCACACAATTTATGGGCGATATGGTTCCAGGATCCGTGATGATGATAGATTGGCTAGCTTGTGCCAGAGATCCGACTCATGTGACACAGATTGATAGATTGACCCGGCAGCTGGACTGGACACATCTTTTCATCCTGCATTTTGGCAGAGATCCTTCAGAGATAGATACTTTTGATTGTTCCAGCTCTAGCGCTGGCCCTTTAGGTGACCCATATAGCTTTGTCGGTGCAGATCCTCCCTTGTATAGGCCTGACATCCCTATAAATAGAGATCCAGTGACTCAAGAGGAGTTACATCAGGTGGACAGGATCGATGATGTAGACATTGACACCATTAACTTTTTCTGATGTATATTTCTCGTTATCTCTTTTGATAGGCCTCTCGTTAGTCAGTTGTTGGGTAGCTTCACCCATTCTCGCTACATCTTTTGACATGCCTCGTTAGTTGTTGGGTAGCTTCTACCCATTTTTCCCGTATTTTAGTCGCATAAAGATGTATTAGATGATGATAAACTTAGGAATGTATGAACAGTTTTCCATTCCCTATATCATATTGCCATCTATTATATCATACATGTTATTATGTTATGCATATATATGTATGTCCAGAGATATTCAACATTGACCCCTGGATGGTCTTATGATTAATCGCCCATACAGATGTCTTCTTCGATACGATTAGTCAGATTGATCATACCCCACCATTTTTGGTGGCATCTATGATGCGCTCATCGTATGATAGTATGTCACCATCAGATATGGTGACTGTAGATGGCTTGCTACATCATACTATGACCTTGTTGATGTTTTAGGTTCCTATAGGGTTCATAGAGGGTATACTAGAGCACTGGGTATCGGACAGATAGGTTTTTCAATTCGGGACCTGGGAGTTAACTCCTACTTTAGAGGACTATTCACGGTTGACGATGCTGCTGCTGGACAGACCTTGCGTGCACATGGCAATCGAAGACATGAGCAGACAGTTCATGACCCTCACCGGATTGAGGTGTAGAGTGGTACAGGACGAGTTTACATCCAGCCACATGATATCTCAATGTTTTCTGTTTGACAGATTTGGCTCTGAGGATAGTTATGCACGACATTCTGAGGATTTCAACACACCGGAGGACCATTGGCGTTCAGCCAGAGTGGATGTATTACTACTGTGCGTATTGTCATACGTCTTTATGCCACGATACATGGATGAGTTGGATATCAGCGTCATTATGGCAGTGAGAGCTCTCAGGGAGGGTCATACCATTATACCGATGATCATTGCAGAGACTCTGAGGTTAGCTACATACTGCTGCACTTCTTCGGCAGGAATGTTCACAGGTAGCTCGGTCATGCTGTATGTGTGGTTTATATCACACTTGAGACCTATTGGCACATTCAGACGGCAGTGGTATTGTTTCACCCATAATATAGCCATGTCATACTTCTTTCAAATTGCTATGGAGTGCACAGATGTTTCATCTTGGTCAGCTTTCCTGACAGGGATTGGAGAGCCATTTGCTACATTACCGTGTTCAAGGGTTAGCTCACCCATGCCTTCATTACTCATGCTCTGGGCGTGGATTATCTCCCTCTGGCTGGATTGAGGGGCATGATTACTTACTACCCACTGGTCGTGATGTGTCAGTTTGACCAGTTTCATGATTTTCATCCTTACGAGGGGGCAGTGAGTTAGCGCTTTGCTTCACACCATTTATCAGCAGAGGACAAATCTAGGTTGTATGCCTGTTGAGATTAGCGAGAGTTGGTTGAGTTTTCTGTCAGTCATTCGTGTTGTTCTGCAGAGTATTCTACATGGATGGAGACAGAGACTGCATCGACTGCGGTAGTATGCATAGTGCAGGGGACTGATTCCGACGATGAGGAGCCTATAGAGGAGGCTGACATTCCCATCGATGGGGACTTGACTGCTGGGTTGCCAGCATTTGTGATGGATTCTCCCACCCCGGGTGGTATTGTTACTCAGTATTCAACACAACATTTGGAACAGAGCCTACATCTGATGACCTATGATAGAGATCAGGCTAGGGCCACGATGTTGACAGCTCTTGATGAGAGAGATACCGCTCTATTAGAGAGGGATGAGGCTAGATCAGCCAGGGATGCATTGATTGTGGAGTGGGATGCCGCATTATCTGCTAGGCATATGGCCATTGTAGACAGTTCTTTAGTGAGATCCCAGATGACTGTCACTCTTGCCGACATGAGTGCTTACATTAATGAGCAATATGCCACCATGCAGTTAGCCTCTTGTCTGCTAGCTCGTGTAGATACCCTTGGGCAGGAGCTTGTAGCATAACCTCCTTCTCCAGAGAGGGATGCCATGTTAGATCCGATAGTTTGCATACATACGTATATATAGATAGCTTTGTATTTTCCTCGCATGATTAGCTTAGCCATTTTGTCATATACAACACATATGTATATATCAAAAAGTATTATGTTTGGCAGAGAAATATGTTTTGATTCACTTCCCTTTTAGTTATGTTGTGATACTTGCTTGATATTTGCCTGTTTCTTCAGGGCCTTGTGATCTTGATGCATTCTGAACTTATCCTTGATAGGTGGACATTGAGACATCGCAAGATCTCTCAGAACGAATCATTGATTTCTATATATCCCTACCATCTTTGGTGTCTTGGGACTGGTATCTATATTGAAAAGTAGAGAGGAGGGTGGTTTTTCCTCTCTGAGATTGACCGCACCACAGATGGTCGCCAATACTTCTATTTATGAGAAGCCTAGTTAACTCCATCTCTCATGGGTTGGTATTGCTCTTTGAGGCACAGCCGCAGCTCAGATGGTCACTAAATATTTTATTTGTGAGAAGAAGTTGGGTAATTCAATCCCTTTGATCTGAAACCAATGAAATGTGGTGAATTGGAGGTTGATCCCAGTACCGTGTGACAAGTATTTTTGTTTTGCTAGGGGTTAGACTATCCATAAATGGCTGCCTACGTACTTCTACTGAAGAGGAGATCAAGTCAGCGTAGTTCGAACCTAGTATAAGAGGTTCAATGCTGAATGTGAAAGGCAAATAGGTGTAGAAATGTTTTTTGTGCTTGTTTTGTGTAGAGAAAGGGCAGAAATGTTTTTGTTGTTTGTTTGTTTTTATTACGACCGGACCATATAAAATATGGTTGCCTACATACATACTGCATGTATCGTCGGGAGATCAGTCAACGTAGTTCGCTTCTGGACAAATCGCAACCCAAAGAGAAGTGTGAATCCCATATGCAAAATTTATATCATGGGGAAAAGAAAGTTTGATCCCATAATGGGGATAAACTGCAGGTGTGGAAAAAAGTTTGATCCCTTCTTCAGGACAAACAACAAGCGTAGAAAAGTTTAATCCCGTCTTCAGGATAAACTGTATGTTTGAAAGGTTTAATCCCGTCTTCAGGATAACCGAAATTGTGTGAAATGTTTGAACTGAGGTGAAACCAGGCTGCTGGTTTGAAATGTATGTTTACTTGAGGGGAAGAAGAGTATGTAGGAAGGAAAGGGTTCAAAACCGAAATGACTGGTGATTTGATAATCAAAACCAGGATGTTTGTTTGATGGTAACTTCAGACTTAGTACCACTTCACGGTGTCCGAGTTGATAAGTTGTGGAAATTCATCGCCATCCATTTCCTGTAATCTGAGAGCACCTCCTGTCAATACCTCCTGGACAACAAATGGGCCTTCCTAGTTAGGAGCGAATTTTCCCTTAAACTGATCTTGGTTGTAAATGATCTTCTTTAAAACTAAGTCATATTGTTTAAATCGCCAGAATGGACTTTTTTTTCTATTGTAGGATCATGCGATCCTTTCTTCGATATAACTTGACCATAGAAGATAGTTGTGGTTCGCCTTTCGTCTATTAGAGACAATTGGTGATACCTTTCTTGTACCCATTGGTCTTCATCCAACTGAGCATCCATCAACACTATTAGGGATTCCATTTACACCTCCATGGGGAGCACTGCTTCCATCCAATAGGCTAATAAGTAGGGGGTTGCCCTAGTGGAAGTACGCATTGAAGTTCTGTAGGCTAATAAAGTCAGAGGCAAGAGGTCAGGCCATCCTTTGTGATAGGCGGACATTTTTTGCATGATCTTTTTGATATTTTTATTAGCCGCTTCCACAGCACCATTCATCTTTGGACAATAGATGACAGAGTTAAGGTGTTTGATGTGGAATTTTCTGCATAACTCCTCCATCATTTTGTTGTTGAGGTTCTTAGTATTGTCTGACACAGTGACCTCTGGTTGTCCATATTGATAGACAACATTATTTCAGATGAAAGAAATTATGACTTCTTTAGTAACCCTGGGGAAGGAGGCTGCTTCTACCCATTTGGTGAAGTAGTTGATCATGGTGAATATGAATCGATGTCCATTATTGACTTTGAGCTCGATGGGCCTGATCACGTCCATTCCCCACATTGAGAAGGGCCATGGCAAACTTATATTGTGGAGTTCCCTTGGAGGGGCGTGGATAGCATTCCCATGAATCTGGCATTGATAGCACCTCTTGACGTGATCATCACAGTCATCTTTGAGTGTAAGCCAATAATGCCCTATTTTGAGGATCTTCTTAACAAGTAGGGGTCTGCTCATGTGAGGGCCACATACTCCACCATGGATCTCATCCATGAGCCTCTGAGCTTGGTCTTTATCCAGACATCTGAGGAGACCTAATCCTACATCTCTTTTGTAGAGTGCATCTCCTCTCAAGTAAAATTTCATAGCAAGTCGATGAATCCGCCTCTTCTAAGTTAGGCTCACCTCAGTGGGTGAAGATCCATCTCGTAGATACACCTTGATGTACTGATACCAAGGGTTGTGGATGGGAGGTAGTTCATCTGATACTTCTCCGACATAGTTCCCATAGACTCGAGCCTTTTGCAGGGCAAATGTGATGCTTGGCATGTTTTCCTTGTCAGGTATGTGAACCAAGGAGACCAACATTGCTAATGCATCCACAAAATCATTCCTATTGCGAGGAATGTGTAGAAAGGCGATTTCTTCAAACACCACAGCCATCTGTAATACTTGTTGATGGTAAGGCAGTAAATGTAATTCTTTGGTTTGATAGATTCCCATGGATTATTTGATTACCAACTCTGAATCCCCAGAGACAGTTAACCACCTAATGCCCATTGAACGGGCAAGTTTTAGCCCCATGAGAAAACCTTCATACTCAGCTGTGTTGTTGGTGCTGACAAACTATAATTTGACAGCGACGGGATACTGCTCCCCCATACCATATACTAGAACTGCTCTAGCTCTAGAACCTTCTGTGTTAACAGCTCCATCAAAATACATTTTCCACGTACGGCATGTATCGTACTGATGGTACTGCTGAACTGCCATTACCCCTTCATCGGGGAAGTATGTTTCCAAGGGTTTGTAGTCCCCTACAGGTGCGGCGGCCAGTTGATCCGCAATTCCTTGACCTTAGACAAACTTTTGCGTCACGTAGACGATGTCAAATTGCTACAAAATCAACTGCCATTTGGACAGTCGACAATTCGATATGGGCTTACTGAACACATACTTGAGAGGATCCACGCGGAATATGAGATGGGTTGTGTGACCATGGAGGTAATGCTGAGTTTTCTCAATCAGAGTGTACTTGTGTTCACTAATGTTGAATCTTTTGCTGAGTTAATAGATAACTCATTTTTGGCCTCTATCGCTTTTTTGCCTCAAAGATACAAACCCCATGGCATTATCATTAATGGGCAGGTACATGAATAGGAGAACATCATCCCTGGGTGGTACCAAAATAGGAGCGTTAATCAGTTGATCTTTAATGGTAAGGAAGGTTTTTTGACACTTATCGTTAAATTTCATGGAGGTGTTCTTCCTTAATAGCTTGAACATGGGATCACTGTTGTTGCTATAAGTCGAGAAATGAACCCGCTAATGAAGTTGATTCTTCCCCAAAATCCCTATATTTCTTCTCTCCGTCTCGAGGAATGGGCATTTCGATGGCCTAGATTTTGGTAGGATCCATTCAATCCTTTGTGGCTAACTAGAAACCTAGCAACTTGCTCGACTTAACCCCAAAGGCGCACTTCGGATCGGATTGAACTTCAAGTTGTACTTTACGCAACCTATTGAAAATCTTTCCGAGATGGTCTAAGTGGTCCCCCCCTCCTTTTGGGATTTGACAATGATGTCATCCACATAGATCTCTATCTCCTTGATCATTAAATCGTGGAAAAGAGCCATCATAGTCACGATAGGTTGCCCAAAGATTGATGAATTTGAATGACAATCGCCTCGCAATTAAAAGTTCCTCAAGGCGTGATGGAAGAAGTTTTTCTCACGGTCCTCCTCAACGACCATAATTTGATGGTACCCCCAAAGCAATCAAGAAGGAGTACATGTCGATTGAAAGCAAAGATTGTCAATAAGAATGTGGATAAAGGGCACGAGAAAGCTATCCTTAAGGCAAGCTTTGTTCAAATCCTTTAATCCATGCAGACTCGCACCTTTCCTCCAATTTTAGGCACGGAACAATGTTAGATATCCACTCCGGATATGTAGACACCATGATAATGCCAGCTTGAAATTGTTTCACAATTTCTTCTTTAACCTTTAAACTCCACTCAGGTTTCAATCGCCTGAGTTTTTATCTAACTGGCATGAATCCTTCTTTAATGGGAAGGCGGTGAAGAACAATGTCGGTGGACAAACCCACCATGTCTTTCATGAGACAATGCAAACACATCCCGGAATTAGGTTAATAGTGCAACCATATCATTCTCACATTGATTTGTGGTAAGGTCCGAACCCATTTGGATTAACTTAAGGTTTTCTAAGGTTCCATGATTGAAAGAAGTGGTTTGGTCAAGGTTGGGTTTAGATTTGTCTGCGACCCATTCCTTAATATCCCGAGGTGTCTCAATGTCCTCTTGTATATCCATCAAGTCTGGAGTCCAACATTGCATCAAAGTTACAGCCCTTGTGGAGAGAAGGCACCTCATCAGCAAGTACATGCACATCTAAATTCAGAGTCCTAAAAAAAATATGCTTTCACTTAATATATGCAACTGTTTGATCATACAAAAGTGTTTGCATGTACTTGATAAAATAACTGCTAATACTTTAAAGAAAAGCAAACAATTAAAGTTATCAATAGGGCAGAGGGATTTTCTGCCCATTTTACCCTCTTCGACTAATGCATGGAGTGATGCTCCAATTGTCGAGGGCAAAGTCATGAAGGACTGCAGTGATGGAGGGATCGTCATTGTCCTCCTTCTCCCAAATGATAACCATAACATCTGGGTAATCATCGTCTAGGGTATATCTGTTTGTATGTTCATCATGAACAATGACGCGTATGCCTGACATCATCAAGGCGATGTCATTTTTATGTTTACGTTCCTTTTCTTCCACTTCGGGATCAGAATCAAAGACTCTCTTTGCTTGTATTGCACCGGTTTAGGGAAACAACATGGCCACAACATGGGCTGACACCTTTATTGGAGACTGTATCAACTCATGGGGTAAAGGTAGAGAAACTTACTGTATGGCAGAAGCCTGAGGAACTTGCTTGTGCTTATGATGATTCATGTGACTGGAACTGGCAGAATAGCCTAGTCCGATTGTCCCAATTTGACTAGACATTTGAATAGGGTGCTTAATACCCTGCTGATTTTTACCAAGCCCTTGTCCAGGCTGATGACCCAATAACTTTATATCTTGAGTGGCAGACATAACCTCGGCAAAAATCTTGGGTACGGAAAGTGGTGCTCTAATAGAATGGTATTACGTATTACTCACTTCTAGAGCGTGAAAACCGACCGGCTCAACTTCTGAATTGAAGCTAATGATTGGTAGAGTTCCTTGTTCAGGACATTCCGGCTTAGCGTTGACAGTGACTAGACTGTTATTGACAATGTATTTGAGTTGTTGACGTAGCGTGGAGGGAACGGCTCCAGCCATGTGTATCCAAGGTCTCCCCAATAACAGGTTGTATCCTGAATCTATCTTGAGGACGTGGAAGGATACATTGAATGTATTTGGACCCATCTCAATTGGCAGCTCAATCTTTCCAACGGAATTTCATCGGGATCCATCAAAAGCTTTGATAATTGTATGGCTGCTTTGGATCCGCTTGAGATTGACATTCATCTTCACCAAGGTGGCATAAGGACAGATATTTAGAGACGAGCCTCCATCTATCGAAACTCCAACTAGCATATACCCGGAAGATAAAACTGTAATATGCAATGGCTGGCAATGACCAGTCCCTTCGGGCGGTATGTCATCATCAGTGAAGGATATCACATTGTTGTTGAAAATGTGATCAACCAGATGTTGAAATTTTTTCACATCCACAGATTTTGGCAAGTAGGCTTCTTCCAAAACCTTCAATAAGATCTTCCGATGATCATCAGAAGATAAAACCAAGTTCAATATTGATATTTGATGTAGAGCTTTTCATAAGATTAAAACCACCTTGGCTTCATTATGGCCCATAGTGCAGAGGAACTTTTCAATCTTCTCTATGGGAATCTTCCCCTTTGCTTTACAAGTAGGTTTCATAACCCGTTGAGGAAGATATAGTGGATTTTCCCTCGAAACTGTAGTAGTAGTAGTATGAGACGTGGATCCTTCAGCTTTTCCATAATTCCATGGAACTTTGTGTAAGCTAACAACAGGATGTTGTGGTCTGAAGGGTAAAGAAATTGGCTCTAGTGCAACCACTTTCAAAGGATTGTCAGCTCCTTTGAGTTAAATTGTTTGTATGGGAAATACTTTGACAGTCTCATCATCCACTTCGAATATAACTGCTACTGATCCCTTCCATTTTGTAGGACATGTATTCCCACTCTCGAGTTGCACAGTGTCATCATCTGCTAGTTGCAGGACACTACTATCAATAAGATTCTGAATGGGATGGCGGAGTGCCCATCATTCTTCAGTGATGTGACTGTGAGAATGTGAATGATATTGACATATTTCAACGGAGTTGAACCATCCTGAACGGGGATTGATTAGAGGCAGAAGGAAGGTAATTCTTCCTTAATTGATCAGCATTTGTAATATCTCTTCCTTAGATTGGTTGTGACGCCCCCAAAATTAGGTATACGTCACCCATCTTGGGTCGCCACTTACATGGTACATAAATTAAAATACAAACTTAATTATACATCTGTCGTGTAATATACGACAATACATAAACTAAGAGTTCTAATAAGAATATTGTCATTTAGACAATATCCATACTCAAGGAGTCCTCATTACATTTATTGTTACACAATTTAACAGAATAGTGAGGACTACTAATGCTATCTTCGGGACCATCACTCTTTTTCCCGACTCGTCCCAGCTATATTCTCATTTCCTGAAGAGAATAGTGAAAGAAAGGGTGAGCTCAACTAGCCCAGTAAGAAATATTATAACTAAGATAATGCAAAATAAATTATCAATAGTCTTCAACAAAGTTAAACTGATAAAATACAATAGACAACCAGTTTAACTGCAGCGGAATATGCAATTCCATTAAAAGAGTCAAGTAGAAAATAAAATCTACTATCTTTTATGATTTAAAAGGTTTTTCATCACTGTTATAGCTGAGACTCAGTTTTAATAAATATTCCACCACATTTAATCATCCCTGTACCACGGTCAAGAATTTTCATTAAATCATCAATGGTCATGACTATACCGAATAAACCCTGGTCATAATCATACCAAAAACTATTCATCAATGCTTTACAGGCCACTGAGGACTTTTATCACATCATTTATAATAGGTCATGATTATACCGAATGATCCCTGGTCATAATCATACTAAGTCCATCTATGCACGTAAGCCAAAGATGACTTTTATCACATCATTTGTAACATTACGGTCATGATTACACCGAATAGTCTCTGGTCATAATCATACCAAGTCCATCTATGCACTACATGTGCCACAGATGACTTTCAACATAATATAAACATGAGGATGATGACAATGATATAAGAATTCAATAAAACAAGTTCAAGAATTATTTTATCCAGAATTATTAACGTCAAATTGTCAACATGATATTGCTTTTTGTAGAATAAAATTCAAGAATCTTCGAGAAGAATATTTCCATGAAAGGATCTTTGGATGAAGCGCAAATATCAAGGATATTCTACTAATTTCATGGAGTATAGAAGTCAAAGTTTTAACCAACTGGATATAATAAAGAATGGAATAACAAAAGAAATCACCATGCATGCGATAGAATCGCATACGCAAAGTTATTCCAACAGAATAATAATAACGGAACCAGTCGATGAAATTCACAATCGATGTGATGTTCCAACAAAATAATAAATGATGGAACCAGTCCCAGATAGTATGCATGTGATATTCGGCACGTAATAATAAAGACGAAATAATAAAAATGGAACCAGTCAGTGTAAAACACACGTATGTGATATTCCAATGTAATAATAATAAAGATTTTAACCAGTCCTGTAAAACACATGCATGTGATGTTCCAATGTAATAATAGAAGAATGTCACCAAGTATAGGGTAAACCACGTATACAAAAAGTTATTCCAATGTAATAATAAAAAATGGAATAACATAAGTTCTCTTTTTGAATACAAAAGAAAAATATCCCTTACCGTAAAAGACTTTTTGGATATCAAAGTAGTGAAGTACCGAATACTCTTCTTCTTTTCTCTATAGCTTTTCTCTCTATAATTTCTCTCTAGAGTTTCAAAGTGAATTCGTAAGAAAATAATGAAGGAATGAGCTTCTATTTATAGGAAAATAGAATGCATAGTAATTAATCCATGAATGGTCCAGATTGATTTACTTTAATCGACGGTCCATATTTAAAGCAAAATCTTTTAAATAAAATATCATATATTCTATTTATATAAAAACATTTTACTATGCAAACACCATGCAACACTATGCAAAAACACTATGCAACACTATGCATAATAAAATATAATATATTCTATTTATAGAATAACTTTAATAAAGTATTCTGCATTTTATATAAAAGATGTTTCATTTTATTACGTTAATAATACGAATAAAACAAAACGTCATTATTGCTATAATAATTCATATTATTAATCGACAATAATGGAATCAAACTGAGTGACTTCTCACATAAGCATCAATAATCAATACCGTGTGCTACTATGCAACCACACGTATTACTGTACTTTTACTACCGAGTAGTTCAACAAAGATCAACGGTAAAACTTCCGCCGTTATTTTAATAAAATATTTTTGTCGCTTTTTCAATCCGATAATAATTACATTGCTAGGGTCCACCAATGATTGAGTAGTTATTTAATATTCCCGCTAAACCGAATATTCCCCGACCAATCGAATATAATATAACCACTTGCATACTTTGCAAAATTTATAAATACTACCCACAACTATAATATTATCTCAAATTCACACCATAACATTAAAAAATTATTTCGACAAAATTTAAATCTTTATTGATAAAATCTGGGGTCTCACAATGGCCCAGATAGGTAAATTCCCTCTAATTAGCAAAATCCCAATGGGCTTTAGCATTTGCTCTCTTCGCAACCTTATCCTCCATAGCTTCGCTTTCTGAAGGTGGTGATAGAGCATTCATAACAAATGGAAGGAGATAAGCATGCTCTTGACTGATTAATTGGTGTGTGACTTGATGTTGGTGGGTCACCGGTTCTGCCAATTGATCAATTTACTTACAAAGAGCTTTTATCTTTCATTCTATAGTAAATTGGAACTTTGCATAATCCCATCTATCAACACCATCTTTGAAGGTTTGGGATGATTCACCATTAGAACCGGAATTCTGTCCAGTGCTCCAACTAATCATGTTGACCTCTTCTTCTTTGTGTTGAGGAAGAGGGTTGTCTTGCACATGAGGTTGATCTGGTTTGGTGACTACAATCTCACCATTGTCTATTAAATCTTGGATCTTGTGTTTCAAGGCCCAACAATCTTGAGTATCATGTACAGTGCTCTGGCATGATAAGCACACTTTCGAAAGTACCATTAAAACCTCTCCCCATTACGGGCATGGTGGAAGAAGACTTGTAATTTTCTTCTAAGTAGTCGAAGAGCAAGAATATTCTCGAGCGAGACCCCTAAGGGTGTGAACGTTCGAGGATGTTTTACCTCTCCACTTTAAGGTAATGGAGGGTTTGAAGATTGTGCTTGAAAAGGGAGTAGTTTTCCCTTCAGATAGGCATATTTTGATTGCCTTTTTCTCCTCTTTCTTTTATGGACCCTCCAGGGTTGTTTCCATAAGATCCGGATTGGATGTGCTTAGAAACCGCTTTAAGAGTCGCTAGGTCTTGAATTTTTACGGACTTCAATCTCATCTCTACCATCTCCGTTCTTGATCATTTCAAAAAATGGTTTGCTAATACCCGCTAAGACTCTCATTATAGAAAGGAGCTTCATGTACATCTATGA
The DNA here is from genome assembly GCA_020205615.1 of Panax quinquefolius. Lineage (NCBI taxonomy): Eukaryota > Viridiplantae > Streptophyta > Magnoliopsida > Apiales > Araliaceae > Panax > Panax quinquefolius. The sequence goes on along the minus strand of CM035155.1, from coordinate 72,758,924 downwards.
ATGTCATGACCATTTCTGATTCCGTCATGGAAGGAATAACTTGAGCAGCAAGGCGCCTCCACCTTTGAGCATACTCTCTCAAAGACTCATTAAACTGTTTCTTGACCTTGGTAATTTGCATGCTATCCAGAGCCATCCGAGATTGAAAATCGATTGAGTGAGGAAGGCGTGAGCTAGCTCTTCCCAAACTATAGATCTTTGAGTTGTCTAATCTGGTATACCATGAACCAAGGCTTCTCCAATGTAGGACTCTTCAAATAGTCATTGATTCGAGCTTTTCATTACTGTGTAAGATCCAAGTTCTCCAATGAACACCTTCAAATATGTATAAGGATCCCCTAATCTGCCATATTTTTAAAAATTAGGGGTTTTGAATTTCTCTCGGATAAAGAACACCGGGGAAGATGCAAAGGTCAAAGATATGAAACACTTCCATGTGTTCCAACTTTGAGAACACGGATAGTTTCCTCCATTTGGAGTACTTTCTTCCCGATATCACCGTGTCGGGATCTCCTTTGAGATGGGTGTTTTCGTGGTTCTTGTTGGTCGATCCAACCGAGGTTACGGATTTGTTTTATCCGCACCTTGTGTTCCTCCTTGTGTAGAGGATTACGTATGTGGAGGCATCTTTATACCCCGAGTGGACTGATGCAATTCTTTAAGCAAGACAGCCAAATTTGTGATTTGCTGACTTAATCCATCAAATTCTTCATGAGAAACAGGATTAGACTGGTCAGATGAAGACATGATTGGCTGTAGGCTCATGGCCTTTTTTGAATTTTGAGCGGGTAACATGCCCAATGATTTCCCTACAAAAGACATATGTAGTTTAGTCTTAGGGTAATGTAAATGTTATCATAATATGTCCGTTTTAGGAATGTTGTCCTATAAAACCGGGTGTTAATTGATAACATGTATGCATAAGCAATCTTCATATTTTTCGTTACATAAAGATGAACATGGAATAAAATTACAAGTAAATACTTTTACAAGTAATTGAAAATGGAAGGCATGAAGAGACTTTCCTCCGCGTTTGGTTTATTAGAGGTTGACCTGTCTTAGGGTTACTCTCACAGATTTTTAGCATGAAGGTTCTCAGATCATCGCAATCTACTTGACGGGAAGTTAATCTGGTCTTTCAACTGGAGCGAATCTGGGTGGTGCCTTTCCTGAGCCCCGTTGGAATTAGTCTTCCTACGAGTCTAGTAATCAAACACCGACGGGATAGCCTCCTAGTGGAGGAACCACACAACATACATTCACATACAACGTGTCTCACCGTTCATGAAAATGATGACATGTGCGAAGCACTAATATCACAAATAGATATAGTATAGTGCAGTAAGTAAAAAGCAATCGTACACATTCATCATAAATGTAAATGCAACATTCACACACAAGCATACAACAGTTTTGAAAAGCTTGTAATAGCGGCTTAAGCCCTCTTACTGGAGTCCCCAGCAGAGTCGCCACCTGTCGACGTCGGGATTTTTAATTGTCCCTTTTCATTACTTGTTCTTTGGTGTTCTCATGTTAATGTGAGATTTCTTTGAAAATACAAGTGAAAAAGATCTGACATGTATAATGTTGACTATTTGACTTTAAGAGTCGCCAGTTGGTGTATTTAACTGGTTGCACCAACACAACCGAAAAGGTTTGCACATTAACCCAGTGATATGACACTGCTAAACGGGTCTGTGAAATCGAGATTCTTTTGAGTTCGGGGCTTGATTATGCGGAGGAAGGTGTTAGGCACCCCTCGACCTCCGTGTTGCCTAATGATGACCGCCACTTTTCAAGAAACTGTTGTATGAATATGTGTGTGTGTGTGTGTGTGTCGTTCGTGGATCAATGTACAATTATTTGAAAGTAGTCGCGAGGCCTCGTTCGCACCTATATACAAAGGGTTTGAATTTATAGAAAATCTTGTTTTAAGCAAGATATAGCAATGAAGTTTTGTAAAATTGGTTTTTCAAACCCCCATGCTCAATAGAATTGAGACCTTTTCATATTTCCATTTTATTATTAAATGTTCGGCTTGTTTGCTTTTATTTTCGAGATGCAAAGCATCCTCGAGAAAATAATATACAGTAGTGCCGAACTCCTCATGGGCATGACAACCATCCAAGGAAATTCGACATCAGAATAATGTACACGCCAACATAAATTGAAAAATGTCCATCACGGAACCGAATCAAGATTTAGTAGACTGAATCTATGATCACATGATTCCTAGGCTCACATGATACTGCAGTTTGTATGGAAAGCAGGAAGCAACAATATATATAAAAGCTGTAAATAAATATATACAGACATATAAATATATATCAACCACCACGAAGCAATTCCATGGGGGATCGAAATGTAAATATATAAAAGCAAAGATATATATATATATGGACATAATCAACCACCATGCCAAGCAACTCCATGGGGACCGTAAAATTAAATAAAGTAGTAATGCGATCAACCGCCACGTAAGTAAACTCCAGCAATGATTTAAACGTAAATAAAGTCGTAAAAGGCCAATAAGTAAACCAAAGCTTGACAAAGAATGTATATATATATATATATATATATATATATATATATATATATAAATCCAGGCTCATCGGATATGTCCAACAACAATTATATATATATATATAAGCAAGTAAACGCTCCAGACATAAGTTTAGGCTCAATCGAGGCATAACTCGATAATATTAGTCCATATATAAAATATATACATATATAAGTATATATATATAGACAAAAATGAAAACCACAGATCGAAGTCCAGGCATATGCACACAACACCACTCTCAATGTGTATAACAGTGTGTGCAAAGATGAAAAGAAAGGCTTTATAGAATGTAAGAAGGCTTACAGTGGGCTACCGACGTAGGCTTCTACGACTCTAAATGGATAAACACTCAGCTCCTGCTGGATAAAAATATAGCTATATGTGAGCTAGCAGATGTTTAGAATGAGGAAACACTCAATATGGGTGTGTACATAGCAAATTGGACAGGGCTTCCTCACTTTTCTCTTTTTTTCTCTCTCACAAAATGGCTGGCCCAAGGTCTATATTTATAGAATGATGGCCACAGGTGTACCTACGACAGCCGCAGTTTCATCTGCAGCTGGTCGAGGTGTCTTCGGGCTTCGCGGGTCCCATCATCTCGAAGTGCGTGCACTCGTGCACTGTAATGTCCGCTTAAACTTGATGAACTTTAAATCGAGAATCCGAATGAGGTATCTACGACTTTCTTTGGACCGCTTGTGTCGAGAGTTACGCAATGACATGGATTAGAGGTTGTATGAAGTCAGGAAGAGGGGACCATGCCCATACTCTTCCAGCTTCAAATTCTATCCGGTGTGCTGCCACGCATAATAGTCACTCGGGATTGTAACTCCTCGATTCTTGTGGGGAATTTTTGTAAGTATGTATATATTGAAGTATTAAGACGACGCGCAGGTGTTGAGGTAGCAAGATGATTTTTGACTCTTCACCAGGGTTATTGCGGGTTTGAGATGAAAGCAGAAGTTGCTTAGGGTTACATCTGAGATTGGACTACTTGTTTATATGCCGCAATGTCATCTTGTGAGTGTGTTTGTCTACCCGGTGTTAGCTTGGTCCGAGGTATGAGTGCCTCGGTAGGGAGTTCTCGAGATTGAAGTCGATAGCATGCATTTGAAACAAGCATTTTGAGTTAGTTATCATGAATCGCAACAACATTCCTTGGGGTTATCGCCATGGATGAAACTAGGGGTTATCTCCGAGGTTGGAAATGATCCTTTCGGTGTGTGTTCCGGAGTTGGAAATGAGGTTCCTGGTGTGTGTCCCGGGTTTTGAGATTGAACTTCCGGTAGTATCCGGAATGGATGTGAGCTGTCTTCCAAGGTTATCTCCGAAAGACGAATCTGCCGTCCTGCTATGTTAGTAATAGGCGTGCAGAAAATTTTGAGTGTCTATAGTATGATGTATTGATTCTCAACTGTGTTCCCCTACATTCTTGTAATCTTTTCCAAAAGTTTAACGTGAATCGCGGATCTCTGTCTGACACAATTGACAATGGAACTCCATGCCTCAAAACAATCTCCTTGACGTACAACTTTGCCAAGTGATCAAGATTGAATCTAATCTTTATTGGCAAAAAGTGTATTGATTTCGTTAGCCTATCCACTATCATCCAAATTGCATCATATGTGATGCCCCAAAATCCAGTATACATCACCAATCTTGGGTTGCCAAATACACACTACATAAATTAAATACAAACTTCTTTTATATAACTATCTGTAATATATAACGACAAAATATAGTGAGAGTTTAAACACTAATATTGTCTTCTAGACAATATCCACACTCAATAGAGTCCTCATTACAATTATTATCACACTATTTCATAGAATAGTAAGGACTACTAAAGCCACTTATCCTCGGACCATCACTCCGTTCCCTGACTAGTCCCAACTATATTATCATTTCCTGAAGAGTAAAAGAAAGCAAAAGGGTGAGCTCAACTAGCCCAGTAAGAAATATTATGACTAAGCTAATGCAGAATAAATTATCCTTAGCCTTCAACAATGTTAAACTGATAAAATACAATAAACAACAAGTTTAACTACAGCGGAATAAGCAATCCATTAGAAGAGTCAAGTAGAACATAATGTCTACTATCTGTTCTAGATTAAAAGTCCATAGTTAATATTTCATTCATGTAATACTCAACAACAGTTCTTTGTTATACTCAAGACAAAAAGAACTATCATCACCTGTCTTCACCTAAACCACCAAAGATTATAGTTAAATCCACAATTCATATTTATAATCAGGTAAATTAACAATTCCTCCTTGCCACAAAGGCTTAATAGAACGTTTACTCGATATCCTTACCCCAAAGGCTAAAGATATTCAAATGTAATAATAATGATCATACCAATCAGTTGTCTACCTTTGCACCACGGGCTAAAGATATTCAACTATACAACCAATGGTCATGATCATACCAATCAATTGTCTATCAATGCACTACGGCCAAAGAAATTTAATTGTTAACTAATTGTCATGATCTTGCCAATCACATCATCGAATTATCCATGCACTACGGGCTAAGGATATTCGTTATTATCACCAGTGGTTATGATCATATATGTCATACACCTGTCCACAATGATATTGAATGGTATAGTCGTAATCTTCAATAGCTCGAGCCAACATCTTTGGTGCATTATACGTTCGTTTTGGTTGAAGAAATATTTGAGGGTTTAAGAAATGGGTTTTGTACTGGGGTCAATACAAAAATCGATTTCATGCTCTAGGGGTAGGCAAAGAAGTCTTCAAGAATATGTCAGAAAAATTTATTAACGATAGAAATATCATTTAAATACTATGACTCTAATCCAAGACTTGGATAGCACATGAAATGAAGATTTCTCCTAATGGAGTTTCAACCAATAAATCAAAATCTAATTTCTCCAAGTCAAATTTAAACGTTGAGCGCAAGCAAAAGAGATAAAAGAATGGGTAGAACCAGTATCTAATAAGGTATAGACTTCGCAAGAATTTATAATTAACTAACCCGTGCTAACTTCGTTTGGGTTACTCGCTTTTTGAGAAGTCACGAAAAATGCTCTCCCTAAAACCACCGACTTTGTTTTGTCCGTATTTGCCTTTGGTGCACAACAAAATCAGGCTAGGTGACCTTCTCTTCCACAATTGAAACATGCTTTGATCGTCAGATACGCTTTGGGTGATGTGTCCTCCCTCGCAGATTTGTAACACATAATGAATGGCGGTCATTCTCCTTCCTTAACAACAGGTACTGGTGCTGACGTCTTTCCATTATTATTGAATCTCCTCTTCTTGAAACTTTTACTTCTATTATCTTGGCCATGATTACTACCAAAGTGGTTACCATTTTTGGCATGATAATTTCCACGATGGTTATCATTGTTCGATGGCCGTTGCCACACCGGTGACAATTATTATCGTTTTGTTGCTCGTTACCTTTTGGTTGTCCGACTCATTATCGCTACTCCAATAACTTAGCCCTATTCACAACATCCGAATATAAATAAAGTTTGTGAGAAATGAGGTATCGACGTATCTCGGGTTTCAAACCTCTTAGATACATTCGCGTCATTCGCTCCTCATTATCGACCAAATGGGATGCAAACCGGATAACTCGCAAATTTAGCCCGTGTATTGCGTATTACGATCATATTATTTTACTCCAACTTGATGAATTCCACCTCCTTCATGTGACGAATACTTTCGGAAGGTACTTGTCGTTCAATGCTCTTGGAACTTCTCCCAAGACATCTTGAGTACGTCACGCAGTTACGTTTTACAAATTCCACCGATGAATCGCCTCTTCACGTAACATAAAGGTGGTAAAGAGAACCTTTTGCTCCTCGGAGCATCCCAAGACATAAAATATCTTGGTGATCCGCTTTAACCATGTCTTCACCTTAAGTGGTTCTGGATTTCCCAAAAACTCCCGGCGGTCCCCAGCTCCTTGAACTCGCTTAGCGGTGACTAGCCGTGGGTTACCATTGTTTCACACTGCAATTTAAATAGGAGACTCTCTCGCCTGATGTTGCATGAATTGCATAAAGCCTCTGAACATCCCATCGTTCATCATTTCATCGGTGTTATTGTTTACCTGAGGATTATTGTCTTCCTGTTGCACATTATCATGGGTATTGATCGTTGGTGACTCAAGCGGTCTCATGTGCTTCATTTCTTATCTCAATATTTTCGGATGCCATTTTCAACATCGCCACAAAACAAGGGTTAATTGACATGCCATATATTATCCCTATATTCTGACCGACCAATTAAATACCAAATAAACTTAGGTAGGTTATACTAGCGAAGGAATTCCTCGTCTCTCCCCTCCTAGTTCTTATCTCACATTTCAGTCAGGGATCATATCCCTAAGCTTTGATACCAACTATGACGCCCCCAAAACAGGTATACATCACCCATCTTGGGTCGCCAAATACAAACTACATAAATCAAATACAAACTTCTTTTATGCAACTGTCGGGTAATATATACGACAAAACATAGCTAAGAGTTTAAACACGAATATTATCTTCTAGACAATATCCACACTCAATGGAGTCCTCATTACAATTATTATCACACTATTTCATAGAATAACGAGGACTACTAAAGCCACTTATCCTGGACCATCACTTCGTTCCCCGACTAGTCCCAGCTATATTCTCATTTCCTAAAGAGCAAAAGAAAGTAAAAGGGTGAGCTCAACTAGCCCAGTAAGAAATATTATAACTAAGAAAATGCAGAATAAATTATCCTTAGCCTTCAACAAAGTGTTAAACCGATAAAATACAATAAACATCAAGTTTAAGCTGCAGCAGAATAATAATCCTTTAGAAGAGTCAAGTAGAACATAATGTCTACTATCTCTTCTAGATTAAAAGTCCATCGTAAATATTTCATTCTTGTAATACTCAACAACAGTTCTTTGTTATACCCAAGACAAAAAGAACTATCATCACTTGTCTTCACCTAAACCACCAAAGATTATAGTTAAATCCACAATTCATATTTATAATCATGTAAATCAACAGTTCCTCCTTGCCACAAAGGCTTAATAGAACGTTTACTCAATATCCTTACCCCAAAGGCTAAAGATATTCAAATGTAATAACAATGATCATACCAATCAGTTGTCTACCTTTGCACTATGGGCCAAAGATATTCAACTATAAAACCAATGGTCATGATCATACCAATCAATTGTTTGTCAGTGCACTACGGCCAAAGACACTCAACTGTTAACTAATGGTCATGATCCTGCCAATCACATCATCGAATTATCCATACACTACGTGCCAAGTATATTCGTTATTATCACCAGTGGTTATAATCGTGTATGTCATACACCTGTTCATCTTTGCACGTAAGCCAAAGATATACAACTATAAAACCAATAATCAACTGTCCATCTTTTCACATAAGCCAAAAATATACAACTGTAAAAACCAATGATAAACAGTCCATCTATGCACATAAGCCAAAGATGACTTTCATCACTATATAAGCATGAAGATGATTACAATGATATAAGCATTAATCAAACAAAATCGAGGATAAATATTAAAGACTTTAAATTTATCCAGAGTTTAAAAATATCCAAATTGTAAAGATGATACTGCTTTGTGGAGTAAAATTCAAGAATAATATTCATGTACCAAAAATAATTTTGATAGAAAAGAAATATATTTTTCGGGTGAATAGTACCCTGTAAATAGTATCATGTGAATAGTACTTCAGGAATAGTACCTCATGAATAGTACCCCAGCATGAAAAGTGTCCCAAATACCAGAGTGGATAATACAAGAGTGAATAGTAACCCATGAATAGTAACTCGTGAATAGTACTCTGGCACGAAAAGTGCCCCAAATACCCGAGTGAATAATACTAGAGTGAATAGTAACTTGTGAATAGTACTCCAGCACAAAAAGTACCCCGAATACCCGAGTGAATATTACTAGAGTGAATAGTAACCTCGACACAAAAAAGTAGAAATTGCACAATAAAATTTGCACCAATATTCTAGCATAATGATATTGAAAGAAATAATATCATTTACAAAGAAAAATAATACCCCTTACATTTGTTGATCTAAAATAATATTCCTACTAATATCGAGCGAAGATGATATTCCTTACTTAATATTGAAGCGAAAATAATATTCATAATGGAATACTTAAAAATAATATCTCTTTAGAATATGAAATTAATAATACCTCTTACCTCAGAAGAAGACTGGATACTGGAGTAGTGAAGTGGCAGACTACTCTTCTTCTTTCTCTCTATAGCTTCTCTCTCTATAATTTCTCTTGTGAGTCTTAGTGAATTGGTGAGAATTAAAGAAGAATTAGCTTCTATTTATAGGAAAATACATTTTCGATAATTGCATGTTTTGGGGCTCGAAATATTACAGTATAATACCTTCCTCTTTTTTTCATTTTTAATTTTGTCCTGCAAATATTATTAAACTTGCACCACCTCCCCTAATAGTAAATCATGTAAATTAATAGTATAATCATGTGACTCAATAGTATAATCATGTGAAAAAACTAATTACAATATAGTACCTTAATCTATACCTCCATTTTTAATTTAGTCATGCAAGTATTATCAATCTTGCACCAACTCCCCTAATAGTAAATCATTTGAATCAATAGTACACACATGTGAATACATAGTTATAAGCATGTGAATTAATAGCAATTAATTGCTCATTTATTCGGTTAATTACCCGATTGGTCAATATAACCTCCAGACATCAATTATTATCGAAATAAATGTCGATTTCCACTAACACTAATAATTCCCACACAATGGAACTATCAATTTCATCTTTAATCAACACGAACTTATTCATCATTATTATTATAACGCACAATATTTAATAACCATGTCGTTCCCAGGAAAGAGGGGGCTTTCCGATAAGGATTCCTCCCTATTGGCGTACAATTAGATTATCTAACCTCTCCTTGATAGAACTTCTAGACATTGTCAATATTAGAAATAATAATATGAATAACTTTGTCGTCTCAATTATTGATTTAATAATATAACATATTATAGAGATGATATTGTGACAATAATATGAGAGATATGATGCAGCAATTACTGTAGCAATAATTAAGTATACTGAGTGACTTCTTACGTAAGCATCAATAATCAATACCGTGTGCTACTATGTAACCACGCGTATTACTGTACTTTTACTACCGGGTAGTTCAACAGTTTTAACGGTAACACTTTTGCCGTTATTTTTATAAAATGATAATTTTGTCGTTATCTAACTATGACAATACTTCCATTGTGGGGTCCACCAGTGATTGTGTCATCGTACGGATATTCCCGAAAAAAAGAATATTCTATAACAACTTGCATACTTTGCAAAATTTTCACATATCACCCTTAACATTAACCTTTTATCAATTTAACCATTTACGAAATAAAATGATAATTATAAGAAAATTGAATGCTTTCATTTCATAAAATTTGGGGTCTTACATCATACCCTTTATGAGTATTCGTAAGACCTACCACAAAATCCATTGTGATATGCTCCCACTTTCATTCCCAGTATTTTCAACTATCAAGTAATCTTCTTGGTTTATGATGCTTGACTTTGAATTTTTGACATGTCAAGCATTTTTTGCTGATATTCGCAACATCTCTTTTCATATTTTGCCACCGTAAATGCTACCAAGTAAATCTTAATAGTCTTCATACTTCCTAGGTGAATTGAATATTTTGAGTTATGAGCTTCATTCATGATTTCGTCTTTAATTTTAGAATCTCGATGGAACCCAAATTCTTCCCTCGAACTCCTCTGTAATCCTTCCAGATCGAGCTTAAATTTTACCTCACCTCCTTTAGACAATCTTTTCTTAATTTTGTCGCATCCTTCATCTTGTAGTTGAGCGTTCTTTACCTTGTCCACTAAAGTTGGACCACCTTCCATCTGGAACAATCTTTCAACTGATTCTTTTGGAAATTTTATTTCCATCTCTAGTTTCGACATAGCTGAAATGAGCTCCTCTTGGACAGTTGACAACATTAACTTCTCCCGACCCTTTCTACTCAAGGCATCAGTAACCACATTTGCTTTACCTGAATGATAAAAGATTTCACAATCATAATCTTTTATCAGTTCTAACCATCGCCTCTGACGCATGTTTAAATCCTTCTGTATGAAAATATACTTCGGACTTTTATGGTCCATATATATCTCACATTTCTCCCCATAGAGATAGTGTCTCCATATCTTTAGAGCAAATACCAATGCAGCCAACTCCAAATCATGAGTCAAATATCATTTTTCATAGTATTTTAGTTGCCTTGAGGCATAAGCAATGACTTTACAATTTTGCATAAGCACACAACCTAGACCTTTTATGCGATGCATCACCATACACCACAAATTTTTTCGTATTATCTGTTAATGACAACACAGGTGCCATGCTTATCTTCTTTTTTAACTCCTGAAAACTATCTTCACACTTCTCCATTCAAATAAATTTTACGGCCTTCCTTATCAAATTCGTTAATGGAGTGGCAATCTTGGAAAAATCTTGAATTAAACGTCTATAATAGCCTACCAATCCTAGGAAACTCCTCACCTCTGATGGTGTTCTTGGTTGTTCTTAATTTATTACAGCTTCAACCTTTGATGGACCCACTGAAATCCCATCTTTGGCAATCACATGCCCAAGAAATTGCTCGCAATCTAGCTAGAATTCACACTTAGAGAATTTCTCGTACAACTTTTCCCTTCTTAGCATCTTCAATGCCAAACGTAGATGTTCCACGTGTTCCTCTTGAGATTTGGAGTACACCAGGATATCATCAATGAACACCACTACAAACTTATCGAAGAATGGTTTAAACACCTTGTTCATCAAATCCATGAATGCTGCAGGAGCATTGGTCAAACCAAAAGACATTACCAGAAACTCGTAATGTCAATACCAAGTTCTGAATGTCGTCTTCAGTACATCCTCCTTCCTTACCTTTAGTTGATGATACCCACTTCTCAAATCTATCTTTGAGAAGTACTTAGCTCCTTTTAGTTAATCAAATAAGTCATCTATTCTGGCAACGGATACTTATTCTTAATCTGACTTTGTTTAATTCCCTATAATCAATGCAAAGACGCATTGATCCATCCTTCTTTTCATGAACAACACCGATTCCCCCACGACGATACCCTCGGTTGAATGTATTTCTTGTTTAACAACTCTTGCAGTTGCACCATCAATTCCTTCATCTCTACCAGAGCCATCCTGTATGGGGCCTTCGATATAAGAGTAGTCCACGGTGCTAAATCTATAAACTAACTCAATCTCTCTGTTAGAAGAAGTCCTATCAAATCAGTAATAATCCGTAATTTTAAATTATAATTTTAAATATTTATTGAATTATATAAATATTTATTTGAAGTGTTTATTTTTGATTAAATATTTGTTGATGTGATGGTTGTTAATAAATATTTATGAATCTAAATTTATTAGATAGTGTTCTAAATTAAATTAATTTATAATTTAGAGAGTTGTAATATAACGTGAGATATTATATTGTTGTGTTGATTTAATAATTTAAATGGTATACTAAATTATTAAATAAAATTATAATGAAATTATAATTTTGTGTTAATTGTTTAAATGGTATATTTATTTAAAATATAGTGTGTATAATTAATCTATTTGATTAATGTTGGATATAGAAATCCAAATAAATAAGATGTAATTATAAAGTATAAACTAAATTGGTTATAAAAATAAATTAATGGAGTTTAATGTGGTTTTACCAAACAAGACTTAAGTATATTAAGTCTTTAAATTTTAAAGGGTTTTGCCAAACAAAGCCTTATGCCTTTTGGATGATTAATTTTTGAATTTTGAATTATAAATAAAATAAATAAATTAAAATAATAGATATAATATATTTATAATATATACGTTTGTTTTGTAACTCATATTTTATTAAGTTTGGCGTATTAAGGTTTAGAAGTTTTATTTTTTACGCATTGGTTATCAGTTGGTCTTACGCCTTATTTGCTAAGCCTATAGAATACAGAGAATTGAGAGAGAACTTAAGGGAGAGCTTGAGAGAATTTAGAGGAAGTTTGAGTTTTCAAAGCAAATTCAGGGGTGTTAGCAAGGAACAAAAGGTATTTTCCATAATCTCCATGTATATATATATATATATATATATATATATATATATATATATATATATATGTGTGTGTGTGTGTGTGTGTGTGTGTGTGTGTGTGTGTGTGTGTGGGTTACTGAAGAAAATTTTATATACTGTGAATTCCATATTATTGAATTGTTGTTATACAAATGAATTGTGGTGATTATTCATGTTGGTGAGGTTTTAGTTTGTATATAAACATGAAATTGCATGCTAATTACTGACTTAGAAGTAGAAGAAAATAATGATAAAGATATATTTTCTTATGTGGCTTATGTAAGTACAATTGTTAGTGGTCAAAATTTATGTGAAATTGTAAAGTGAGGCTTGATTATGCTAGTTCATTAAGAAACGAAGATAACGTAATTGAAGCGAAGCAATTTGGACAAGAATTGTGTTTACAAAGTGTTTATTTTGGGAAAGAACTCAAAAACGAAGCTTTATATGAAAATATGAAATTTTAGGAAATAAAACTAGTATAATAATTGTTAAATTATTTTATGTTGAAGAATATGTTGGCAAACATGTTTATGATGGTTTTGTATCAATTGTACGTGTTAATATTCTTTTGTTTAGTGGTTGAAATTCGTGTTTGTTGGGCTAAAGTTTGACATCGTTTCATAACCGCTTTTTTTTGCCTCTCATAGTAATGCCAATAGCTATGCGGCTTGTTGATACAGTAAAAATCGCAAGAGCTTGTGTGATTCTCAAAGTTCGTACTGTGTATGGTGCAATTGCATTACATACATCGGCCCCGAGATAGTTTGTTCTCATTGCCACATCGAAACCTTGAAACTCCCCTATAGCTTGGTCTAAGGTTGTGTTAAGGTGTCAAACATGTAATAAATGAGGTTAAGCGGAATCTTGTTAGGTGGTTAGTAGTTCAAAGTTTTAAATGATTATAAGTTATGAACGTGTTATGTTATAACTTAGTTTATACAATGAATGTTAGATAAGTGTTGTGATGTTAACACTTGGAAATTCTGAAATGTATATGATAGTATAAGACTTATACGAAAATAACAAGTCTAACTAGAATTGCATATGTTATGGTATTTTAGTATGTCTAAGAGATATTGTGGTTCTAAACCTATGTGTAGGTGAACGTGTGTAACGACCGAGAAATTCGGATTTTATTGTAAAATAATTTTATTGAATTAAATAATAAATAAAATTATATTCTATGTGTTATCAAGATGGTTGTCATTCTATAACCTAATAATGTTGGAATGTCGTAGTATTTTAGCTATGTGAAAGAATTAAAGTGTTTGAATTTTCAAGACGAAAATTAAAGTTTTCCGAGGAATTTTCTGAAAAACACTATTCATCGGTATTTGCTCGGCAGTTATTTTTGAATTTTCGAGAAATACGTAATGATAGAATGGCAAGGTGAGATGGATTATGTAATAATAATCTAAGTATATGGAAAACGCAATATATTTAGCTTGTGGACTTAAATTGAGAAGCGTTAAGGAAAGGAAGTATTAATGAGTTAAGTAATAATATAGTGTGATACGTGAGTATTATGCGAGTTAATGAATATATGAGTATAATATGAAGTATTCTATGAGTTTGTAAGAATGGTGGAATATCGTATATAAATTTTATATCTGAGTTAGAATACGAGAATGATACATAGACAATATGTTTTATGTATTAAGCAATAGTATTGGACTTGTAGGATTTGTTAGGAATTTGTATGCAAGCCCAAGTGAATTAATGGTAAGGCCAAATGTTAATTAATGAACAAGTTAGTGTTTATTAATGCAAGCCCAAAAGCTAAGTTAATCTAAGGCCAAGCTAGGATCCATTGAGTTGTAGTGGCCCATGGGGCAAACCATGTTAATATGGTTAATCTTGGTAATCAAGTATAATGTGTGATGACCAAGTATTAGGTGTAATGACCAAGCAAGAGATAAGAGTTGTGTTAACCAAGTAATGAATAGTAAGGAGGTGACTTTATGGAGGTGGGCTAGCCTAATGACTAAACTACCCTAACCTTGTAAATTCTATAAATAGAAGGAGATTGCTAGCCATTTGTTACTTGTTCAAATAATCTAGTAACTTACAAAGTGCTTAAGTGTTAGAGAGAATAAGCAAGAATAAGCTACTTCTATTTTGAGAAGAAGAAGAAGAAGAAGACTATCTCACAAAGAACTTTAAGGGTAAGACTTCTTGTCCATTAATCTTCTATCTCTACCATGATAGGTTGATAAGAAAAGTATAGATTAAGAACATGGATGTTAAGAAGTAAGAAGAGTGATTAATCATTGGACTTAAGCCGCATAAGTCAGAAATAAGTCATTTAAACTTACACAAGTTATAAACTTATGAAGAAGCTATATGAACTTGTTATAAGTTTACCTTAAGAAATTTATATGAAAACAAAGAACTTGTATGAACTTGTATCTTAAATACATGAATGAAATTATATGATGAGAACATATAAGGATGATGATTAAAAGACTTTAATTATCATAAGTCATGAAACAATGAAAGCTATAGTAGTTTATACTTTAATAAGTGATAAACTCATGTAAGAATAAGTCAAAATCCAAGGTAAAAATAAATTGTTGTATTAAGTATGTTGAGATGTTCATATGATGAATTGAATTCATTTGAAGTAATGAACAAATCATAAGTAATGAAGATTTGCGGAAATTATGCGATTGGACGATAATCGTTGAATTCGTGAAATTCTCGAATAGAAGTCAAATTTTGTGTTTGAACTAGGAAATGTTGGTTGGTTTCGATGGAGGCAAGTCATATTTGGCATTATAGAGTTGCGGACTCGAAAATGACCTAATTCGACTTTAGAACGAAATAAGCGAGCGTTGAACGTCCACGAACGTTTATCGTTTTTGTTAAAATGAACCAATACGTGAATTTTTAGGAGATGAAGTCAAATAGATAAAATTCTTGCATGAATGCATAGAGTATGTAATTTGTGAACCGTATGCTTTTGAGCGAGCCAATTCGGACTTAGAAACGCTAAGAAGTTATGAGCGGGAAGTTCATGAAAGTTGATAAACTATCAAATTTTCTAGTGCCTGAGAGTTGGAGTTGGCGCGAACCCAAGGTATATTGGTGGGCGCGATTATATCTGATTGCATAGCATACTGCTGCAAGAAATCTCATGCATGTATGCACAAACAATAGAGTAATGTATGAAAGTTGCAATGGCGCAAGAAGCCGGGTTCTAGCTATCGCTAACTCATGCTGCAGTCATGAGATATATGGAAGTTCATATTTGGCGTAGCAATGACTCAGTCCTTGATCAAAGATAGTAAAGAGTAATTATAAGCACAAAGCAAGGAATGAGATTAATTCAAAGTGAACCTACCTTAAGGAACTTGAAGTAACATTGTTAAAACTTTGTTAAACCTTAAGGATAGTACATAAAGGTTGATGATAACCTATTCAATTATGAATGTAAGTAGAATGACATGCCGAAATTGATAATAAACAAACATAATACATGATTAGATTGAGATGAAGAGTAAGATATAGTCATATACATACTTGATTATATATGACCTAATGTGAGGCATTGTGTGATCATGTATTGTAGAGACTTGAAAGACTCGAACATAAAGTAATTATACCGTAGCAGACGCTGAAGGCAAGTATTCTAACCCTTCTCACAGTTCAATCTGAACAAGCTTTGTAATTCATGTATCCTTACGCATAAGTTGATGTATGATGAAGTTAAAGCCAATTCTTCTTGCTAGACTTAATGCATTTGGTGGATTATTGATAATCTATCCATCTGTTATCAAATGTTGTTATCTTTTGTTAGCTACTCGATATGATTTTCTAAAGAAGACTTAGTATGATAAACAAATGTTTTGTCATCATACGACAGGCATGTGAGGTTGCCACAAATTAAACGTACATACGTTTAATGAATGTAGTGTTGATCAACATAGAGTACAATAGGTTGATAACCTAGAAGTGCTCATAAGTGATACCGGACTTATGGACTTAGTGTCGGGTTGTCCTTTTCAAATAAAGAATGAAATACTCAAGGTCTTGGACCGGAGTTTATGTTTTACTGGATATTATTCATTATGAAACAGTTTGAAAGAAAGATTAAGTGCTATTTTGAATTATGAATAGTACTTCATAACTATTGTTCAGTTATTGAAGATATACAATTCTTATGTGTCAAGCATATTGTTATTGAAATTGTCATACTTGCTGAGCTAGTTATGCTCACTCTTGCTTGAACCATATGAATGCAGCTAAAACTGAACATCCCGAAGGATCGAATAAAGATAAAGGAAAGGTAGCATATCGTTAATCGATCTATGTAATAGTGTAGGTTTATTGTTGTATTGTATTTGATATTATGATAAAGAACCTTTGTAATGGGTATAGAACTTGGGAAATGTAAATATTACTTTGAATATATAGAAGTCATGTTCGTTCTTTTGAGGCTTTTCAATTGAATGAATGTATGAATGGTAGTACCGTATAGCACCATATGTTGGGTTGGAAGATACCCAGATTTGGGGGCGTTACAGGTTGGTATCAAAGCATAGGTTATAAAACTTAAAGGGGAAATTAGAACCTTAAGTCATAACCTTAAGAAAAGATAAAGAAGTAAAAGATAGAAAGTAACCATATATAAATGCATTATAATTATGTTATGAGTTTTTATTATTCTACTGACGTGTACTAATCAAACTATATTGTTTTGTTGTAGATGTCAGGAGAAAATGAAATGTATAGAGATATACATGTAGTAAGCGAATATTCGGTAAATCGGGTAGAGATACTACCAAATCCCATAGAAGTAGAACCCGAAGTGGTGGCATTCAAGTCTGGAGACTGTGACAATTTAGACTACATGTTTGTGTTTGATGGTATGTTGGAAGAAGAGGTGGATATGATGTCTTTTGATCAGATAGCACCTACAAAAGAGTTGACTTCGGGGGAGTCAATGAAGGCATTGTTCATGTCAGTATTAGATAGAAATGTCCAGTATTGTAAGTAAGTAAACGAGTTAAAAAAGGAACTCCAAGCTGTCCGGGAGGACAAGACTAGTATGGAAGGTATGTGGGAAGAGGAACATGATGATCAAGTTTTGGCCAAAGACAAGGTCCACGAGCTGAAACGCGAAGTCTTTGAGCTCAAGGAGGAGCTAAAGACTAAGAAACAGAAGGTAGAAAGAATGTCTTATATACATAGGAGTTCTCATGTGGATTTCGGCATGAAAAGTAGTAACTGGGTATCTGATAGAAGAAGGGTAGACCCGACATACTAACAGTAGAGATGTTATTGCCGGTCTGGCCAAGAAAGATTTTGATAATGCCACATGGCAGATGTAATCTAGCAATAGCTAGAATAGTTTAGATATGTAAATATTAGGTATCTAGTAGTGACGTAAAACCCTCTTTTGTATATCAAAGGGTAGTCTTTTGTAAATCCCAATTTTTGGAAAGCAACTGCGGGATTGTAATGTAATCAGCTTAGGCTGTACAATGTAAGCAATGTAGTATTATACTACAAGTAATAAATCAATATAAGTCTTTTTATGGAATTTATTGAGTAATGAGTATGAGTTATTGTTTCATCACGAATAATAACTAACTAACAGGAAGAAAGTAATAATGACGTATTTTTTTTTTAAACAGCAAAATGCCGCCAAGAAGGAGACATCGAAATAAAGATTCTAATGTTAATCAACCGGAGGGAGGTCCGGTTAATCTAATTCAAGAGTTCGTTAATCTTTTAATGGCCGCGTTTAATAGAACTGGGGCAAATGTACCCATAAATCCTGGAGTAGTACGAGATACTACTTTTAAGGATTTCAAAAGTGTCGGTCCGCCGAAGTTCAAAGGAACTACGGACCCTATAGAAGCCCAGACATGGGTGAAAGATATTAAGAAAGCATTTGTAATAGCAAATGTTGATGAAGGTCAGAAGGTTTCCTTTGCAACCTATTTAATGAAGGGAGAGGCCAATTTCTGGTGGGAGGCAAACCAGGCTAGGGCCGGTGTAGAAAATCTAACGTGGGTGAGGTTCAAAGAGATTTTCTTCGAGAACTATATTCCCACAAGCATGCAGGGAAGAATGGAGATGCGATTTCTTGATTTAAAGCAAGGGGATATGACGGTTCCCCAGTATGCTGCCAAGTTTAACGAATTGGCAAGGTTTGATCCACATCAAGTGGACACGAGGCCGAAGGCTGAGACGATTCAAGCGGGGCTTGAAACCGTAGCTCTATAGCTAAATTTACGTGTTCCAAAGTACTTCTTTTGGAACAATACTAGAAAAGGAAATAATTGCCGAGGGTGGGAATGAGGCTCTTAGCCAGTACCACAAAGGTAAGAAAAATAAAGGTAAAGTTGATGGAGGAATAAAGACCAAGGGAGTGGTAGTAGTGGCGGCCGTCAAAAAGAGGAAGGATTTAACTCGGGAATACCGAGTAAAACAAGGGATCCTAAGAGGAGGATGGAGGCTTGTAAAACTGTGGGAAGACTCACTTAGGAGTCTGTCTCAAAGGGAAGGTAGTATGTTATAAGTGAGATGGGAAGGGCACATTTAGCTTAATCTTGTCCAAGTCCCAAGAAGAACCACAAAGGTTTTGTATGTGGATCAACCGACCATATTGCAAAGAAGCGCGAAGAAGAAGAGGATGGATGGGAATAAGGGCACTAATAGTGGTAATTTAGCTATTGGTGGTCCAGTATGACCTAGTAGGCCGATGTCCCGCACCTTTAATATGACGGTCCAAGATACGGTGGCATCGGGGATGTAGTTGCGGTATTATTCGATCAACAACATAAATGCATACGTGTTGTTTGATTAAAGGTGCTACTTGTTCATTTATAACATGTGATTTTGCTAGACGATTAAAATTATTTCCCAAAAAGTTGCCTATACCTTTGAATATTAAGGTAGCAAACGAAGAGATAATTCCTGTTGAAGATATTCATAGGAGTTGTTGCTTAAATATACGTGATTGTAAGTTATTGGTAGATTTTATACCGATAAAGTTAGGAGAATTCGACGTAATTCTCAGAATGGATTGGTTGATTAACCATGGTGCAATTATTGATTGCCAAAAGAAATGTGTGAGCATTAGGACGTTGAGATAACCTCCTGTAATATTTTACGGTAATAAATCGTCGGGACGTTCGTGTTTCCTTCCGATGACACAAACTAGAAAACTTCTAAAGAAAGGGTGTGTAGGTTATTTGTGTCATGTTTTCGATACCCACCGAGTAGGAGCGACCATGGAACAAGTACCTATAGTAAATGAATTCATGGATGTATTTCCAAGTGAGTTACCGGGTTTACCGCCGGATAGGGAGATCGAATTTGTAATAGACATTGTTCCAGGAGCGGCACCAGTCTCAAGGGCACCATATCGTATGGCGCCTATAGAATGAAAGAACTAATGGTTCAGTTATAGGAACTATTGGACAGGAAGTACATAAAACCAAGTGTTTCCCCATTGGGGGCATCGATATTAGTTTGTCAAGAAGAAAGACGGATCGTTAAGGCTTTGTATCGAATACCGAGAGTTGAACAAGTTAACGATAAAGAATAAATACCCATTGCCCAGGATCGATGATCTCTTTGATTAGTTGAAAGGGGCAAAGTATTTTTTTAAAAATAGATTTGCGGACGGGGGTATCACCAATTGAAAGTTAGGAAGGAAGATGTACCAAAGGCGGCATATGCGAGGGCTCGTTATGGTCATTACGAGTTTCTCGTGATGTCATTTTGGGTTGACTAATGCACCAAATTTGCATTTATGGATATGATGAATAGAGTGTTCAAACAATATTTGACAAGTTCGTCGTTGTGTTTATCGATGATATTCTATTCTATTCTAAGATGCCAGAAGATCATGCTGAACACTTAAGAATAGTGTTGGAGACACTAAGAATGGAGAAGTTATATGCAAAATTCACTAAGTGTGAATTTTGGCTAGAAAAGGTGCAGTTTTTAGGTTATGTTATTGACCAAGAAGGGATTTCAATGAATCCAGAATGAGCTGGACATTAGCGTCATTATGGCAGTGAGAGCTCTCAGGGAGGGTCACAGAATTGTGCCGATGATTATCATAGAGACGCTGAGGTCGGTCACATATTGCAGCACTTAACCTGAAGGGGTATTCAAAGGTAGTTCGGTCATGTTGTACGTGTGGTTTATGTCACACTTGAGACCGATTGGCACTTTTAGATAATATGGGTATTGTTTTACCCATGAGATACCCATGCCATACTCCTTTCAGCCTACAAAGTGTATAGATCCTGCATCTTGGCCCATTTTCCTAGCAGGAATTGGAGATCCATTTGCTATATTGCCGTGTTCAGGGCTTTGTTCACCCTACAGCTTCATCACTCATGCTTCGGGCATGGATTATCTCCCTCTAGCTGGTTTGTGGGGCATGACTACTTACCACCCACTGGCTATGAAGTGTCAGTTTGACCAGTTCCAGGACTTCCATCCTTTTGAGGGGGCATTGAGTCAGCGTTTGGCTTTTTGCCTCTTGTCAACAGAGGACAGATCTAGGGTGTTTGCATGTTGGGATCAGCATGAGCTAGCTGCATCTTCTATTAGCCGTCTGGATTATTCTCCAGAGTATTCTGCATGGATGGAGATAAAGACTACATCGGCTATGGTAGTATCCACATCACCGAGGATTGATTCTGATGATGGGGAGCCCATAGAGGACATTGATATTCCCATAGAGGAGGAGCTATTCACTGGGTTTCCAGTAGCTCTTGCAGATTCCCCAAGACGAAAGCTACTTGTGATTCAAACATTCAACATGATTTAGAGCAGAGTCTTCATCTGATGACCTTTGAGAGAGATCAGGCTAGGGCCTTGATGTTGACAGCTCTTGATGGGAGATACACCGCTCTATTGGAGAGAGATGAGGCCAGATCAACCAGAGATGCATTGATTGTTGAGCGGGATGTTGCCCAATCTGCCCAGGATGTGGCCGTTAGAGATAGTACTTCAATGAGATCCCTTACTACTGGAATGCTTACCAATATGAGTGCATATATTGATGAGCATCATGCCACCATGCAATTGGTTACGGATCTATTAGCTCGTGTAGATACCCTTGGGCAGGAGCTTGCAGCGTTACCCCTTTCTTCGGAGAGAGATGTCATGTTGTACTTGATAGTTCGTATATCCACGTGATTGTAGATAGGCTTGTATTTTCCTGCACAGACTAGCTTAGCCATTTTGTCATGTACAACACATATTGTATATATCAAATAGCATTATATACGGTAGGGAAATATATTTTGATTCACTTCCCTTTTAGTTGTTCCTTGATACTTGCTTGATATTTGACTGCTTCTTCTAGGCTTGTGATCTTGATATATTCTGAACTCATCCTTAATAGGTTGACATTGAGACGTCTCAAGATCTTTTAGAACGGATCATTGATCTATATGTATCCCTACACTCTTTGGTGTCTTGGGACTGGTTTCTGTATGTATATGTGGAGAGGAGTATGGCTTTTCCTCTCTGAGATTAACCGCACCACAGATGGTCGCCAGTACTCTTATTCCAGAGGAGCCCAGTTAGTTCCATCTCTTATGGATTGGTGTTGCTCTTTGAGGAATCAACCGCAGCTTAGATGGTCGCGAACTCTCCCATTTATGGAGAGGCCAGGTAGTTCCATCCCTTTGGTCTGAAGCCGATGAAATATGGTTGATTAAAGTTTGATCCGAGTACCATTGAAAAATATTTATTTTGGTAGGGGTAAGACTGAACCATAAATGGCTGCCTACGTACTTCTATTGAAGAGGAGATCAGGTATGCGTAGTTCGAACATGGTGTAAGAGGTTCAATACTGAATGGTGTAAGGGTAGAAAAGGATGTAGAAATGTTTTTGTTGTTTTTGTTTATAGAGAAGGGTATAGAAATATTTTTGTTGTTTTCTGTTTATAGAGAAGGGTGTAGAAATGTTTTTGTTATTTTTGTTTTATTGCGACCGGGCCATATAAAATGGTTGCCTACATACTCCCAAGTATCGGGGAGATCAGGTTGACGTAATCGCCTAATGTTCAAGACGATTTGCAGTTGAAAAAGTTTGATCCCATGTTCAGGACAAACTGTGGGGAAAAGTTTGATCCCATGTTCAGGATAAACTGCGGGTGTGAAAAAGTTTGATCCCATGTTCAGGACAAACTGCAGGGGAAGGGTTCAATCCCTGGTGGGATAACCAAAATTGTATAGAGTGTGAAATGAAAGATCTGATGATCTAGAAACCAGGCTGCTGGCTTGAAGAGTGTATTTCCCTGTTGGGGAAAATGGGTATAAAGAAAGGGTTGTGTGTAATAAGGGTTAGAAAAACTGAAATGATTGGTGATCTGGTGATCCAAAACTAGGATGTTTGCTTGATGGTAATTTCAGACATAGTACCGTTTCACGGTGTCTGAGTTGATGAGCTGTGGAAATTCGTCGCCATCCATTTCCTGTAATCTGAGAGCACCTCCTGTCAATACTTCCTTGACAATAAATGGGCCCTCCCAGTTTGGAGTGAATTTTCCCTTTGCTTGATCTTGGTTGTCAATGATCTTCTTCAAAACCAAGTCATGTTGTTTAAACTACCGTAGCCGGACTTTCTTGTTGTAGGATCTGGCGATCCTTTGTTGGTATAACTGACCATGGAAGATAGCATCACTTCGCCTTTCGTCTATTAGAGACAATTGGTGATATCTTTCTTGTAACCATTGGTCTTCATCCAGCTGAGCGTCCATCAACACTCTGAGGGATTCTATTTCCACTTCTATGGGGAGCATTGCTTCCATCTCATAGGTCAATGAGTAGGGGGTTGCCCCAGTGGAAGTATGCATTGAAGTTCTGTAGGCTAATAGAGTCAGAAGCAAGAGGTTGGGCCATCCTTTGTGATTAGCGGACATCTTTTGCATGATCTTCTAGATTTTCTTATTAGCCGCTTCAACAACACCATTCATCTTTGGACGAAAGATGACGGAGTTAAGGTGTTTGATGTGAAATTTACTGCACAACTCCATCATTTTGTTATTGAGGTTCTTAGCAATTTCTGGCACAATTACCTCTGGTTGTCCATATCGACAAATGACATTATTTCTAATAAAAGAAATGATGATTTCTTTGGTAACCCTAGGGAAGGAGGCTGCTTCTACCCACTTGGTGAAGTAGTCGATCATGGTGAAGATAAATAGATACCCATTATTAGCTTTGGGCTCGATGGGCCCGATCACGTCCATTCCCCACATTGAGAAGGGCCAAGGTGAACTCATACTGTGGAGTTCCCTAGGTGGGGCATTGATAGCATTCTCATGAATTTGGCATTGATAGCACCTCTTGATGTGATTATCACAGTCAGCTTTAAAAGAGAGCCAATAGTGCCATGTTCTGAGGATCTTTTTAATAAGTAGGGGGCCGCTCATGTGTGGGCCACATACTTCATCATGGATTTCATCCATGAGCCTCTGAGTTTGGTCCTTGTCCATACATCTGAGGAGACCTATTCCCGCATCTCTTTTGTAGAGTGCATCTCCACTCAGGTAGAACTGCATAGCCATTCGATGAATCTTCCTTTTTCAATCGGGCTTGCCTCAGTTGGTGTAGATCCATCTCGCAAGTACTCCTTGATATGTTGATACCAAGGGTGTTGGATAGGAGGTAGCTCATACGATACTTCTCCAATATAATTCCCATAGGCTGGAGCCTTTTGTAGGGCAAATGGGATGCTTGGCATGTTTTCCTTGTCACGTATGTTGATCAAGGAGGCCAAAGTTTCTAGAGCATCTGCAAAATCATTCTTATTCTGAGGAATGTGGAGGAAGTTTACTTCTTCAAACTCCGAAGCCATATGTAAAACTTGCCGATGGTAAGGCAGCAAATGTAGCTCTTTGGCGTGATAGATTCTTGTGGTCTGTCTGATTACCAATTCTGAATACCCAAAGACAGTTAACCACCTGATACCCATAGATTGGGCAAGTTTGAGTCCCATAATATGACCTTCATACTCAATTTGTGTTATTGGTCTTTGAGAAAGCGTAATTTAACTACGACGGATATCGCTCCCCCATCTTTGGAATCTAGAACGCTGCTCGGCTCTAGAACCTTCCATGTTAACAACTCCATCAAAATACATTTTCCACGTATGTCATGCATTGTACTGATGGTGTTGCTGGACTGTCATTACCCCTTCATCGGGGAAGTATGTTTCCAAGGGTCTGAAATCCCCTGCAGGTGTGGCGGCCAGTTGATTCGTAATTCCTTGACTTTTAATGGACTTTTGTGTCACATAGACGATGTTAAATTGTTGTAGGATCAACTGCCATCTAGACAGCCGACAATTCAATATGGGTTTACTGAACACGTACTTGAGAGGATCCACGCGAGATATGAGATGGGTTGTATGACCATGGAGTTAATGTTGTAACCTCGTGGAAGCCCATGTTAAAGCACAACAAATCTTCTTAATCAGAGTGTACTCGGGTTCACTGTTGCTGAATCTTTTGCTGAGGTACTAGATAGCTCGCTCTTGGCCTCTATCTTCATTTTGTCCCAGCATGCAGCCCATGGCATTATCATTAATGGACAGGTATATGAAAAGGGGAGCATCATACCTAGGTGGTACCAAAATAGGAGCGTTAACCAGCTGCTCTTTGATTGTAAGGAAGACTTTTTGACACTCATCGTTCCATTTCATGGAGGAGTTCTTCCTTAATAGCTTGAAGATAGGCTCACAGATTGCTATGAGTTGAGAAATAAACCTGCTAATAAAGTTGATTCTTCCCAAAAATTCTCGAATTTCCTTCTCTGTCTTATGAATGGGCATTTCCTTGATGGCCTAGATTTTAGTGGGATCCAACTCAATCCCTTTATGGCTAACTAGGAAACCTAGTAACTTGCCTGATTTAACGCCAAAGGCGCACTTGGCTGGATTCAACTTCAAGTTGTACTTACGCAACCTGTTAAAAAGTTTTTTGAGATGGTCTAAGTGGTCTTCTTCCCTTCGGGATTTAACAATGATGTCATTCACCTGGATCTCTATCTCTTTGTGTATTAAATTGTGAAACAGAGCCATCATAGCTCACTGGTAGGTTACTTCGGCATTAACGAGGTCGAATGAAAATCGTCTATAGCAAAAGGTTCCCCAAGGCGTGATGAATTCAATTTTCTCATGGTCTTCCTCAGCAACCATGATTTGATGATACCCCACAAAGAAATCAGCAAATGATTACATGTCATATTGAGCAATATTGTCAATGAGAATATGGATAAATGGCACAGGAAAGCTATCCTTAAGGCAATCTTTATTCAGATCTCGGTAATCCATGTAAACTCGCACATTTCCTCCCGACTTAGGCACGTGGACTATATTTGATAGCAATTCAGGATATGTGGACACCATGATGATGTCAGCTTGAAATTGTTTCACAATTTCTTCTTTAACCTTTAAACTCCACTCAGGTTTTAATCGCCTAAGCTTATGTCTGACTGGCTTGAATGCCTCTTTAATGGGAAGGAGGTGGATGACAATGTTTGTGGACAAACCCACAATATCTTCGTGAGACCATGCAAACACATCCTGGAATTTTGGTTAATAGTGCAACCATGTCATTCCTCTGGTTTGGAGTGAGGTCTGTACCAATCTGGATCAACCTAGGGCTTTCTAAGGTTCCGAGATTGAATGAGGTGGTTTGATCAAGATTTGGTTTGGAATTATCTTCAACCCATTCCTTGATCTCCTAAGGTATCTCAATATCCTCTTGTATTTCCATCAAGTCTGAGTCCAACTTTTCATCAAAGTTACAGTCCTTGTGGAGAAAAGGCACCTCATCAGCAAGTACAAGCACATCTAAATTCAGAGTCTCAAAATTCATAGTCCTGACACAAAATATGCTTTCACTTAATATATGAAACTGTTCAATCATACAAAGTGTTAGCATATACTGACAAAATAACTGCTAATACTATACAGAAAAGTAAGAAGTTAAAGCTATCTACGGGGCAGAGGGATTCTGCCCTTTTTACCCTTGGCGACAAATGCAAGGAGTGCTGCTCCAATTATCAAGGGTGAAGTCCTGGTGGATGACAATAATGAAGTGACGATCATCGTCCTCCTACTCCTGAATAATGACCATAATGTCGGGACAATCATCGTCTAGAGTGTATCTATTTGTATGCCCATCATGAAAAAGGATGCGTAGATGAGACAAACTCTTGGCGATGTCTTATTTACATTTTTGTTCCCTTTATTCCACTTCGGGATCAGGAATTAGGACCTCTTTTGCTCTAACCGGTATCGGTTTGGGAAATAGCATAGCCATAACGTGGGCTGGAACCTTTACCGAAGACTGTATAGGCTCAGGATTGGTAGGTGGAGATAATCGCCTTATGGCTGAAGATGAAGGAATTTGTTTGTGCTTGTAAAGATTCCTTTGACTGGAGCTAGCAGGGTAGCCTAATCCAGCTGTCCCTGTTTGATTGGGAACTTGAATTGGGTGCTTAATACCCTAATGATCTTTGCCCAACCCTTGTCCAAGTTGATGATCCAATGATATCATCTCTTGAGTGATAGACATTACCTCGACAGAAATCTTAGGGGTGAGAGGTGGCGCCCCTATGGGAAGGTAATGAGTGTTACTCACCTTCAGGGCATAGAAACTGACTGGCTCAACTTTTGAATCGAAGCTGATTAGTGTTATGTCACCTTGTTCAGGATATTCTGGCTCAGCATTAATAGTGACTAGGCTATTGTTGATAATGTATTTGAGTTGTTGATGAAGGGTGGAAGGGACGGCTCTAGCCATATGAATCCATGGTCTTACCAACAGCAAGTTGTATCCTATAGCTATTCTGAGCACGTGAAAGGATACACTGAATGTATGTGGACCAATCTCCACTGGCAATTCAATTTCCCCAACGGCATTTCGTCGGGACCCATCAAAAGCTTTGATAACCGTATGACTACTTTTGATCCTTTTTGGGTTGATATTCATCTTCTCCAAGGTAGCATAAGGACATATATTCAGAGATGAACCTCCATCTATCAAGACTCCTCCTACCATGTACCCGGAGGACAAAATTACTATGTGCAACGGCTTGCAATGATCCGTCCCTTCAGCGGGTATATCGTCATTAGTGAAAGATATCACATTGTTGTTGAAAATGTGATCAACCAGATGTTGGAATTTTTCCACATCCACTGATTTTGGTAAATGGGCTTCTTCCAATACCCTTAGCAAGATCTTCCGATGATCTTCGAAAAAGAAAACCAAGTCCAGTATGGAAATTTGTTGTGGAGCTTCTCTCAAGCTTAAAACCATCTTGGCTTCGTTATGGCCCATGGTAAGAAAGAACTTTTCAACCTTCTCTATAGGAACTTTCCCATTTGATTTGATGGTAGGCTTCATCACCTGATGAGGAAGATATAGTGGATTCTCCTTCGCCACTACAGTAGTTGTATGTGAGGTAGATCCTTCAGCCTGCCCATAATTCCATGGGACTTTTTTCAAGCTGATAACAGGATACTATGGCCTAGATGGCAAGAGAATCGGCTCTGGTGCAGCAACTTTCAAAGGATTGTCAGCACCTTTGAGTTGAATTATTTGTATTGTGAGTGGACTGACAGCCAAATCATCCTCAATGGATATAATTGCTACGATGTCCTTCCATTTTGTAGGACATGTGTTCCCACTCTCGAGTAATAAAGTGTCATCATCTGCCATTTGTAGGACACCATTGTCAATTGAATTCTGAATTAGGTGGCGGAGTGCCCATCATTTTTCTGTGTTGTGACCGCGAGAGTGGGAGTGATATTGGCAGACTCCATTGGAATTGAACTGTCTAGAACAGGGATTGATTGGAGGTAGAAGGGATGTAATTCTTCCTTCATTGATCATCATCTAAAATATCTCCTCCATAGGTTGGCCAAGGTATGTAGATTCCCATTTTTTGGCAAAATCCCGACGAGCTTTGGCACTTGCTCTTTTTGCAACTTTATCCTCCAGTGTTTCACTTTCTAAAGGCAATGGAGTATTCATGACAAAAGGAAGGAAACTAGCATGCTCCTGACTGACTAATTGGCCTGTGACTTGGTGTTAATGGATCACTAATTCTGCCAATTGGTCTACTTTCTTGCAAAAAGCCTTAATCTTTCGTTTCATCATGAATTGGAAATGGGCGTAATCCCATTTGTCAGCACCATCCTTGTTGGTTTGGGAAGATTCAACAATGTAATTAGAACTTTGTCCACTACTCTAATTAATCATATTGACCTCTTCTTCTTTGTGTTAAGGAAGAGGGTTGTCTTGTACATGAGGTTGGTCAGGTTTAGTCACCATAATTTCCCCATTGTCGATTAAGTCTTGGATCTTGTGTTTTAAGGCCCAGCAATCCTGAGTATCATGTCCTCGTGCCCCAGCATGATAAGCACACTTCCGTGTAGCATTGTAACCATTCCCATTCGGGTTGGCTGGTGGAAGAAGATGTGTAATTTTCTTCTGAGTAGTAGAAGATTGAGAACATTCTTAAGAGAATCCCCTAGGGGTGTGAACGCTTGATTATGTCGGACTTCTCCACCCTTTGGTAATATGGAGTTAGAAGACTATGGTAGAAAAGGGGAGTAGTTTTTCCTCTGGATAGGCATGTTCTGACTGCCTTTTTCACCTTCTAATATCAAGGAAACATCCTCCTCTTTCTTTTTATGGACCCTCTAGGGGTTGTTTCCATAAGTTCTGGACTGGATATGCTCAGCAACAACTTTCAGAGCGGCTTTTTTCCTGATTTCAATCACATCTCAGCCATCTCTCCATGTTTAATCATTTCAAAAAAATGGCTTACCAATGCCAGCTAAGACTCTCTTAGAAAAAGGAGCTTCTTGCATGTCTATAAAGGTCATAACCATTTCTAACTCCGTCATAGAAGGAATAACTTGAGCAGCAAGGCGCCTCGACCTTTGAGCATACTCTCTAAATAACTCATTAGACTGTTTCTTGACCTTGGTAATTTGGTACCGGTAAGGAGCAATCTGAGACTGGAAACTATACTGAGTGAGGAAGGCATGAGCTAACTCTTCCCAGCTATGTATCTTAGAATTGTCTAATCTGGTATACCATGATCGGGCTTCTCCAGTTAGACTCTTTTGGAACAGCTGCATTCTGAGCTTCTCATTCTAGGCATAAGATCTGAGTTCTCCTATGAATACCTTCAAATGTGTGTAAGGATCTCCTAACCCATCATACTTTTCAAAGTCAGGAGTCTTGAACTTCTCTAGATAATGAACACCATGGAATATACAAAGATCAACATAGGAAACACTCCCGTGTACTCCAATCCCTTTTATAGATCGAATGGTCTCTTCCATTTGAAGGACTTTTTTCTTGATATCATCGGTGTCTGGATCTTCTTTGAGATGGGTGTTTTGAGGAATTTTGTTGGTCGTATCCAACTGAAGTTCCTGAATTATTTTATCCGAACCTTGTGCTCCTCCTTGTTCCGAGGATTCTGTATGTATGGGTATTCATGAACCCTGAGTAGATTGGTGTAGTTCTTTAAGCAGAACAACAAAATCTGTAATTTATTTACTTAATCCGTCAAACTCTTCTCAAGAGACAGGAGCAGAATTAGACTGGTCAGATGAAGACATGATTGGTTGTAGGCTCGTAGCCTTTTTAGACTTTGAACGGGTAACAGGCCCAATTGTTTCTGTAGCACCCCCAAATCCATGGTCCTAAATCACCACGGATCTGGGGTACTATATATATAACTATTGCGGAAGATATAAACATAAATTGTTTATACATTAAACATTATACACTATACCCAAGGTCGAGTAACCATAACTTATACACAATTCCATATCCTATCTAACATATAATGTTACTATAATAAATTACTTTTATAAATCTAGTCAAGACATTATAGTCCCAAGTCGAGCTTGGCTTTATCTTTCCTCAGATATCGACGATTCATTTTAATCACGCAATGTTTTATCATGATATAGCTAGGGTGAGCATGAAAGTTGCCCAGCAAGTTTAAATATAATTTAAGGATATATCATGATTGAAAGAGTCTGAATAATAGGCTGGCTATAATTCATCAATGTAATTGAGAACTAGCACGAACAAACTTTTTACTGAGCAAGTATTAAACATGAACAATTATATCTGAACTGAATGGTAATGAAGGTGATTAGCCTTTCATACCTGACTTATACATACAAGATGTACAGAGTACAATTCTATATGGAAATCAGTAATGATTAACCATAAGCATATCTAAATGAAACAACTCTTAGTAGAGTTAAGAAAACTTGCATGTTCCGTTGATTACCGTTACGAAATATACTTAGCTTTATCCGAAGACCTTATATAGATAATACTGATCTCCAAATATTAGAATATTATCATCACAGTATAAAATAACCTAAACACATTACCACATAATCCTATTAGTCTATACAGCATATAAGACCTAGTATCAAGTTAAACTATTACAGTCTGAGTTGAGTTCGGTACTATTATTACATCCCGACTGTTAGGTTTGTAATATTCATGTGCGCAATCAAATTGCAAAATAATGCGGAAGCGTGTAAAAATCAGAGTTTAAAAATTTACAAACCATATACCCGGATCACCCTTTATGCACAATTATTAATTAAACGAAAAGATAAAGAATAAATCATACCCTTGAAGATCGAGCTTCCTCGTGTACAAGTTCACCTCCAAATCCTTTTCGCTCAATCTTGAATCCACCGGGTTTGGTTCCTTCCTTTGATCAACGTTAGCCACCCAAATGTTTGGCCTCTAGAGGTGATCCACCAAGGAAGAAGAAAATTCAAGAAGAAGGGGTATTGGCTCAAACCCTAGTTTTTCTATCTCTATGGAAATGGTGTACTCTTCCAACAATTGGAATTATGTCGTATGTTGAAAAAGTCAACAACCCCCACACCCATAATAAGACTCCTCTTATTTATAGATGTGGGCAACCCACCTTAACAATTAAGGAATTGGGTTTTATTTAATTAATTAAATTCTTTTAATTAATTAAGCTCCCTAATCTTATTAGGGATAATTAATTAAACTCCTTTAACTAATTTTCCTTCCTAATTCAATTAGGAATAAATGAGAGTACTTATATTAAATTAATTCCTAAACTCTTTTAGAAATTAAAATAATAATAATTGTAATAATATTAATAAGACTCCTCTTATTAATTTATATTTAATATTTCTAAAATATTAAATAATAATATTAAGCTATTTAATTTATTCTATCACCATAGATTAAATTAAATATACTTAACATATTATTACGATTATGCCATTAACTTCTTAAATAATTATTCTTCCTTTTATGGTGTGACCCTTTAGGTTCTCCATATTAAACCTATTGTGAATAAATCAATTAGAACAATTTAATCTTATTTAAATAAATAAATTAAACAATTAATTTATTTAAATAAATAATATTTATTCTACAATAGGGATAAGCCTCCCCAATGATCAACGACTTTCCAGATAATATAGATTTCAACATTAATCATAAAAGAACCTTTGAGTAAATAGTTACCGCATAATTCAATCCTTCCACCATACAATGTCCCAATTAAATATAAGACATGGAATTATCACAAGTCTTATTTTATTTAATTATATGTATTTCGACTCTTAAATGCACAACTCCAAATAATACAAATTAGAAACTCCTTTCTAATTTCATTCTCGCTTTGGCCAAGGACTACCGGGTTGTCATTTATCGAATCACATAGACATTTCTCTTCTTTATTAGAAGTGGTAGATTCTTTATTGATCATACATTATCTCCATGTACAACTTATTATCCCCAAGCATACCCTTTGATATACCCTAAGGGTCTTAAGGAATAAGTCAAAGTATAACTCATCATACACAAGATACTATGATGATCTCAAGTCCAAGGATTACTCAGACTACTATCACTACAGAATCCCTATGACGACAGCAAATAAAACTCCATTAGGTATTCCATAGCGAGCCACGCTCAAAGTGAACTTATTCTCTAATAAGCACCTACATACTTGCTTTAGTGTCTCCACACAAATGATCATGAGATCAATCATCCTCATCCAACGAGCAAGCAACGATGTACCAATCTATCCGAATTCACTAATCCCCAATTTAGTAATCCAATGATTGGGAACTATTTTAGTTTTAAGCTTTCTAAGAATTTAGATCTCATTAGAATGATCATCATCATTATTCTAAAAGCATTGCTTAAAACTATGGGTTTATCACATATTATAAAACAAAGATCATGTAGATAATTAAAAGCCTTTAATAAATTAATACTTTTTATTAATAAATGAATAAGATTGTTACAAAGTATATGCTTTATCATCAAACATGATTGGTTTGTGTGCATACTACTTTCAATCTCCCACTTGCACTAAAGCCAATCGTCATGGTATCTCATACTCTTCTTCTCTAAGTGACGATTATCCCGCTGTTGGATAAGCTTTAGTTAATGGATATGTAATGTTGTTCATGAGATTTCACTATCTCTATAGTGATTTTCCATCTTCAATGATTCTAATAATCAAATGAAAGTGCCACAACACATGTTTAGATCCAAGATGAGACTTAGAACTATTCCTAGTTCTCAGAATGAACTTTTAATCCAAACAATCAACTTGCAGCCTTCATTTATAGTTATATACTTTGTCTTTATCACTAAACCAAAGAACTCTTTCATTGTTTGGAACCTTTCCAATTCATCGCACCACTATTCAAGGTAACACTTTACCTTAAAGTGGATTTTCGGTCGTCTTGGTCTGTCTGAAAAAACTTGAGTCTGTAAAGCCCTCTAGTTTTAATTCGCACCCACCATGTATGCTCACATCCTTAGTGCCTGCTAAGAACTTTAAGATGTTTTTCACCGTCTTACGTTGATCTTCTCCGCAATATGACCGATCAACATCGTGTCTCAGATATTTCATTGCATACATGATTGTCACTCATGCGACCTCTCTTTTCGTGAGAGTCTGTGGGGACTATTAAGAGAGATACACCCATAGCTCATCGACATGAGACATCTCTTGAGTTTGCCATGCTAAACGACTTTAGCATCATATGAATATACGTTCCTTGGATTAAGTCGAGCATCCTCTTGAATCTATCTATATAGATTTTATCCCCAATTAAGATACTCTTCCAAATCATTCGTGGAGGAATTTTTAGACAACTTTATCTTTTTACCGATTGTAGCATTGGTATGTAATTCCTCATCCGTAGTATATCAACATATAATACTAGAATTTTTCACGACGCCCCATCTAACCCTTTTCAGACACACTAGAACTCTTACCTCATCAGATGTAACTCGGATCATCATCTTCTATGATCGCATCATCATCATCATCATCATCTATGATGAATCCATACCTCCCGTGTATCTTGGTACTATTCCGCATTTACGATTCTTGGTGTGGTACAATAGGTCTATCTACGTGTTCCTCTTATTCGACTTATAGTGTTTTGTGGTTCTTGAACTTTTCAAGATCTATTATCCTCCCACTAGCCCCTTCAATGATAAACACCTTTATCTTAGAAGGTGCGTGTTTCACGAACAAACACCTTTTGCTTAGTAGAATTATAGAACATATACCCTAAACTTACTTTAGGATGTCCCACAAATCGACACTTGTCAAATCTTGTCCCAAGCTTATCCTTTTGAAACCTTTTCACATAAGTTGGAACCCCTTATCTTAACATACTTAAGATTAGAATCCTCCCCGTCCATAACTTTTATGGAGTCTTTAAATGGATTTTGAGGTTACCATTTTCAGAGATATGCAGCCCATTTCTAGGACATTATCCCGAAGGATACCGGAATGTCAAGAAAATCATTATGGACCGCACCATGTCCAACAAGGTACGATTTTTCATTCAGATACATCAATCAATTATCACAGATATCGAGGCGCCCATTATGAGAAAACCATTTGAGATGATCTAGAAACTTATTGCACAAGTATTCCTTCCTCGATCTAATCAAAGAATCCTAATACTTTTGCCAATTTGTTTCACTTTTGAATTCTTTGAACCTTTCAAATAATTCACACTTGTATTTCAAAGAAATACACACATTCAACTCTTTGAATGATCATCTCCTTTTCTTATACTAATTTGTTCAATATGCAAAATTATTTTCATGTAAGTCAAGTATACAAAATTTATTAAGTAATATTCCAGTTCTATACAAAACATTATTATTATAAATAGAACAACAATTGTTCTTAATTATAATACCAAAGATTTCATTGTCCAACAATAAAATGGAAATAATATTTTTTAACAAGAACTAGAATACAATAACAACTTATTGACTTAATATATTTGCCCGTAGGCATTGTTAAACTATAAGTTTCTATGGCTAATGCAAACTTTTGCTTCATTTCCCACACATAGGATTACTTATATTTGTTTAGCTTTTACTTATATTTGGTCCTTTCATAAATCTATATTTATGATAACCAAAGTTGGTATCCAATACCCAAGTAGAACCTCGACTTAAAGAAAAATTTATTTTAAATCATGAACAAATTTGTATTTGTAACCAAACTTCACTAAGCTTCTTTTCGTTATCCTCTCGCAAGATGCTTCGCAGCTTTTTTCCGTTGTCCAAAGCTTATTGCGAAAGGGAAGCAAACGCCTTTGCCATCCATATCGCTTTTGTTCTTATTATCCTTTGTTTACGCCTTTCTATTTACCTTCTTTGAATCGTTCTTCTTTCAAAAGATCCTTTGGCCCCTACCAAGAAGACTTGGTCTTTCTTGGTTGGAAAGTGACTCTCAACAATTTTTAATATGTTAAGCAAATCAAGAGAGACCGATATCTAGCTTGTTCATATGAAAAATTCACAACAATTGTGAAAGGAGTCCCGGAGTGAGTGCAAGATCAAATCTTCGCTCAACTCTCCATCCATGACAAAACCCATTGTCCTAATCGATCAATCAAATTGATTATCATTAAGACATGTGTTCAGCATTATAGTGGCTTTGGTCATTCTAGATCGGAAGAGCTCCTTAGATATCTCGATATCTATCACTCCTAGTTTCCTCACCATCAACTACTGATGTGCGTGAATATAGTAGAGCATCCATAGTTTCATGCCGACGTCAAGCTCGTTACTCATGGATGCGCAGCATGATGCATCGAGCCAATCTAGGCATCATCTTGCCACTTTCTAAAAGTAGCAATGTCTTCCTCGAGGCATTGTTCGCAACCATTGCAGGATAAGCGATTATGACATAAGATAGCTTTTTCACCTATGAGAACTATTCTCAAATTCCTTAACCAATCCGCTTAATTGGGTCCAAGTTAATTTAGCATCTAATATGCTTCGCAAATGATAGTAATTTTAGACATTGTAAAATTCTCATAAATGAATTTGTAATTAACAACATTTTAACATACATTCTTTTATTAATTACCAAAATAATTTAGGTCTTGTTTTAAATTGGTATCTCCCACTATTTTCTTTC
The DNA here is from genome assembly GCA_020205615.1 of Panax quinquefolius. Classification (NCBI taxonomy): domain Eukaryota; kingdom Viridiplantae; phylum Streptophyta; class Magnoliopsida; order Apiales; family Araliaceae; genus Panax; species Panax quinquefolius. The sequence continues at coordinate 72,722,674 of CM035155.1, read as the reverse complement.
AAACTATATTACCTCACTTATATAGTTCTAAGAAAATCTAATTAAAGATTTGCTAGTGAGAATAAGGATCTCATTTCAAATGTATATAGCCTTGTGTAAGACAACAACAAACTATATATAAATAAATAGGTAGACAACTTTTGTCAATTACATCAACTATGCAACTCCTTTCTCTTTTGCCTCTTAGATTATTTTTGATCAAGTGGTGGCACATCCAAATCAAAATTATCCAAGTTAAGTCCGACCTAGCACTCCATATATTCAAAAAGAAAAATATCATCCTTGTGGTGACACAACAAAACAATATTGTTCAATTTTCTTTATAAGCATCAAATGTGATAAATTAACATCTTAAATACTTAATACTTGCCTTGTGGTGACACAACAAACTCATATTAAATATTTAATACTCTATTAATTTTATCATGCTAGAAGGCTAACGCTCGATATTCCAAATATCTTTGAACGCTTAGGACTTAATATAAAAATTGAGGGGTTTGTTATTAATTTGTCTCATCTTGTTTAGCTAGCATTTATGCACATATATATATATAAAATACGCTATTATATTAATGAACATTCAAGCATGTTTGCATATATATATATATATATATAGTATAAGCATGCACATATAGAATACTATATTTCTACCTTGATTGATTATGGACTTTTATTCTAGTTTGGTTCACTAGAGCCACCAAGTGAACCAAAAGGTCAAACCCTAGGGGTGCAAGAAATAATATTTAAATATAACTATTACATTTAAACCCTGCTCCATTACAAACGGGTCTTCAAGCGCCTCCTTGCTCCTCGATCTCCAATTTTTCAAAATAATTCTAATTATTCCTATTACAAAACTATTTAAAATAAATAGAAACCTTGATCGCAAATAAGGGAAGTACATAGAGGGAGATAGAATTTACATTAAGAAAAAATTAGAGAAGACGAGGTACGCAGTACCCCATTTAATAAAACCCATACATTCATGCATCCAACTAAAATAAAATCCAATCATATCGGGTCAATAGTCCATAATCAATCCCATTTATTATCATACACATCACCATACGCATCAATAAATAACATTCATCTCATGAATAATAAACATTTAATATATATATATTGATATCATTTAATGGGCAAATTTAGTTAAGATAAAATCTAATTTTGAATCAAAATAAACTCCTTTATTTTAATCCAAATTTAAATCAAAATAAAACTATTTTATTTTAATTTATCCAATTTTGAATAAAATAAACTATTTTATTTTAATCAAAATATTTAATCAAAATAAACTCCTTTATTTTAATTAATTATGGAATCCAATTCCATGTAATAAAAAAATCTTTAATTAAAATAAACTCTTTTATTTTAATTAATTATGGAATCCAATTCCATGTAAAAAAAAAATATTAAAGAAAACACGATTTTCTTTCCTATTCACAAATAAACTCCTTTATTTTGAATAATATGAAATCTTATTTCATATTTAAATAAACTCCTTTATTTAAGGAAACATGGATTTTCTTTCCTATTCACAAATAAACTCCTTTATTTTGAATAATATGAAATCTTATTTCATATCTAAATAAACTCCTTTATTTAAGGAAAGATGGATTTACTTTCTATTCACAAATAAACTCCTTTATTTTAGGAAAATAAAATCCAATTTCAACTCCAATTAGTTATCATGGAATCCAATTCCAACTCTAATTAGTTAGCATGAAATTTAATTTTAAAATTAAAAAATTAAAATAAACTTTTTATTTTAATATTAAAATAAACCTTTTATTTTAAAATTAAAATAAACTTTTTATTTTAAGATTAAAATAATTATATATATATATATATTATCCGTATAATATATATATATATATAATATATATATATTTTTAATATATATAAGTTGCTTATAAAAAAATCCTATATTTTGTGTTGTTATTTCAAAAAAAAAAAAAAAATTTGTATGCCATCATTAACAATCATCGCCAATCATGCCAATCATTAACTTATCATGCCATCATTAGCCATCATTGGCAATCATGCCAATCATTAACTTATCATGCTTTTGTCTCGATTTTATATATATGGGTGGTACGGTGGCTCGTGATTTCATGTAAATGAATTCGTGCATTATTGAAAGTTTAAATTTTGACAATTCTTGATTTCCGTAGTAATCGTAATCATCACCAATCATGCAATCGTAATCATCACCAATCATCGCCCATGATTTCGTGTTTCGTAATCATCATTTAATCACGATCGTAATCATCACCAATCTTCTTGATTTAAATTATAAAGATTATAAGTTATTTAATTTAACGGCCGGATCACATGAGCCTTGCGAAAAAAAAAAAAAAAAATTTAGATTTTTTTTTTTTTTTATTTATTAAATTTTATATAATAAAAATATGCCCAATTAAATTGTTCTAAACACATATCAATATACATATCAAATTAAAACAATTAATAATTCGTGATAAAGGTTTGGCTCGATGCCATCGTTAGGTTTGTAATATTCAATAACGCAATCAAATTGCAAAAATAATGCTAAGCGTGTAAAAATCGTAGTTTAAAAATTTACAAACCATATACCGGATCACCCTTTATGCACAATTATTAATTAAACGAAAAGATAAAGAATAAAATCATACCTTGAAGATCGAGCTTCCTCGTGTACAAGTTCACCTCCAAATCCTTTTCGCTCAATCTTGAATCCACCGGGTTTGGTTCCTTCCTTCGATCAACGTTAGCCACCCAAATGTTTGGCCTCTAGAGGTGATCCACCAAGGAAGAAGAAAATTCAAGAAGAAGGGTATTGGCTCAAACCCTAGTTTTCTATCTCTATGTAAAAGGTGTACTCTTCCAACAATTGGAATTATGTCGATGTTGAAAAAGTCAACAACCCCCACACCCATAATAAGACTCCTCTTATTTATAGATGTGGGCAACCCACCTTAACAATTAAGGAATTGGGTTTTATTTAATTAATTAAATTCTTTTAATTAATTAAGCTCCCTAATCTTATTAGGATAATTAATTAAACTCCTTTAACTAATTTTCTTCCTAATCCAATTAGAATAAATGAGAGTATTTATATTAAATTAATTCCTAAACTCTTTTAGAAATTAAAATAATAATAATTGTAATAATATTAATAAGACTCTCTTATTAATTTATATTTAATATTTCTAAAATATTAAATAATAATATTAAGCTATTTAATTTATTCTATCACCATAGATTAAATTAAATATACTTAACATATTATTACGATTATGCCATTAACTTCTTAAATAATTATTCTTCCTTTTATGGTGTGACCTTTTAGGTTCTCCATATTAAACCGGCCAGAATAAATCAATTAGAATAATTCTAATCTTATTTAAATAAATAAATTAAACAATTAATTTATTTAAATAAATAATATTTATTCTACAATAGGATAAGCCTCCCTAATGATCAACGACTTTTCCAGATAATATAGATTTCAACATTAATCATAAAAGAACCTTTGAGTAAATAGTTACCAGATAATTCAATCCTTCCAAAATACAATGTCCCAATTAAATATAAGACATGGAATTATCACAAGTCTTATTTTATTTAATTATATGTATTTCGACTCTTAAATGCACAACTCCAAATAATGCAAATTAGAAACTCCTTTCTAATTTCATTCTCGCTTTGCCAAGGACTACCGGGTTGTCATTTATCTAATCACATAGACATTTTTCTTCTTTATTAGAAGTGGTAGATTCTTTATCGATCATACATTATCTCCATGTACAACTTATTATACCCAAGCATACCTTTGATATACCCTAAGGGTCTTAAGGAATAAGTCAAAGTATAACTCATCATACACAAGATACTATGATGATCTCAAGTCCAAGGATTACTTCAGACTACTATCACTACAGTGATTCCTATCGACAGCAAATAAAACTCCATTAGGTATTCCATAGCTTGAGCCAACGCTCAAAGGAACTTATTCTCTAATAAGCACCTACATACTTGCTTTAGTGTTCCACATAAATGATCATGAGATCAATCATCCTCATCCAATGAGCAAGAACGATGTATCAATCTATCCCGGATTCACTAATCCCCAATTTAGTAATCCAATGATTGGGAACTATTTTAGTTTTAAGCTTTCTAAGAATTTAGATCTCATTAGAATGATCATCATCATTATTCTAAAAGCATTGCTTAAAACTACGGGTTTATCACATATTATAAAACAAAGATCATGTAGATAATTAAAAGCCTTTAATAAATTAATACTTTTTATTAATAAATGAATAAGATATGCTTTATCATCAAAGTATATGCTTTATCATCAAACATGATATCGAGTTTAAGCTTGTGTAAAACATACAATATCTTTTAGCTAATTTATTAATCAACAACATAATTTTCATATAGGCCCATAATAATTTTTAATAATTATTACTATTTATCATAATTTTTAATCATTAATAACGATTTATATAATTTAAATACCACATAATTCCTTAATTATTAATATTAATTTAATATTAAATATCAATGAAAATCGTAATATAATATTATAATATATATATATATATATATATATACAAAATATCAAAAGTCATTAAAATAACTTCAAATATTTTCTTATACCATAATATAATTTTTCATGATTTTTAAAGTATTAAAATCATTTTAAATCATTTATTTAATATTATTAATTAAATAAATTAAATATCACTTATATTCCAAAAATATTAAATATTCATGAAATATACTCAAAATAATAAAAAACTAATTTTCGACTTTAAAATAATTTTTAGAATTTATTATGTATTTTTAATAATTAAAACCATTTCATACTAATTATTTAATAAAATACTAATTTTGAAATAAACGTCGCTAGGGTTCTATAAATGACAGTAACTGTCGCTATAGGTGTTTCTCGAAATGCCCATAAATTTTGTCAATTACCGAGGGGCTTGGTTTGACTTGATTTTAATCCATGTTCTTGTTGCTTTCTGAGCTAAGATTTGTGCTAAAGTTATAGTACTTATGTAATACTACAATATCATACTAAGTTCATGGCTATACAACATACGATCAGTAAGATATAAGCCTCACAAATCCTTGTCAGAGACTGTTCTTCATTTCTGGGTTTTCCAGAAATGAAGAATAGTTCGGGTTGGGTACTTCGGAGCTTCATAACTTGGAATCGGGGTCTGGTTTATGTGACGTAAAGGTTCTATCATGTATTGCATATGTCAATGTACATGTATGATAATAACATCACATAAAGAGATTAAGCACGGTCAAAGTTCTGACAGAAATCACGTTCTTAAGAAATCTGGGTTTTCCAGATTTCTACAAAAGCTGGTGGTCAACGAAGGTTTGACCCTCAATAACTTGAATCCTATACATGATCTGGGTATTCTAAGGACTTGGATCTGTACTCATCATGTCAGACTACAAGGATCAAACAACAACATAACCAAAACACTAACATACTGCAAGATCAAGGGCTCAGAAGACGCTGTCAGACAAGATCTGGGTGTCTAGGTTACCCATAAACTTAGTCTTCGTGAACGGTCAACGAGGTTTGACCGCTTCTAACATGAAATCTAGATAGGATATGACCTTGATTCCAGTTGCATAATAAAGACCACATAACATACAATAAATACAAACCTTTAACAAACTAAAAACATTAACAGAGACAGATCTAGGAGGCCTGACATTAAACTGTCAGACACCATTTCCAACTTTTTCCAGATTTTTGAAATCTTTAATTTCGAGCATTTAGATGATATGGATCTGTGATATTACAACCCAGATCACTAATATAAACTACAAACAACATAACTAAACACTTAATCATAACATCTAACATAAAATACAAGGATCTTCAAATTTAGGGTTTATACCTCTTTTAAAGCTTCGATCTAGATTTCGATCTTTGATGTTTGTTCTGGCAAGCTAAAGACGACTTTCGCTTAACTTATCACTCACTCTCACTCTACATTTTTGAATTTTTAGAGAGAGAAGGTCTTGGCTAAGTTGAAAAGTAAAGTAAGTGAGTTTTGCTTACTTTTTAACTTTGATCTTAGGTTCAATGAATTTGTAGGATGCAAGATGGCTGGTATTGGATGATTAAAGTGGGTTACTAGACCACATGTCTAGCTTAGGGTTGGTCACCAACCATTAGTAGGGTTAGATCTACACTCCACCTCATAATAATATTGGAAATGGTAGTTTGGTCTTTTGACTCATAAAGTGAATGGCAACTTGGTAACTTCTCACAATCATTAGGTTTCAACCCTTAGGGATTAACCCTAAGGTTACACAAATATAAATTCTAGACTTTTCTAATAAGGTTCTAAAAATAGAAAATTATAATTATGGCTCCCTAATCATAATAAAGTTTACTAATCACATTCAAGCTTGCTAATAGGGTTAAGGCTTCCTAATTAACATTAAACTCCATAAATTAATAATTAGGTTTTCTCTAATTGTACATTAGGGTTTCTAACAGTAGAAATTAGGGCTTTCTAATTAATCAATTGTGGTTTTTTCATCGAACGCCGAGGTTCTTAAAATATTATTGGGTTTGTGATCGATATAATTTATCCCACAACCTTGACCCTTAACCACATACTATACCCACATATGACCAAATACACAGATATTCTTAACACTGTAAACCTTCACCAAAAGTTTTTAAATTCACAAAATTCATTCCTAAAAATGTTAAATACATACATTTATTTTCTGTCTAGGTCTATTATTTAACCTCTATTCAATCTTTTAAGATTTTATAAAATTGTCTAAATTCTCGGGTTGTCACATTCACCCCTTCTTCTAAGAATTTCGTCCCCAAAATTCAACTTACACCTCATACCTTGCATATACAACATCACATTCTACCCAATACATCACTCACAAGAGTAGAAAATTTTAAATTGTGCTGAGGAGTCATATACACTATTTGTCTGTCAAGGTTTTATGGAAATTCATCCGCAAACCGTCATAACTTACGGGCATAAAGGGTGTTTAGCCCGATACGCCTTATACTGGCCAAGTACTACTGATCGGAACCATTTGTTCCTCTTATCCACCTTAGGCGCACTAAATTTCTTACCTCAGTCTTTTTAGATTCTGCACCAAAATAATTTGGTTCGGGAAATTTCTTTCAATGAACACTTAGAGTTCTTTTATAAACATTAGTCTAGTTGAATCTAATAGCATAGACTCATATCAATAATTTAATTCAATCGAATTATTTACGTGTAGCCAATCCCCATTGGCAAATTGAATTCTTGAAAAATATTTTTGGAGAATGACGTCATGATGTCGTACTGTATTAACAGTCAGTTTGAGGATGTCGTCATCGTATGACTTTGTCATAACACATCATACAATAATGGAACAATGATTTTTAGATCGAATTCACACTAAGTATTCTTGTATTTATAACTCTATCAACTTTTTATCATCTCTCGCACTAAAGTTATATGGTACATGAGTGATAAATAAAAATATATTTTGATATTTCAAATCATTTATGCCTAGTCAAATATAAGTAGCATAGACTATACTTTAAATCATTTCAAAATGATTACTTAGTCTATATATTATATATATATATATATATATATATATATATATATATATATATATATATATATATATATATATATATTAAAAGCACATAAGGCGTATTTAGCTTCGATGTCAACATTTCGAAGTCTAGCATAGCTATGAATTTTGGAAAACTTATATCTCCACTAATAATCCTTTTCTTAAACAGTCTATTTATTACTATTATCATCAATACTCCATTCACACTTAATTCTACCCAGTTCGTCAAACTTACCACACTTATGAGTTCAGGAACTTTCCACAATTATATGAGTTTAAGAATTTGTCCTAGACAGACTTTTAGCGTCCATTCGCTGAGGGGTTCATAAACATTTCATATAACTATGAGTCACGAACGTAACATAAGTATGAGTTTTAAGAACTCGTACTTAACCTTGTATCCTCTACCTATAACCTATCTATCTGTTATACACATGGGAAAGGAATCACCCTCTTAACATGCATATAGCAAATAGCGCGACATGGACATTTCAATGATTATCAGTTTCAAAAACTAAGTGGTTGTTACACCAAGTACAATTCAACTCCCATATGAAGAATCATATAACTCAGCTGCTGACACGAGTCCTCAATTGAAATCCCCACCTAATCTTAACTCCGTTCTCAATACGAATTTCATTTAATCCGTATTTATAATCCTTTCTTGATTCTGTACCAATTCATAGTACAACTTACACACAGCAATCATGCTGTAACTCTTTCCAATCATTAGATTTATTCTTCACCTTATCAAATCACGGGGTGATCTCATCGTATATATTACGATTCATTTCTATATCTTGATCGTTTTGTTTTACGTTCTCCTATCACTGTAATTTTAGTCTTTTAAACTCTATCTATTCATCACTACTGTTCACCTTTATTATCAGAGTTAGGGAACTATGTATCTTTATAACTCGTCGATATTCGTCTTTGAATCTTACCGACACACTAACTCTATGTGAGTTAGATCTTATCCTAATCACTAAGGTTATTAGTCTAAGGTAACTCTACCCTAGGTTTATAACCAACATTTGACTTTGATACCAAATAAGCGCCCATAAATCCATTCTAAATCACCATGGATGCGGTGCACTAATATCTATATATATTCATCTACACAATGTTACTATAATAAATATATAACATAAAATTAAGTTACAACATTAAATTATTTTTATCCCAATTATCACGATATTAGAAATTTATTTCATAAACTAGTTAAATTTTATAGGATTATCATCATCTATAGATTTAATATAATTCTCAATATTTTATTATTTATTGGACCGAATGGTAATGAGGTGATTACACCGAATAATATAATTATTTAATAATAAGCATATTATGAATATTATTAATTTAAAATGCTCAAAATATCGCTACAAAAAATATAAATTAATAATATTTTTAAAATTAAATTTAATAATATTAGATTATTAAATGATAATAATTATTTAAAAATTTTGTGAGCTATTAAACAATATTTTGTCTAATAAATAAATTATCTAAGATATTTATATAACCAATTTAAACCTAGTCTTAGCTGTATATTAGGGCTTTAGAATTGTCCTAACTAGGTCATCTGGATGATAAATTATGTTGGGTTTCAACTCGTGATCTAAATAGTTTGACTTAATACTAGTCTTATGTGTCAGATAGATTGATAGGATTATGTGGTTATGTATAAGGTTATTTTATATATTATATATAATAGTATTATATTGTGATGATATTATTCTAATTTGTATATCAATATTATTTATATATTAGGTCTTCCGACAAAGCTTATTAAATTGCATAACTCAAGTAATCAATCTGCTCGTGCAAGTTTTTCTTAACTCTACTTAGAGTTGTTTCATTCAGATATGCTTATAGTTAATCATTGTTGATTACCATGTAGAATTGTACTCTGTACATATTGCATGTATAAGTCAGGTATGAAAGGCTAATCACCTTCATTACCATTCTACCCGTATAAATTTGTTCATGTTTAATACTTGTTCACCAAAAGTTTGTTCGCATAGTTCTCAATTATATTGATGAATTATAGCCACTTTTATTATTCGACTTATCACATGATATATCCTTAAATAAAATTTAAACTTGCTAGGCAAATTTCATGCTCACCCTTGCTATATCATGATAAACATTACAAATAAGGCGAATGCGTTTGGATATAAGAAAAGGATAAAGTCAAGCTCAGCTTGGGACTATGTGTGCAACTAGATTTGTAAAAGTAATTTATTATAGTAACATTGTATGTTAGATAGGATATGGAATTGTGTATAAGTTATGATTACTCGACCTTGGGGATAGTGTATAATGTTTAATATATAAACAATTTATGTTTATATCTTCCGCAATAGTTATAGATATAGTGCACCAGATCCGTGGTGATGTAGGACCATGGATTTGGGGGCGCTACAGTTTCCCTATAAAAACTTATGTAGTTTAGTCTTAGGGAATGTATAAAATGTTTACATGTTATCATAATGTGTCCCTTTTAGGAATATTATCCTATAAAATGGGTGTCATTTGATAGCATGTCAAGCCTTAATATGCATGTGTACATATTCTTCATATTTTCCATTACATAGAGATTGACATGGAATAAAATTACAAGTAATTTTCTTTACAAGTAATTTAAAATGGAAAGCATGAAGAGACTTTCCTTCGCGTTTGGTTTATCAGAGGCTGACCTATCTTAGGTTACTCTCGCAACTTTTCGGCATAAAGTTCCCAGATCATCGCAATTTGCTTGACGGGAAGTTAATCTGGTCTTTCAACTGGAGTCCAGTAATCAAACACCAACAGGATAGCCTCCTGGTGGAGGAACCACACAACATACATTCACATACAACGTGTCTCACCATTATGGGAATGATGACATGTGCGAAGCACTAATATCACAGATAGATATATTGCAGTGCAGTAAGTAAAATGCATTCGTACACATTCATCAAAAAATGTAAATGCAACATCTACAAACAACCATATAACAGTTTTGAAATGCTTGTAGTAGCAGCTTAAGTCCTCTTACTGGAGTCCCCAACAGAGTGGCCACCTGTCGACATCGGGATTTTTATTGTACCTCTTCTGTTCTTGTCTTTTTGTGTTCTCATGTTAGGTGAGATTTGTTTGAAAAAATAAGTTGTGAAAAGGTCCGACATTTATATGTCGACGATTTTACTGTAAAAGTCGCCAGTTGGTTTTTTAAATGGTTATACCAACACAACCGAGAAAAGATTTGCAGATTAACCTAGTGATGTAACACTGTTAAACGGGTCTATGAAACCGAGATTCATTAGGGTCTGGGAACTTGCTTATGCGGAGGGAAGGTGTTAGGCACCCCCCGACATCCGTGTTACCATGGTTACCATCACTTTTTAATTAAACTGTTATATGAATGTGTGTGGGTGGGAGGGGGTCAATGTGCGAGTTATTTGGAAGTAGTGTTATGCCTCGTCAAGCACCTATATATATTGTGGTTTGAATTTGTATAAAAATTCAGTTTTAAACAAGATATAGCAAAGTGAGGTTTTATAAAAGCGGTTTTTAAACCTCATGCTCAATAGTAATTGAGGCCTTTGATACTTCCATTTTATTAAATGTTCTATTGATTGCTTTTATTTTGAGATGTGAAGCATCTTCGAAAAAATAATATATAAAGCAGTGTCGAACTCCTCATGGGCATGAAAGCCATCTAAGGGAATTCAAACATCGTGAATAATTTATAAGCTGCTTACAGCTGAAAAGTGTCCATCACAGGAATCGAATCTAGATTCAGTAGACTAAATCTGTGATCACATTATTCCTAGGCTCACATGATGCCGCAGTTTATATGAAAGCAGTTATATATATAAAAGCTGTAAATATATATATATATATATATATATATATATATATATATATATACAGACATGATCAACCACCACGAAGCACCTCCATAGGGGATCGGAAATGTAAATATATAAAAGCGGTAATTATATATAGAGAGACATGATCAACCACCACGAAGCACCTCAATGTGGGATCAGAAATGTAAATAAAGCAATAAATACAATCAACCACCACGAAGTAAACTCCAGGCGGAACTAAATGTAAATAAAGAAGTAAAAATGATTAACCGCCACGAAGTAAACTCAAGGCGGGACTAAATATAAATAAAGCGGTAAAAGGCCACAAAGTAAACTCCAGGCCTGACAGAAATATATATATATATATATATATATAATCGGTAAACGCATAGGATATATATCTATCCCGGCTCGGTTTATCATTTCAGTGATTTGTCACTATATATATATATATAAATTTATAAAAGCAGTAAACGCACCAGATGTAAAATCAAAGCTCATCAAACAGAGTCCGATAACAGTTTATATATATATATATATATATATATATATATATATACATTTACACAAAAGAAAATAAAAGCCACGGACCGAAGTCCGTGCATACACACGCAACACGACTCTCAATGTGAGGAACGGTGTGTGCAAAGATAAAGAGAACAGCTTTAAAAGTGTGTAAGAAGGCTTACAGTGGACTGCCAAAGAAGACTTCTATAGCTTTAAACAAATTAACACTCGGCTCCCACTGGTAAAAATATGACTGAATATAAGCTCACAAGTGTTTAAAATGAGAAAGCACTCAGTTTAGGGATTGTACAGAGCAAATTGGACAGGGCTTCCTCGCCGTTTTCTCTTGAAATATGGCCACCCCAAGCCCTCTATTTATAGAGCAAATTGTATATGCGGCTGCCCGGGGTGCCCCAGGCTCCGCAGGTCCCGTCGTCTTGAAGTACATGCACGCGTGCAACGTGATGTCCACTTGAACTTGCTGAACTTCAATCTGAGCCTCCGATTGAGGTGTATAAGACCTTTTACAGAGTGCTGTTGTCGAGAGATGCACAAATTACTTAGAATTGAAGGTTGTCAGAAGGCTATGGGACCATGCCCTTGGTCTTCAAGCTTCAAATTCCATCCGGTGTGCTGTCATGTGTAGTAGTCACTCAGGATTACAGCCATTTGGCTCTTGTGGGACATTTTTGTGTAGAATGTAGGTTGATTTTTTGTTGAGACAGCGCAATGTGGGATCGAGGTGGCAAAATGATGATTTTTCCCCTCACCGGGGTTATCTCCAGTTTGGGCTGATAAAGTAGTCGTTGCTCAGGTTTATCTTTGAGATTGGGCTGCTACAAGTACTGGATGTCGTCAGGGTTGTCTCTGAGGTGTGCCTGACCTCCCGAGGTTATCTCCGGGTTTGGAGTTGAGTGCCTCGGTGTGAGTCCCGAGGTTGAAACTGACTGTATAGGTTGAAACGAGCATCTCTGAGGTTATCTCCGGAACTGCAACTGCACTCCTTAGGCTTATCTCCAAGGTTATCAGTGTCTTTCCTGGTGTTGTTTTCGGGACTGAGACTGAGAATCTCGAGGTAATCCCGAGATGAAACGGCCTTCTCCGACGTCATTTTCGGTATTGGAACTGCATGCCTCGGGGCTATCTCCGAGGTTGAAACTGACACTCCCGGTATTGTTTTCAGGATTGAGTTTGAAACTTTCGGTGGTATTTTGGGGATTGAGTTGAGCTGTCCTCCAGGGTTATCTCTGAAAGACGATGCTGCCCTCCTGTAACGTTAGTAACAGATATGCAAAAAATTTGGAGTGTCTATAGAAACTTGCTTGTTCAGCGAGCTACAACTTTCTAGCTTTAATTAACAATCTTTGAATGACCTATCATTGATAAGGTAGAACTGTCAATTAGTACTGTGTTTATTTGTTCATCAATATGCCTACTCGTATTATTATCTAATCAATATTACATTCACACGGTTTATGCATTCAATGTACTATCATTAATCCTATAAGACATTTAATTTATCTTAGGTTAATGATTTAATAATTTAATAAGGCTTTCCTTAAGTGATAAACACTTATTAGATCTTTAAAAAATTTATCATCATCGTTTAATTAAGGAGTTATTTTAATTTCATTAAATTTATAACCCCATCTTCCTTCGATTACTATAAGTTAAATAGTAATTAACCATTTACCTTTAATTATTACTTACTAATAACCAATTATTACTCCTCATTATTTAATATTAATTAAATAATGGACAATTAAATAATAATTAATAACTCCTCATTTTTGAATAAATAATATTTGATTTATTCACTTCATTCTTCTTTAATTATTCCTTATTATTATTAAAAGGATAACTAATTAACATTCATCTTTATTTATTATCCGAATAATAAATAATTAATTCTATAAACTTTCATGTCAAAGTAAGTAAGTAATTATCGCTTAATCTTATTTAATTACACTTTAGTCATTATATAATATTAATTAAATAATAATTAATTACTTGATTAACTCAATTTATTATTTAATCTTAATTAAGTAGTTATACCAATAACACTAACTCATTTTTATTATTACTTAACATCATTTAAATAATAATTAAGTAATTAATTACATTTCATTTTATATGTAATTAACTTACTAGCCCATTAGTGGCTTTAAAGTTATTTATTACAATAACCCATTTTCATTACACTTCATATTGACAATCAATTTTTCGCTCAATTTTTTCAGATTTGGGGTCCTTCACGGAAACGTTTGTAGAACGAAGTCTACAACTCAGATTTTGGTTCCGTCGGAGGCGTTGGAATCGTATCTTCTCGAAATCCAATTTCCATTCATCAAACATCAGATTCTGTTCTGTTTATGTCCCGGAAATCAGTGTCAAAGTGGACTGATCCGCGAGGACATTCATAACAGTTTAGTCGTTTTCCAGATTTGAGGTCCTTTACGGAAACGCTCATATCTGAAAATCTGCATCTCGGATTTTGGTCTATTTGGTATCGTTGGATTTGTATTTTCCGAAAATACATTTTCCATATATCAAACACCAAATTTGAGTTTGTTTTGGTTGCCAAAAACAGTCCACAGGTGACTGATCAGTAGCATGGTCTCAACAGTTGGGTAGTTTGGGATTTAATTCATAACATGCTCATTTTAAAACATATTTGAGTGATTCCAAAGGGGTTTAGCCCTTAACTCATGCATCTATCATATCAAGAAAGAAAACCTCAAATATCACTTGTAGATTTCAACATGCACATGATAAAGCATACTAGTTAAACAAAAATTCCTTCAAAAACCCATCTAACATCTTTTCCAAATCTCAATCACATGAACTCATAAAAAAAATCCACAAGTCTCCTTTGATAAAACCATGATATAACACTCTAATCTTGATATTAACTATATCCAACATGCATCACAAGAATCTATCATAAAATTTCATAGTGCATGCATGCATGTGCCTTTCTCTATCCATTTGGTACAAATCTCTCTTTTGATCTTATATTCAACTTCAAAATTGTTTTGATCATCATATAAAACATTAATACAGCAAAAGATGAAGATTTTTTCAAAGATCAAACTTAAGACTCTTGTTTTATCAAAAACTCAACAAATAAGAAATCAAACTTTAAAAATGAAGAGAATCAATACCTAGTTTTTCTTGCTATCTTCCTTATCTTCCCAAATTAGTTTAGAAACTTAGCATGCATGAAGCTCAAGTCCCTCTTCTTCTTCCTCTTGGCCGAAATCCTCTCTCTTTTTTTCTCTCTTTATTTTCTTTCTTTTTCTAGCTAAGGAGCTTTGAAGTGTAAGTATGCAAATGAAATGAAGTTAGTGGAAATGGATATAATTGAAAGTGTAAGCATGCTCCCACTAACTCTCTCCCCTAATCATTACTTGCTTGCTTAGTCACTAAAATCATGTGTTGGGCATGCTAGGAGGGTGACACTTGTCATGGGTGTTGGTTTCAAAAGATTATATCCAAGATATTGGACAAGCTTAATAAAAATTTCAAATTCTCCCCATTATGCCCCTTAGTGGCCGGCCATACACCCCCATTTTTCCCATTACAGATTTATTTTTATTGTGTTATATACTTACTATAATGATTAAATGTCCTTTCTTTCATGGACCAAGGGTTGGGCCTCTTTAATTAATGTTTGGGCTTACAATTAATTAGTTTGGGCTATTAGTAGTCAAGTTTATTTTTATATTACTTGGGCTACTATTTATTAATTCCACATGTTGGGCTAAGTTAATTCATTTAAATAATGCCATTAAGGTATAACTTCCAATAAAATTAGTGGGCTTTATTATTAATCCAATTAGGCTAGCCAACTAGTAACACTTACTACTTGGACTATTACACTTACCCATAAATCAAGAATACCACTTTACTTTTATAACCCAATTAGACTTGCCGCCTACAAGTAAGTTTAATATTCAATTAGGGTTCATCATCTTAATCAACTCTCTTGATTGTTTACATTCTTAGGCTAGTCCACTACTTTAATTATTCCATAAGAGGAACTTCCTATACAATTCTCATAACACACTTGTTATTTAATTAGACACCTTTTTTTATATCATTCATAATTAATATATCTATTTATAAAGTGACTTGAAAATTCATGTTTATTACATCGAATCTCTACTAATATTCCATATGGTACTCTGAGTGATTTCCCACAAACAACCAACAAACTAGTTTCCCATCTCATCTGCACTCTCTTTCACAGCGAGTTATATCCGTTGCCAGTTTCGTATATACCTCCTCTCTCTGAAGGAATTGTTTTGCTCAGTTCCCATATGTCAACCATCAAGGATTACGATTGTACCACAATCTAAACTTAACTTAACTTATCCGAACCATTAAAGCTATAATGTTCGTTAAGTCAATTTCTTATTCCTTATGCCTTTCTAGCAACTAAATGTCATACCTCGAGATTTATTCCTTATCGTCTAAGTCATACAGTCTTTTGTATACTAAGAATGATCATTAAATATTAATATTATGCTTACATAGCGTTAAACATTTTACATTACTTTATTCATATCTTATAACATCTGATTCCTTCAACTTAAAACGTTATCCAAATTATAATCATTAACTCGGCTTTTTATCATTATACGTCATTGTCATTAATTCAGTTTCTTCACCATTCACAGGTTTAATCATTATTCTTCATTACCTAATGATAAAATCATACACGGCGTGTAGGTTCTACCCGTTTAATATTCGCGTACACTCAACCCTTACGTCGGCTATAGTGTTTAACGCTTATATTTCATTCAAACCTTCTCCATCCGACTCACCCTCAAACTTTCATTAATCTTATTATTGTTCATTACGACTTTCTTGATAATTCATATCTTACTTACTACCTTCGTCAACGTTTAAGTCATATAACCAATTTATACTTAGAACGTTCACACGAAGCGAATGGGATTCACGAGAATCATTTACGTATTATGTGTTCATGTTGTCCATCTCTTAACCTCTCATTCAACATTTATCTAATGTTTTAATCTCTCTCATTCGTTATTCATTACATGAACTTCTCGTTCATCATTCTTTCTTAATTTCAAAATTATACGGTTCGTTGTATGCTAAGACCGATCGTTCATCACATCTACTTTGCGTTAACATTCTTTGTCTTTTAATCCCGTTCAATCTTTTCGTCCAGCCTTTACTAAAGGTTTAATTCACTTGATTAAGTGTTATATTAGGTGAACTATATGTTCATTATCTTTCCTTACACTTTCCCTAGGAGTTGAGCAATTAAAAGCTCTTCTCTGGTTTTTCCCTATACTCAAGGCCATTTGTGGTACCACCTTCATTTGTTATCATTTGCTTATAAATACCGTGACGCCCCAAAATAGGTATACAACACCCATTCTGAGTCATCAAATATATGATACAAAAAAACAAATACAAACTTCTTTTATACAATACGAAAACAACGTAGCTGAGAGTTTTTACACGAATATTGTCTCATAGACAATATTCAAACTCAAATGAAGTCCTCAATACATTTATTATCACACTATTTCATAGAATAGTGAGGACTACTAATGCAAACATCTGGACCATCACTCCGTTCCCCGACTAGTCTCGGCTACGTTCTCATTTTCCGAAGAGAACAATGAAAGCAAAAGGGTGAGCTCAACTAGCCCAGTAAGAAATATTATGACTAAAATAATGCATAATAAATTATCGTTAGCCTTCAACAGTGTTAAACTGATAAAATACAATAACATCAAGTTTAACTACAGTGGAACAAACAATCCATTAGGAAAGTCAAGTAGAGTATGATATCTACTATCTTCTATGATTTAAAAAGTTTTTCATCCACTTTATCGCTGAGACTCAGCTTAATAAATAAGCCACATCATCGAATCATCCCTGCACTACGAGCCAAGGATATTCATGTAATTATCAATGGTCATGATTATACCGAACAATCCCTAGTTATAATCATACCAACAACTGTCCATCAATGCACTACGGGCTAATAAGGACTTTTACCACATCATTTATAACATTACGGGTCATGATTATACCGAATGATCCCTAGTCATAATCATACCAACCAACAGTCCATCTATGCACGTAAGCCAAAGATGACTTTCATCACAATATAAGCATAAGGATGATGATAATGATATAACCATTAATAAAACGAAATCAAGGATAAATATTAAACACTTTAAATTTATCAAGAGTTTAAAAATATCCAAATTGTCAATATGATACTGCTTTGTGGAGTAAAATTCAAGAATAATATTCATGTATCAAAAATAATTTGGACAGAAAAGAAATATATTTTTTGGGTGAATAGTATCATGTGAATTGTACTTCGAGAATAGTACCTTGTGAATAGTACCCCGGCATGAAAAATGCCCCAAATACTCGATTGAATAATATTTATGTGAATAGTAACCAGGTGAATAGTAACCTATGAATAGTAACTCGTGAATAGTACTCTGGCATGAAAAGTGTCCCGAATACCTGAGTGAATAATATTCGAGTGAATAGTAACTGGGTGAATAGTACCCATAAATAGTAACTCATGAATAGTATTCCATCATGAAAAGATCAATAATTATCAAGAAAGCTCAGAATAATATTTCCATGAAAAGATACTGGATGAGCTTCTATTTATAGGAAAATATAGTTTCGATAATTGCACGTTTTGAGGCTCAAAATATTACAGTATAATACCTTCATCTTTTCCTCCATTTTTAATTTAGTACTACAAGTATTATCAAACTTGCACCACATCCCCTAATAGTACATCATGTGAATCAATAGTTCAGTTATGTGAATCAATAGTTCTATACATGTGAAAAAAATAGTTACAGTATAGTACCTTCATCTATACCTCCATTTTTAATTTAGTCATGCAAGTATTATCAATCTTGCACCACCTCCCCTAATAGTACATGCATGTGAATCAATAGTTCACACATGTGAACAAATAGTTACAAGCATGTGAATTAATAGCAATTAATTTCTCATTTATCTGATTAATTACCCGATTGGTCAATATAACCTCCAGAAATCAATTATTATCGAAATAAATGTCAATTTCCACTAACACTAATAATCCCAACACAATGGAACTATCAATTTCATCTTTAATCAACACGAACTTATTCATCATTAATATTATAACTCACAATATTTAACAACCAGATCATTCCCAAGAAAGAAGGGGATTTTCGATAAGGATTTCTCCCTATTGGCGCGCAATTAGGTGACAAAACCTCTCCTCGACAGAACTTTCTAGATATCGTCAATATTATAAATAATAATATGAATAACTTTGTCGTCTCAATTATTGATTTAATAATATAAAATATTGATACTGTGACAATAATAGAATCAATAATCTGAGAGATATTATACAGCAATTACTGTAGCAATAATTGAGTATAACTGAGTGACTTCTCACGTAAACATCAATAATCAATACCGTGTGCTAATATGAAACCACGCGTATTACTTTACTTTTACCACCGGTTAGTTCAACAGTTTAACGGTAAAACTTTCACTGTTATTTTTATAAAAAGATAATTCTGTTGTTTTCTAGTTACGACAATACTTCCGTTGTGGGATCCACCAATGATTGTGTCGTCGTACGAATATTCTCTATTAAAACAAATATTCTCCGACCAATTGAATATTATATAACCACTTGCTTACTTTGAAAAATTTATAAATATTTCCCACAACTATAACATTATATCAAATCCACACCATAATATTCAAAAATATATTTTGAGGAAAAATAATCTGTATTCATAAAAGTTGGGGTCTTATAGCGCCACTCTCCAGTAACTTTCGTCCGGTACCGGCGCTGCGGCGCCCCATTTCTAGTTCAAACTAGCACTGTGGTGCCAGTTCAAAAACTCAATTTTTCCAGCATTTTTTTCTAAGTGTTAGAACGCATATGAATCGCCTCTTTTATAATCTCGTAACTTCTTCATTATAACTAGGAACGAGGTCATTCCAAAGCCATCTTCTTATTCTCATCACGTACTTCAATTTTCCTCAGACAAAAATAAATTATGTATCTATTAACATGCTATTCCATTGGCTTAAATTTCATCCTTCATTCGTTTTACGTTATTAACGTTCTTCGTTCGTTCGTCCGTAATTCGGTCATCTGAACTCAGAATTCGTTCGTTCTTGAGTCCACGGCTCACGTTTTCTACATTTTCTTACATTCTTATGAAACCCTACACATTCGGGTTGATTTACATACTTTCTACTTTTTGTTTGTCTTTTACAAAATTTTTATCATAACTTCGTTATAGCTAAGTTTAATTCGTTCTTCATGAACGTTTCTATCATTTCTAACCAAGTAATAAGCAACTCGCGATGCTTTTAAAATTGTCCATCAACAACAAGTTATACTATGATGGTTTTAAATTTATCCATCAACAACATTCTTCGTGTTCTTCGCGTGTTCTTTGCGTTCTTCGTTCGTTCTTCATTTTTAATCGATACTTTGATTATGATTTCACTTTTCTTAGAATTTGGTGTTATACAACACCATTCCTTACTTATTTCACTGAATCGTTCATATGATTCATTCGGATCGTTCAAATTCATTACGGAATTTCTACTTCCTTAAGAAATTTATAAACTAAACTTCTAATTCTTATTTCTTCATTTTTTCATGATTTCAACCATATAAAAATTATTCTTAACATCTTTTACTTTCCTTTTCATTAAGATATGTTTTTAACATACAAAACATAAAGAAAATTAACTTAGAAGTTAGGTTGTCAATACCTTTCTTCTTTATTCTTCTTCCTCTAGACAAAGCCGACAATTTACTAGCTTTTCTATTTCTCGATCTTCTCTGATCTAAGCATCCATGATCTGAGCATCCATGGTCTTTCTCAAAATGAAATAAACTAACACTTCTCTTTGATAGATTTTCAAGGCTAGGGGAAAAATAGTCATTTTTCCCCAAAGTTATTATTCCCACCTCCTTATTAACCTCATTACTATTCACCAAGCTTCTCTTGGAAGCTTCGTGGTTTCGTCTTTCAGGATTCGTCCGATAGTTCAAAAAACTGCGATTTTCAGAATCTAAATATTTTTGGATATTTCGTCTTTCTTTTATAGATTTACTTCTACACATTCTTCGGAACTTCAAAAAATTGAAAAACACATTTTGATGATAAGCGTTTTCCTTCACGTTTTCCACTAATGTAGTTAAATGAATGAAAAGTACATAACAATACTTTTCGTTGTTTTTATTTCGTCCGATTTCTGCACGTTTTTTGATAAAAACTTTTATCGGCTAACTTAAATTTTCACAATATTTTATCGTCAAATCTTTCGATGGAATGTCATTTCAACAAACCAAACTCTCGTAAAGGCTTAAGTTATTCAAACCCTAACCCTTAGGATTTTGTCGGGTGAATAGTGTCTATTTCATCTTTTTCCTCAAAAATTATTTTGTTGATGAATTTTTTTTATTTTTTTCTTGAAAACTCTTACTCGTTCAGTCTAGCTCATAGCCAGAATCCTCTCGTATTATAATCATCCTAGGTTCTAGAATGATTAATAAACACATAGCACATAATCTTATTAATAAAAAATTATTTTATTAATAACTAATTCTTTAAACTTAAATTTTGGACAATCCAATTTTTTGGGTTGTCACAGATATAACTTCAAAAACCTTAGTAGAGATATATGTATCAATAATATAGACCTTTTGCTATAAGATAAATAAGAAAGACGATATTGTATATATGTAGGCTACTTAGTGGCAAGTCACTTTCTTTATTAAGGTTTAAACGACGCAAGAGGTAAGTACATCAACATTTCTTACTCAAATACGTTTATATTGCAAGTACTTAGTTCAAGAGCTTATGTTTTCAAGTTATTGAAAATATTGAACTACAATACTTCAGATTCAATTATTCTTATGATATTGAAAGTATGCCAATGCCATTATTTCAGCTAGACAAATGTTGAGATATAATGATACTATTCATTCATAAAAATCTCATTTAATGTTCTCCAAACCATTTTGTTGTGGTGCAGACTCTTATATAATGTTGTGAAAGAACAACCCTTTTATAGGGGCATATGATACCAGACATTATGATTCTGATGGACATGTAATGTGTCAATTATATTGTTATGTTGTGCACAATATAAGGTACTTAGGCTGATCCCCTAAAGTACAAGTCTAGGATATAGATCATTTTTAATAACTGTTTGTATCAATGGATTGCAGTGTTAGTACTGTCAGTTCTAGTACAAAGTTCACTACTCATTTGACCTTACAGCATGCTAAAGCTTGATTTTCATACTCAAAACTTTTAAAGAACTATTTTTTTCAGTATTTATTGATTTATATTCTCTTTATTATAAATATTTATGTTCCATTATATTAAACTATTTATTTCCTTGCTGAGCAAGCTTTTTCTCACCCTTGCGTTGAATATAATGTTTTCAATTAAAACCGAGAACGTTTGTACATCAGGGGAAGATAAGGGAAAAGGCAAAGTTGTAGAATAAATATTTATTAAGTGCATGTGCTTATATGAACTTAAGTAGTTTATGTAATAAATATTTTTAGTATTATGTTTTGTAATATATTTATGTAATCTAAGACAGGTTTAAGTTAGTATTTTGATGAAATTAATGTTTATGTTAGTATCGTGAGCACTAAACCTGAGGTAAAAGTAACCCGGATTTGGGGGAGTCACAGGGTATATCAAAGGGTATGCTTGGGTATAATAAGTTGTGCATGGAGATAATGAATGATCAATAAAGGATCTATCATTTCTAGTAAAGGAAGAGAATGTCCTATGTGATTCGATAAATGACAACTCAGTAGTCCTTGGCCAAGGCAGAATGAAATTAGAAAGGAGTTTCTAATTTGCAATATTTGGAGTTGTGCATTTAAGAATCGAAATACATATAATTAAATAAAATAAGACTTGACAGTAATTTCATGTCATATATTTAATTAGGACATTGTATGGTGGGAGGATTGAATTGTACGGTAACTATTTACTCAAGGGTTCTTTTATGATTAATGTTGAAATCAATATTATTTGGAAAGTCATTAATCGCTAAGGAGGCTTATCCTTATTGTAAAATAAATGTTTTTTATTTAAATATATTAATAGATTATTTTATTTATTTAAATATGATTAGAATTGTTCTAATTGATTTATTCACAATCGGTTTAATATAGAGAACCTAAAGGGTCACGCCATGAAAGGAAAAACATTTATTTAAGAAGTAAATTGCATAATCGTAATAATAAGTTATGTGTATTTAATTTAATCTATGGTGAACGAATAAATTAAATATCTTAATATTTATTATTTAATATTTTGAAAATATTAAATATAAATTAATAAGAAGAGTCTTATTATTATTATTAGTATTATTTAATTCTTAAAGGAGTTTAAGAATTAATTAATAAAAGGTACTCTCATATATTCCTAATAAGATTAGGAGACTAATTAATTAAAAGGGTTTAATTAATTATTCTTAATAAAATTAGGAGCCTAATTAATTAAAGGAGTTTAATTAATTAAAATAAAACACAATTCCAAAATTGTTTAGAAGAGCTGCCCACATCTATAAATAAGAGGAGTTTTATTTTGATTTGGAGTTAATGACAATTTCAAGAGTTGGGAGAGTACACATTATTCTATAGAGATAGAATTAGGATTTTGCCAAACATCCATCTTCTTAAATAACTATTATTCTTTGGTGGATCACCTCTAGAAAGCAAACACTTAGGTAGCTATCGTTGATCAAAGGAAGTAATCAACCCGATGTTTTTCAAGGGGAACACGAAAGAATTGGAGGTGAACTCGTACATGTGGAAGCACGGTTCTACAAGGGTATGAATCTAATCTTCTTCTTCTTTTGTTTAATTAATAATTATGCAGAAAGGATGATCTAGGTATATGGTGTAATACCCGTAAATTTTATAAATATTATTAGTATTGAAAATGAAAGTTCATGTATATATATATTAAATACATATATATTTATATGTCATAAAATGGGGTAGTTCAATTTAAATTGAATTAAGTATATGATAATTGAGGAATGTGTTGGAAATAATAATGAGCTTAATTAAGCTTATAAGATATGCCTAGTGTGGCAAAGTGATGGAATAAATTATTCATTAATTAAATTAATGAGGGGGTGATTAAATAATGTGATGGACTAATTATTATTATTAATTATTTAGTATGTGCATTTGTGTGTAATATGTGATCCTAGAAATTATTTAATGAAATGAAATTGGATTCTGAAGAGATTTCGAGAGGAAGCCTAGTGTCGCCAAAGGATTCATGGTGAATCAATTAAAAGTATGAAATAAAAAGGAGTTAATATTGCGAAAGTTAAGTGATTAGAGATTTAATGTGATTCTCTAGACTTAATACTAAATTATAGAAGAATTAATAAATCTTGTGGAATAGAAGTGATGGGCTAAAGTGAGTAATTAACTTAGCTAAGTTTAACCAATTGGTATTCCTAGCCCAAACTGATGGACATGCAAATTAAGCTATTAGAGCCCCACAAATTTTGTAAATGGTAATGAGCAAAACCCAAGGATGCTAGGCAGTCTGTTAAACCCATAGGGTCTAGGTCAGTAAGATAAAAGAAGGAAAATTAGATTGCTGAGTAGTTGTTCACTTGTGATGTTAGAATTTTAATTATAGATTTCAGTTGGCTGCTTGTTCTCAGTCGAGCTAGACCAATGGTCTATAGCCACCTATGTTACTTTAGATTAAAATTAATCCCATGTAGGCTGCAATGATTTTTTGCAGTATGGCTAGTAGTGAGTTGGTAACAAATTTTTCACCAAACCCTATTAACCAACAGATGATTCAGTTAGTGTGACAAACCAAAAAATCGGATTGTCCAGAATTTAGGTTTAAAGAATT
The DNA here is from genome assembly GCA_020205615.1 of Panax quinquefolius. Classification (NCBI taxonomy): domain Eukaryota; kingdom Viridiplantae; phylum Streptophyta; class Magnoliopsida; order Apiales; family Araliaceae; genus Panax; species Panax quinquefolius. The sequence continues at coordinate 72,697,707 of CM035155.1, read as the reverse complement.
AGTTATTAATAAAATAAATTTTATTAATAATATTTTGTGATATGTTTTATTAATCATTCTAGAACTTAGGATGATTATAAAACGGGAGGATTCTGGCTACGAGCTAGACTGAACTAGTAAGAATTTTCAAGACAAAAATAAAAGTTTTCTAGGAACAAAAATATTTCCGAGAAAAAAGATGAAAAAAGCACCATTCACCCGATGAAACCCTAAGGGTTAAGGTTTGAATAACCTAAGCCTTTTCAAGAGATCGGTATGTCGAAATGACATTCCGTCGAAAGATTTGACGATAATATGTCATAAAAAATTAAGTTAGTCGATACAAGTTTTTCTCGAAAATGTGCAGAAATCGGACGAAATAAAAATGACGAAAAGTATTGTTATGTACTTTTTATTTATTTAACTACGTTAGGAGAAAACGTGAAGGAAAACGCTTATCATCAAAAAGTGTTTTTTAGTTTTTCAAAGTTCTGAAGAATGCGTAAAAGTTAATATGTAAAGGAAAGACGAAATATCCAAAAATATTTGGATTTCGAGAATTGCAATTTCTAAAACTGTTGGACGAATTTTGAAAGATTGGACAACGAAGCTTCTAGGAGAAGCTTCGTGAATAGTAAGGAGGTGTGAATAGTAAGGTAGTTTGCCAAATGACCAAAATGCCCCTAGCTTTAGTTTTCTATATAAGGAGAGCCTTAGCTCATTTGTTGGTGATTTTAAAATCACCAACACTTGAGAGAGAGAGAGAGAGAGAGAGAGAGAATCGGATGAGGAGAGAAAGGAAGAGGAAAAGTTAGCCCGAGTGGAAACTATGTCCAACGGAAGAAGATTAAAGGGGAAAGGTAATCCTAAAACCTAGTTTAATATAAATTTTCTTTAAGTTTTTTATGGAATCATATAGCTTAATGAGAATAGAAATTAGAGATGTTAAGAATGATTTTCATATGGTTGAAATCATGAGAAAATGAAGAAATAAGAATTAGAAGTTTAGTTTATAAATTTCTTAAAAAGCTTTCATAAGGAAGTATGAATTTCTTAATGAATTTGAATGATCCGAATGAATCATATAAATGATTCGGTGAAATAAGTAAGGAATGGTGTTTTATAACACCAAATTCCAAGAAAAAGTGAAATCATATTCAAAATATCGATTAAAAATGAAGAACGAACGAAGAACATGAAGAACACGAAGAGCGTTGTTGATGGACAAATTTAAAACCATCGTAATTAAAACTTGTTGTTGATGGACAAGTTTAAAACCATCGCATATAAGTTAGATGCTTATTGGTTAGGAATGATAGAAACTTTCATGAAGAATGAATTAAACTTAGCTATAACGAAGTTTTGGCAAAAATTTCGTAAATGACGAGCAAAAAGTAGAAAGTATGTAAATGAACCCAAATGTGTAGGGTTTTATAAGAATATAAGAAAACGTTGAAAAGATTCGTAGACTCAAGAACGAACGAACTAACGAAGAACGTTAATAATGGAAAATAAGCGAATAATGAAATTTATGCCAATTGAATGGCATGTTAATGGATTCAGAATGAATTTCTATCCGAGGGAAGTTGAAGTACATAATGAGAATAAGAAAATGGCTTTGGAATGACCTCGTTCTGAGTTATAACAAAGAAGTTATGAGATTTCAAAAGCAGGCATCTCAAACATGTTCAATACTTAGAAAAAATAATTTGAGTTTTAGAACTGGCTCCGCACGCCAATTATGCCTTAAAAAGCGGCGTCAGAGCGCCAAACTACAGGGACTCGACCCCTTCGCTAATATATGTTTGTAGTGCCACTAATACAAAGGGAAACAAAGCCAAGAAAGACCAAGAGACAGGAAAAACCCAGAGAAGAGCTTTTAACTGCTCAACTCTTGGGGGAAGTGTAACGAAAGATAATGAACATATAGTTCACATAATGTAACACTTAAGCAAGTGATTTAAACCTTTACTAAAGGTTGAATAAAAGATTGAACGAGATTAAAAGATAAAGAATGTAAACGCAAAATATGTAACCGATATCTGGGGACCGTAGTTGCGATAATACGAATGTGTGGGATTGATATGATGGTGATTCCTTAGACGTTAAGTAACGAGAGTGTTTATAATATTTCGATGTTATAATGTTATGATGAGAGTTAGATGTAAAGTGTATAAACGTAAACGAAACGTAGTTGCGATGAACGATCGGTCTTAGCGTACAACAAACCGTATGGCTTCGACATTAAGAAAGAATAATGAACATGAGGTTCATGTAATGGATAATGAATGAGAGAGATTAAAATCTTAGGTAAAGGTTGAATGAGAGATGAAGAGATAAATAATTTGAATGCAGAATACGTAAATGATCCTCATAAATTGTATTCGTGTCATGCGTACGTTCTAAGTATACATTAGTTGTATGACTTAAACGTTGACGAAGGTAGTAAGTAAGATATAAAATTATCAAGAAAATCGTAACGAACGATCATAAGATTAATGAAAGTCTGAGTATGAGTCGGATAGAGAATGTTAGAATGAAACGTAAGCATTAAACACTTTAGCCGATGTGAGGGTTGAGTGTACGCTAATATTAAACAGGCAAAACCTACACACCGTGTATGGTTTGATCGTAAGGTAATGAAGATGAATGATTAAACCTGTGAACGATGAAGAAACTGAATTAATGATGTATAACGTTAAGAAGCCGAGTTAGTAATAATAACTTGGATGACGTTCTGAGTCGAATGAATCGGACTTTATAAGATATGAATAAAGTAATGTAAAATGCTTAAAACTATGAAAGCATAGTATTAACATTAAATGAACGTTCTAGGCATATAACAGACTGTATAACTTAGACGATAAGAAATAAATCTTAAGGTATGGCATTTAGTTGCCAGAAAGCCATAAGGAATGAGAAATTAACTTAACAAACATTATAACTTTAATGGTTCGGATAAGTTAAGTTTAGGTTGTGGTACAATCGTAATCTTTAATGGTTAACATATGGGAGCTGGACTAAATAATTCCTTCAGAGAGTGAAGGTATATACGAAACTAGCAACCGATCTAACTCGTTGTAAAAGACAGTGTAGATGAGATGATAAAATAGTTCGTTGGTTGTTTTTGAGAAACCACTCAGAGTACCATATGGAATACTAGTAGAGACTCGATGTGTGCTAAGTCTTAGAAAAGTTATAAGAGAAGATGAGAATATAAATCATCAAAGATGATGATCGTATGAGTTAAGACATCTCTGTATGTCATAACGCATAAAAACGGTGACGAAAGTTGGTCGCGTAAACTTAGATTGCAAGAACGCGAACCCTAAGAAGTAAAGTTAAGTTTAAACCAATGTGTAAGTCAAGTATAGGACTAATTAGTGTATGTGTTATTTCCTTATGTGTTATATAGGGATTGCAATGAACAGTTTAGCGTAAACTGTAAGTTATAGCTGTGCGTAATGTGACGCCCCCAAAATAGGTATACATCACCCATCTTGGGTCGCCAGATACATGGTACAGAATAAAAATACAATCTTAAATATACAACAAAAGCTGTGAGTTTTAATACAAATATTGTCTTCTAGACATATCCACTCTCAGAATAAGTCCTCATTACAATTATTATCACACTATTTCATAGAATAGTGAGGACTACTAATGCTATCATCTGGACCATCACTCCATTCCCTAACTAGTCCCTGCTACGTTCTCATTTCTCAAGAGAAAAAGTGAAAGAAAGGGTGAGCTCAACTAGCCCAAAGAAGAAATATTATGACTAAGATAATGCGGGATAAATTATCATTAGCCTTCAACAATGTTAAACCGATAAAATACAATAGACAACAAGTTTAGCTCAAATTTGAATAAGCAATCCATTAAAAGAGTCAAGTAGAATAAAATCTACTATCTTTTATGATTTAAAAAATTTTTCATCACTTTTATCGCTGAGACTCAGCTTAATAAATAATCCACATCATCCCTGCACTACGGCCAAGGATATTCGTTAGGGTCACGGCCACAAATTATCCATGTACTACGGGCCAAGGATATTCGTGTATTCATCAATGGTCATGATCATGCCAACAACTGTCCATCAATGCACTACGGGCCAATGAGGACTTTTATCACATCATTTGTAACATTACAGTCATGATTATACCAAACAATCCCTGGTCATAATCATACCAATTCCATCTATACACTACAGGCCATAGATGACTTTCAAAAAATATAAACATGAGGATGATGACAATGATATAAGAATTCAATAAAACAAGTTCACGAATTAATTTATCCAAGAACTAATAACGTCCAAATTGTCAACATGATACTTCTTTGTAGAATAAAATTTAAGAATGCTCAGAAGAATATTTCCATGAAAAGATACTGGATGAAGCACAAATATCAAGGATATTCCACTAATTTCATGGAGTGTAGAAGTCAAAACTTTACCCAACTGAGTATAATAAAGAATAGAATAACAAAAGAAATCAACAGGCATGTGATAGATAGCACAGACAGGTTATTCCAACAGAATAATAAATATGGAACCAGGTCCGGCGTAAATGCACATACAGGATATTCGACAAAATAATAAATATGGAATAATAAATAATGGAACTGTGTCGTACAAAACGCATAGGCATGATATTAAACATGAAATAATAAATGCGGAATAATAAATAATGGAACGTGTCCCACAAAAAAGCATAGACAAGATATTCGATAGAATAATAAATGCGAGAATAATAAATAATGGAACCGGGTAAGGCAAAATTACATGACAAGCGAGGATATTCCATGTAATAATAAAGAACGGAATAATAAAAGAATTTCACCACGATGTGGTATCAAGATAAATGAGTTATTCCAACATAATAATATAGAATGGAATAATAGAAGAATTTCACCATGTATGCGGTATTCAGATAAACAAAGTTATTCCAACATAATAATATAGAATGGAATAACGAGAGGATTTCACCAAGTATAGGGTATGCCTGGCGATAAAAGTTATGTATAGGGTATGTGGCGTATCTGAGTTATTCCAATGAATAATAAAGAATGGAATAACAAAAGGATTTCACCAAGTATAGGGTATGTCGGCATTATCTGAGGTTATGTATAGGGTATGTCACAGATATCTGAGTTATTCTAACAGAATAATATATAATGGAATAATGTAGGATTTCACCAAGTATAGTATGTCACAGAGTATATAGGTTATTCCAAATGAATAATAAAGAATGGAATAATGAAGTTCTCTTCATGAATAAGAAAGAATAACACCCTTCACCGTAAAAAAAGCTGGATATAGAAGTAGTGAAGTAGCAGAAAACTCTTTTTCTTTCTCTCTATAATTTCTCTCTCTAGAGTTTCTGTGAATTCGTAAGAAATAATGAAGGAATGAGCTTCTATTTATATAAGAATGGATTGAATAGTAACTAATTCCTGAATGGTCCAGATTGATTTACTTTTAAACGGAAGGTCCAGATTAAAACTTAAAGCAACGGTCCATACTGAGTCACTATTAAAACCTTAAACCAGCGATCCATACTGATTCACTATTAAAACTTTAAACCAACGATCCATATTAATTTACTAATATAAATTAAACCAACGGTTTGAAAAATTAGCACAACTCATCATGGAATAATATTGTACCCAAAAATAATTTGGACAGAAAAGAAATATATTGTTCGGGTGAATAGTAACTTGTGAATAGTAACTCATGAATAGTAACTCGTGAATAGTAACTCATGAATAGTAACTCGTGAATAGTAACTCATAAATAGTAACTTGTGCATAGTAACTCATGAATAGTAACTTATGAATAGTAACTCGTGAATAGTACTCCGACACAAAAAGTGTATCGAATACCCGATTGAACAATATAACCTCTAGACATCAATTATCATCGGAATAGATGTCGATTTCTACTAACACAAATAATCCCAACACAATGAAATTCTCAAATTCATCTTTAATCAACACGGACTTATTCATCATTAATATTATAACTCACAATATTTAACAACCAGGTTGTTCCCAGGAAAGAGGGGGCTTTCCAATAAGGATTTCTCTCGCGCGCAATTAGGTGACCAAACCTCTCCTTGACAGAACTTCTAGACATTGAAAATATTGCAATTTAATAATATGAACAACTTTGTCATCTCAAATATTGATTTAATAATATAACATATAACGCAGATGATACTGACAATAATCGAATCAATAATATGAGAGATATGATGCAGTAATTACTATAGCAATAATTGAGTATAACTGAGTGATTTCTCACGTAAGCATCAATAATCAATACCATGTGCTACTATGCAACCATGCGTATTACTGTACTTTTACAACCGAGTAGTTCAACAGTATCAACGGTAAAACTTCCGCCATTATTTTCAATAAAATACTTTTGTCGTTTTCTCAATCCGACAATAATTCCGTTGTGGGTCCACCAATGATTGTGTCGTCGTACGAATATTCCCCGACATAAAGAATATTCCCCGACCAATCGAATATAATATAACAATTTGCATACTTTTCAAAATTTATAAATACTACCCATAACTATAACTTTATCTCAAATTCACACCATAATATTCAAAAAAAATATTTCGAGAAAATTAAATCTTTATTCGTAAAATTTGGGGTCTCACACGTAAGGTAAGTTTCCTAACTTCATTCATATTTGAAATGAATGCTAGTTTCTTAAACTTTTTTAGATGTTGAACATGAGAAGTTTTATCTATGTGCGAATGTGTGATATTTGTAAAAGGTGGTATAATGTATGAAGCCTTGTGCCACAATTTTAACACTTCGGTGTTTCTATGAGATGAATTGTTCTGTGATTGAACTATTCAATATGAAAATGTTCTGTTTATACATGAACTGTTATTGTTAAGTCTATGATAATGCTTCTAGACAAGCATAATGTGTATGAAAAAGGTAGAAGAATGAAAGTATTGCAAAGTTAATGTGACTAATGTTTTAAAATGATAGGAATAAGAATTTATTCCTATTATTCAAGCTGCTTCGCAATCTTTATTCGGTTATTGAAGTCTTAAAGAAATGTTTAAATTCTTGATGTTGTTTATTCAACTACTATGACTTGCTGAGTAATTGAATGCTCACACTTGCTTTAAATAAAAACATTTTCAATGAACGTTGTTAGAAAGAACTTAAGGATCCTGTAAAGATCAAGCTGACCAGTATCCATACGAAGGGTCATTCAATATAGGAACGAGTGTGAAGATCAAGCCAAGACTTGTAATGTAGAATATTTAATTAAACTATAGAATAGTTCAATGAACTGTTATGTATCCTTGGTGGCAGATGAAAGTCACTCTTGTAATATGTAAAGAATAATGTAATTATCACTATTTGTAATGAACGAGGTTATAATGTATTAAAACTTGGGTTTTGAGAATGCATGTTGTTATATTTAGCTATATAATGATGTATGTTTGGTAAGAGATAGGACCGTGATGTACGGAATCCGGGTGTGAAAATAGATCAGATTTCGAGGCATCATAGTTAGAGCCAGTCTAAATATCTGAGTAATAACCAATTATTGGAAAAAAGTTTTCCTATGAATAGAGACCCTTATTCATCTCATAAGGCTTGCTAAAATCATAAACTCTGCATTAAAAAGAGAGATATAGTGAGTTGAGAGATAAAAAGGAGAGCCCACGAAGAACTCTGCAGTTCGGTAACTCAGAGGAGTCTAGGAAAGAAGAAGGCAACAAGAAGCTTGCATCATTTCCTTACTTTAAGAAGGTACACAAACCTCTTAACCTTAAAATCCTTAAACTAAAGTCTATTATTATGCATGACATGTGTCTAAAAGAGTAATAACTTGAATCAAATTTAGAAATAATGAACTTTGCTCAAATGGTATCAAGAATCAGACCTATAAACTAAAAGAGCCCAGAGTGTTGTGTTTATATCATGTGCAGGTCATAAGTATTGGTAGAGGAAAGATTATAATTAAAAATTGAATAAGACCAACGTAATGTGTAGCTGCATCTTCCACAGTGATTCCTTGTCGAAAACAGTTCTAGACATCTGTCAAAATGACCAATACCTTCTTAAAAGAACTAATGTTAAGCCACACTCTAACCCTCAAATGTATCAAACTCAGTCTAGGTGGTAGATTGGTTTGAATATAAAAGCATAGCCTCAGCTCAGTCAGCCATAGATTATCTTGAATTGGAATACCAAAGTATATCTTAGCCTTAAATTATAGCAACAGTTCTACGATCGTAGTCTACCTCCGACGATCATAAATCTTCTTTGAGTAAACCATGGAATGAACTCTATGATCATAGACTAACTCTACTGATTGTGGAGCTATGTTCCAGACCAAGACTTTATTGTTGAACTAGTTTTAGGAATTACGGAGCGCACCCCACGATCGTAGTGTGGCTTCACTTCAATCGTTGAACGCTCTCGCAGATCGTAGAGTAAACTAAACCAATTATAATCACATTGTGGAATAGCTCTATTGATCGTAGAGCTTCACCCAGTCAATTCGTAGAGCCACTCCACAAATCGTAGAACCGCTCCATCAATCGTAGAGTAACCTCTCCGACCATATTATAGCATATGCAATTCGTAGAGTGATTGTGACTCGTAGTTCATTTCTGCAGAATGACTAAATAGTGAAATTCCTACACCAGACTTGTTAATCACTTTCAAATCCTTGCAAAAACTTATTAAAGTCAGCCCATAGTATGATTGATCTGTGGAAATGTTAATAATGAATTGAGAGAAGTAAAGAAAATAATCGTGGTAGGATCCAACGACTATTATACACTGCTAGGTACTAGCCAATTCAGGTGTATTAAGCAAACCAATACAAAAGAGTCATCTTAACAATAGGAGATAATTACATAAATAATTCAAGTATGATGGACTTTAATAAATTCTAAATGGGGGATTATTTCAGTTAGGCATAAATTGATTATTATGTAAATTCAACAAGGATTAATTATTAGGATGGTGTATGAATAGTGTAGGTTATCCAAAAAGAAAAATCATAGAGTTAAGTAAGCAACAGATCAGGTAAGTTCCCTAACTTTACATATTGTGTAAATCCGAATTGTTGCAATATCAACCATATTTACATCGAACAAATACCTATTACTATTTAAAAGTCAATTTTATATCTTAATTTTGTTGCAAGTATTGAACTTATTGTTCCTGAATGTATTTGTTGAGTGGATTTTATACCTACGAATCGACTTCTGATTTGGACTTAAACAATGTTAATTCTGTCTATTTTTGTTAATTTTTACTTGTTTTGTGTTTATTTTGTTTTTAGGATTGCATTATGTGGCATGGTAGTATAATGAGGTATTATGGAGAGACTTGCCATGAAAAGGCAAGAAATCAGCACTTCAAAAACACCCCTCGTTGGGGCGGGCCCTCACCAGTACAAAAACTCCCGCCGGGGCGGGGGTATAGGGAGACAGAAAGTGTTTTGCTTTGATTAGAAATTATGCAGCTGCATGGACGAAACAATTTGGCATGGGCTGGGACTATGTTGGGCATCGTGTTATCAGTGTTATACATGACTTATGCTCAGACAAAACATCACAACAGAGATCAATTACACCAATCAATCCATTCAACTTTGAGCCCTAATTTTTAGTGAAGAACATTAGAGGAGAGCAAGGAAGGTTAAGATCATGAAGATTACAGATTTCAAGGCAAACAAGGGTGGTTTTGTAACTATTCTATTTCTTTAATTCAAATTTTGTAATTGGGATGATGAATTCTCTACTTATTTTAGTTTTTAATTCATTGATGATGAACTAAATTACTTATTAGGCTTACAATGAATCTTTATTGTTGAACAATGATTGCTATACATTAATTTTAGTTTAATAAACTATCAATTTAATTTATCTATTATGATTTTCAATTTAATTTATGAATTACTTGATCACCAATTCTGTGTGAATTTATATGGATTCGAGAGATGATGTATGAATTTAGACCTAATCACTTTAGCATGTGTTCTTGAATTCTATGATTTATTGGAATCTTGATGAATGTTTAGGATATAGATATACCTAACATCGCATGTAATCGTGTAAAAAACTTTGAATTTAAACCTTATTTGATTTTAATTCACATAGAGATATAGTGAATTAGTTAATTAGGGTGTTTGGCTTAATTCTATCAAATTGTGGATTTAAGTTAATATGGTGTTAATGCATCGAGAGATGGCTAATTCTACTTGAGTGTTCTTGATTAATAAACTGAGATAGTAAATTGAACTAGAATAAGGTCTGATAATCAGAGTAAAACTTAAAGTAAAGTTGTAAGCCTAATTCTCCATTATCTGCTTGAAATTTACGGTTATTTAGTGTGTTGATTGGTTTGGATTTTTATTTTCTTATTTTTCATTCATTATAATCATTAATTCGAATAGTTTAATAAAATTGGGTTAATATAAAACTGGAAATTGTTAGATTTAATTTCATACTAGTCTCTGTGGTAACGATACTTTTCTCATCATTATATTACTTGTTGACCACATGCACTTGCGTGTATAGCGTATATACATTTACACCAACAATATTATAAAAGTTCTCTAAGTCATTTGACTCGGCTATATTAATATTGTGTTAGAAAGCTATCCAAACCAATTGTCTTGGTGCAGACTCTTATAAATCTACTGAGATGAACAACCTTCATTGAAGAGAAAATTATATAACTGTCGGGGAACCTACATGCGCACATAAAAGCATGATTAAATATTATGCATAACGTACGGTACTTTAGGTTGATCACCTATTGTACTTGTTTATATTGGAATTTCAGTATAATACTATTAATTCTAGCAGGAGTTCTCAGTCCATAGTGACTACTCAGTGTTCATTCTTCTTGAACATTGAAAGGACTAAACTTTTGAATCTTGATGATATCTTTCATTCCATAGTGACTCTTATTTAGAACAATTGGTATTTCTTGTTATTCTTGAACTATAAATAACTTTTATACCCTTGAAATTCAAATATTATACGTGTTCACCCTTATTGCTATATTACTAGTTGGGCAAATTTGTTGCTCATTTTTGCTTTCTTTACACCTTTCAGTAAAGACAGAATGTGGTGAAATATCAGGCAAGGATAAAGGTAAGGGCAAGGCTATAAAGTAGCTTTGTTCCTTTAAGTTAGAAGTTTATTATTATCCGATTGTAATAAGACTTATTTAATATTATGTATTAAGTTATGTTTGAACTTAAGTTATGTAATATTACTAGTAATGGTTGCGAAACCTTGGGATAAGAATAATTATAATAAATCAATGTAAGTTATTCTATTATTCCGTTGTATGAGTTATTAGTGCATTATTAGAATTAGATCGTGAAGCACCGAATTTGAGATATTAGTGTTTGAATTTGTAGGCGTCACAGGTTGGTATCAGAGCGTTAGGTTATAAACTTTAAGAGCGAAAATCCTTAGACTATAACCTTAAAAGAATTTAGAGGATAGAAGGAGATAAAACTCATATAGAGTTTTCCTAGAGAGTTAGTGGCGTTATGAAATATATTTTCATTCCATACAATGAATTTATGTTTTATTCTAATGGACTTCGTTGTTGTTGTTTTGTGTTGGTGGTTGTAGGATGTCAAACTTGGGATGCCCTAGTTGGATCTTAGAGGAGGAGCCATGTGATATACACGTGGTGTACGAGACACCTCTTATAGCAGAGCCCATTTCGGCAATAGGCCCTATCGATGATGAGGATGAGGAAGAAATAGAGCCAAATCCCGTAGATTCGGATCCCGAGGAGGAACCCATGAAGGATGAGCTCGCAGAATATTCCGATGAGACCACATTCGAGGATCGGATGTTGGGAGAATATGAAGAGTGGATTCTGGAGTTAGAGTGTCGAGTTGAGGAGCTAGAGAAAGAAACTCAGGAGAGGCAAATAGAGATGCAAAAACTGAAGGATGAAGACCATGTAAGAAAACTTGAGATGCAGGAGCAAGAGGTTGAACTTGCATATTGCAAGGAAGCAAGGACCCAACTAGGAGCTCTATTACACCATTAGATATCCCGAAATGTTGAGCTGGGAAGGCAGCTAGGACAGTCCAAGGAGAGGGAACCAAATGAGAAGACCGAGAAAAAGGATCTTCGCACATAACTTGAGCTAGAGGTCATGGAGAGGATTCACTTCGAAGAGAAGTGGGATGAAGCCAATGATAGGGCCGAAGATTTAGAAGATGAGGTCAGATGCAAAAAGAGGAAGATGAATGAGATGGACTACGCTTTTCGTACGGTCATGGAGAGATGGATCGATGGTGTGTACCATTATCCAATGGAGCAGGGACAGACCCATTACACCATGAGTAGAGATATGATGGCACATATGGGATGGGTTTAGTATAAGAGCATTGTGGAGCGCAGAATGTTAGGTTGAGGTATATGTGTTAGTAGTCTAGTAGCAGTAATTGGTATTTATGTATGTTCTGTAGTGGTAATCCCAATCTTTTGTATGAGATGTGGGATAGATACGTAAACCCCAAGTATGTTTATAGGGATAGTATGATAGTATTTCCCTATCTTTTGTAATATTAGGGGATAGATGTTAATATTTGTAGAAGTATGCTAGGAAATGGTCATATCGATGTAATGATTTTGACATATGAATATAAATGATCTTATTTCAGAAACGTGTTATAAAATTTTCTTTTGCATTAAAGAAGCATTTAAAGAATATAATTAGATAATATGAATGAAATTTTGTGATGAAGAAAATGCCGCCCAAACGTAGACTAGCAGCACCGGAAGAGTCTGTTAATAATGAGAGGGAACTAGTAGACTCGATACAATGGTTAGTAGACTTGTTAGGAGAGGCCCTTCAAGGAAGAAATAATGAACCAGTATGTAATAACTTGTAATCAGTTCCGGTAACCAACTTTAAAAACTTTAGAAGCATAGGACCTCCAGAATTTAGGGGTACTATCGATCCTATTGAGGCGCAGACTTGGATCAAAGAGATGGAGAAAGCATTCGCCATTGCTCATGTGGGTGAAGATTAGAAGACTATGTTCGCTACGTACATGTTGAAGGGTGAAGCAAACTATTGGTGGGAGGCTAATCAGCAAAGAGCAGGAGAAGGAGTTATAACCTGGGAAAGGTTTAAGATATTGTTCTTCGAGAATTATTTCCCAAAGAGCATAAAGAATCGGATGGAGGTGAAGTTTTTAGAATTAAAATAAGGGGATATGATAGTAGCGCAGTACGCGGCTAAGTTCAACGAGCTCGTTAGATTTTCCACGCATCAAGTGGACACAGAAGAGAAGAAAGCTAGACGCTTCGAACTAGGAATAAAAACTTGATTGTTTAATAAGGTGTCAGTTCTCCAAATTGACTCGTTTGCCACTCTATTGGAAAAGGCCATCATTGCGGAAGGAGGTAGTAAGGCCTTGAGTCAGTATAACAAGGAGAAGAAGAGTAAGAACACTGGAGGAGAAAGCTGTGGAGGAAGCAATCTAGGGAAGAGAAAGTGGGATAACAACAAAAATAACAACAAAAACAACCATCAAGCGAGAAGTTTTCAAGGAGGGTTTAAGAAGATAGCGGAGGGATGCTCGAAGTGTGGGAAGAACCACCAAGAGGAGTGTTGAAAAAGATGCAGTGTTTGCTACAACTACGGCCAAGAGGGGCACATTTCACTAAACTACCTGAAGCCAAAAAAGATCAAGGGATGTTTTGCTTATAGCTCAATCGATCACCAGATCAAAGACTATCCAAAGAAAGGGAGCAGCGAAGGAAGCGACCATCAAGGAGAAGGTAGCAAGATGATGATTGGTGGATCTACGCAATCCAACCAATCAACCAAGGGGATTAGTGAGTCCGGATAGATTGGTACATATGTTGCTTGCTCATTGAATGAGGATGATTGATCTTATGATCATTTGTGTGGAGACACTAAAGCAAGTATGTAAGTGCTTATTGGAGAATAAGTTAACTGAACGTTGTGACACCCCCAAAATAGGTATACACCACCCATTCTGAGTCGCCAAATATATGGTACAGAAACAACTACAACTTCATTAATATAATTGTCGTGCAAAATACGACAACACATAAACTGTGAGTTTAAATACAAATATTGTCTTCTAGACAATATCCACACTCAAATAAGTCCTCATTACAATTATTGATACACTATTTTACAAAATAGTGAGGACTACTAAAACAACTATCTTGAATCATCATTCCATACCCTGGCTAGTTCTTGCTAAATTCTCACATCCTGAGAAGAAAAATGGAACAAAAAGGAAAAGGGTGAGCTCAGCTAGCCCAGTAAAGAATATTATGACTAAGATAATGTACAACGAATTATCCTTAGTCCTCAACAGGGAAAAATCTGATAGAATATAATTGACAACAAGTTTTATATCAACAAATGCAGCGAAAACAATAATTCATTAGAAGAGTTAAGTAGATAATGAAATCTACTATCATCTATGAATTTAAAAGTCCATCATCAATATTTTATCCCTGTAACATCAATCAATATACATCTTGAATCAAATATTCATCTTTGCACTATGAGCCAAAGATATTCATTTGTATCACCAGTTGGTCATGTTCATCTCAACACCTGTTCATCTTTGCACTACGGGCCAAAGATATTCATCAGGTAATCATTCATCTTTGCACTACAGGCCAAAGATATTCATCAAGTATCACCATTAAAGACTGAGGATGATGAAAAATGTTTTAAATAAACGAATCAAGTGAGACAAAAGAACAAAGATTAGGGATTCGTACTTTAGATAATCCAAGTTCAAAAACACTCCATAATAAACCATAGTGGAATAAAATTCAAGAATGAAGATCAAAACATGGATACAATCAAACATAGTAACCATAATAGACATCTTGGACAAAGAAGAGAAAATTTAATTTTTTGTTGACTAGTGTCATATTCGTGAATAGTATCGTATGCGTGAATAGTGTCATATATGTGAATAGTAACCCCGACATAAAAAGGTAGAAATTTCACAATAATATTCATACTAATGTTTCAGCATAATGATATTGAAAGAGATAATATCATTTACGAAAAAAATAACATCCCTTACCTCAAAAGAACAGTACTTCTAACCGGAATATCGGATATAAGGCTGTAGGAAACTTGCACTGAATAGTAACTCTGAATGTATCTAAATACTCACAAAATACGCTCGATAATATAGAGAAAGAAAACTTATGTTTCTGGTGTGATTTTCATTACTAACTAAGCACCCTATTTATAGGAAAATGCCAGAACGCCAGTTTGACAAAATGAATACAGAGGCTTTTTTTCTAGCACGCCATCTATGAAAGCACACTACATTTGAAAAAAAAACTCAGCACATATTTTCACAAAAAAACAAAAGTGGGTCCCACCCATAATTTTAATAAAAATATTTATTTATGAAACTTCAATAATTCATAATAAATAGTCATTTTATCAGAAAAATACAAATTTTATGTCCATTCCATAGGAAATTAAATTCTCTAAAACTTTGTAGAAGAAATTTTTTCCAAATTCCAAACAGAAAATGCCTGAAATCCACATACGGACAATTTTTAATACCTCCATTTCGACAAAATACTGATAAAACACCTCAGCATTAATTCCTTCATTTATATCCACATAAAAATAAATATTTTCTTATCATATAAATCAATAATTAATTATTTACAAATAATATTACAGAGTCACAATTATGACAATCAAGTTGTTCCCAAGAAAAATGGGACTTTCCGATAAAGATTTTTCCTTCTTAGCGCGCAATTAGATGACCAAACCCCTTTCCTTAGACATTGCCAATAATTCTATCTAATAATATTATTCAAATAATATGAATTATTTATCTGATAATGGAAATATTGTGCAATGATAATTATTGAAACAACAATAATATAAAATATCAACGCATCAATTATTGAATCAATAAAATAAAATATTGAACAGTAATTACTTTAACAATTATTGAGTAGTGCCTTCTTACGTAAGAATTAATAATTCAAAAATATTGTGTAATACCGTGTGCTACTGTGCAACCACGCATATTACTGTATTTTAACCACTATGTATTCCAACAGTCTTAACGGTATATGTCGTTATTTATAAAAACTCAAACTTGTCATTTTCTTCATCCGACCAATTTCTGTTATGGGGCCCACAAATGGTTGCGTCGTCGTACGAATATTCCCCGACAACAAGAATATTCCATGACCAAACGAATATTCCCCGACAACAATGAATATTTTATAACCACTTGCTTATTTTGCAAAATTTTCACATTTCACCCATAACCAAAGAATTTTATCAAATTAACACCTTATTATTTCAAAAATAATGAATAGAGGAAATTCAATTTTATTTATAAAAAGTTGGGGTCTTACAACCTCCCCTCCTTATGAAATTTCATCCTCGAAATTGACATACATACTTGGTGTTTCGAAAAGGTGAGGGTACCTCGCTTTCATTTTTGATTCCAACTCCCAGGTCATTTCCTCAATAGTATAGTTCCTCCACAAAACCTTGACTTGTAGTATAACCTTTTTGCGTAGGACATGCTTTTTCCTATCCAAGATCTTGACAAGTACCTCTTCGTACGTTAAATCTTCGGCTATCTCATCTGGTTCTAACTCAATAATGTGGTTTGGGTCTTTCACATATTTACGAAGCATAGATATGTGAAAAACATTATGAACACGAGACATACTTGGAGGTAATGCGAGTCTATAGGCCACATTTCCTATTCGGTCAAGAATCTCAAATGGACCAACAAATCGTGGATTAAGCTTTCATCTCTTCCGAAATCTTGTAACTCCCTTCCATGGAGAAATACGTAACAATACATGATCTCCAATATTAAATTCCACATCCTTCTGATGAAGATCCCCATAACTCTTTTGTCGATCCTGTGCCATTTGTATACGTTGTTGAATCGTTTGGATCTTTTCTGTAGTCATGCATACCAATTCTGGTCCCAACAACGTTGATTCACCCACCTCATCCCAGCATACTGGAGAACAACACTTTCATCCATACAACACCTCAAATGGAGCCATGCCTATACTTGCTTGATAACTATTGTTATAAGAGAATTCCACCAATGGCAAGTACTTATCCCAACTTCCTTTGAAATCTAGTACAAAGAGTCTTAATATATCTTCAATAGTTTGAATAGTCCTTTCTGATTTCCCGTCCGTTTGAGGATGATATGCCGAACTGAATCATAAATTTGTGCCCATAGCTTTCTTCAAGCTAACCCAAAATCGTGAAGTGAATATTGGGTCACGATCTGAAACTATGGATACTGGTATGCCATGCAATCTCACAATCTCATTTACGTACATACGAGCAAGACGTTCAAGGGAATAAGTCTCCCGTATCGGCAAGAAATGAGCAGACTTAGTTAATCTATCAACAATAACCTAAATCGCATCTATGCCATGAGAAACCTTAGGAAGACCCGTAACAAAATCCATGGTAATGTGTTCCCACTTCCTTTTCGGAATCTCAAGTGGTTGCAATGGACCCTTTGGCACTTGATACTTTGCCTTTACACGTTGACAAGTTAAACACCTCGAGATAAACTCCGCGATCTCTCTCTTCATATTTCTCCACCAAAATATATGTCGAAGATCATGTTACATTTTGGTACTCCCGGGATGGATTGCAAATGGTGTGTTGTGTGCCTCCATCATGATTCTATGCTTAAAGTAAGAATCATTAGGAATGCAAAGTCTGGAGTTGACTCGAAGTATTCCTTCTTCATCGATTCTTGCTTTTGGAATAACACATTTTTGTACTTTCTTCTTCATACGTATCATCTATGGGTTTGTGGCTTGAGCAACTTTAACTTTATTGATTAAAGTCAGTTCTACTCGCATGTTTGATATTATCACATGGGTACTTGGAGCCTTTAACTCTATCTCCATCCATTATAAGTCATACAAAATGGGTCTTTTGTTAGGTTTATAATACTCATGAACGCAATCAAATTGCACAAAATAAGCGGAAGCATGAAAAATCAGAGTTTAAAAATTTTATAAACCATATACTCGGATCATCCTTTATGCACAACTATTAATTAAACGAAAAGAGAAAGAACAAGAATCACACCCTTGAAGATTCGAGCTTCCTCAAGTACAAGTTCACCTCCAATCCCTTTTCGCGTTCAACTTGAATCCACCAGGTTTGGTTCCTTCCTTTGATGAATGTTAGCCACCCAAATGTTTGGCCTCTAGAGGTGATCCACCAAGGAAGAAGAAATATTCAAGAAGAAGTGTGGTTGGCTAAACCCTAGTTTTCTATTTCTATAGAAAAAGAACGTAATCTCCAACAATTAGAATCACGTCTCTAGATATCTGATATAGGACTCCTCTTATAAAGATATCAGTTAACCATTCTAATCTAATTACAAAATAGGGTACTATTTAATTAATTAAATTCCTTTAATTAATTAAGCTCCCTAATCTTATTAGGAATAATTAATTAAATTCTTTTAATTAATTAACCTCCTAATCTTATTAGAAATAAATGAGAGTACTTTTATTAATTAATTTCCAAACTCTTTTAGAAATTAAATAATAATAATAGTAATAATAATAATAAGACTCCTCTTATTAATTTATATTTAATATTTCAAAAATATTAAATAATAAATATTAAGCTATTTAATTAATTCTATCACTACTGATTAAATTAAATATACTTAACTTATTATTACGATTATGTCATTAACTTCTTAAATAATTATTCTTCCTTTTATGGTGTGACCATTTAGGTTCTCTATATTAAACTGGGTGTGAATAAATTAATTAGAACAGTTCTAATCTTATTTAAATAAATAAATTAAACTATTAATTTATTTAATTAAATAATATTTATTATACAATAGGGATAAGTCTCCCTAGCGATTAACGACTTTCCAGATAATATAGATTTCAACATTAATCATAAAAGAACCTTTTAGTAAATAGTTACCGTACAATTCAATCCTTCCACCATACAATATCCTAATTAAATATAAGACATGGAATTACTGTCAAGTCTTATTTTATTTAATTATATGTTTTTCGATTCTTAAATGCACAACACCAAATAATGCAAATTAGAAACTCCTTTCTAATATCATTCTGCCTTGGCTAAGGACTACTAGGTTGTCATTTTTTGAATCACATAGGACATTTCTCTTCTTTTACTAGAAGTGGTAGATTCTTTATTGATCATACATTATCTCCATGTACAACTTATTATATCCAAGCATACCCTTTGATATACCCTAAAGGTCTTAAGGAATAAGTCAAAGTATAACTCATCATACACAAGATACTATGATGATCTCAAGTCCAAGTGTAAGACCCCAGCTTTTATAAATAAAGATGAATTTTTCTATAAATATTATTTTTGAATATTATGGAATAAATTTGATATAATGTTATAGTTGTGGGTAATATTTATAAATTTTGCAAAGTATGCAAGCTGTTATAAAATATTCGTTTGGTCGGGGAATATTCTTTTGTTAGGGAATATTCGCACAACTACTCAATCATTGGTGGACCCATTAATGTAATTATTCGGATTGAGAAAACGACAAAAATATTTTATAAAAAATCTTGGCGGAGGTGTTACCGTTAAAACTGTTGAACTACCCGGTGGTAAAGAAATGCGATGTCTGGCGTGGTTGCATAGTAGCAATACGGTATTGATTATTGATGCTTACGTGAGAAGTCACTCGGCTATGCTCAATTATTACTCTGATAATTCACGCATCATATCTCTTATATTATTGATTCA
The DNA here is from genome assembly GCA_020205615.1 of Panax quinquefolius. NCBI lineage: Eukaryota > Viridiplantae > Streptophyta > Magnoliopsida > Apiales > Araliaceae > Panax > Panax quinquefolius. Next base: position 72,677,880 of record CM035155.1, on the reverse strand, counting down.
ATTATTGTCACAATTATCATCCGTATAATATGTTATAGTATTAAATCAATAATTGAGACGACAAGTTATAAATGATTAATAATTGTTGAAAGATTAAATATGTGTTGATGAAAAAAAAATGATTTGTGGTAAGTTTGATTTTTTTTGGGGGCTCATATATGTCATCATCTAAGAGTCTCTTCGTCGATAGTATTTACCTTCGTCAATAGTAATTACCTTCGTCAATAGTAATTACCCTTGTGAATAGTATTTACCTTCGTCAATAGTAATTACCCAATCGATAGTAATTACCCTTGTGAATAGTATTTACCTTCGTCAATAGTATTTACCTTCGTTAATAGTAATTACCTTTACGGACGTCGAACCACTTGTCATTTCACATTACAGCGTCGAACCACTTGTCGTTTCACATTACAAAAGGCCAAACCACTTTACTTTTAACATCATTAGTCGTCAAGCCACTTGCCTTTTCACACACGGCGGTGCTAAGCTAGAAATCTTCTATAAATAGAGGCCTAGGGCTTCATTATTTTCACTTAATTCATTCAAGCTATAGAGAGAAAGTATAGAGAATAAGAGAGAAAGAAGAAGAGTATTTTGTTACTACACTTCTGCAGTATTCAATCTCCCAGAATGTAAGGGGTGTTATTCTTTCTTATTCATGAAGAGAAGGCTGTTGTTATTCCATTGCTTATTATTACATTGGAATAACCAGATACGCTTGGTTTACCTATACTTGGTGACATTCTTCTATTTATTCATTGGAACATCCCGTCTGTGTGTTTTACACGGACACGGTTCCGTCTTTATTATTATTCTATTGGAACATCATGCGTTTCATGGCGGACTGGTTCGTTATTATTATTTATTATTATCGAATAACTCACATTCTATCGCATGAATAATGGTCCGCCATACATCCAAACATTTATAAGTCTTGTTTTGGTTTGAGTGATTTTACCCTCATTACACCTTCGTGCATTTGATGTGATTCATCAACCTATTCATTGATTCGAATCACGGTTAGCCTCAAGCCATAAAGCTATTAGTTTTACAGTGAAAAGCGGATTAAGCTTTCTTAGCTCGGGTTCCGTTATCTGTTGACCCGGCAAAATTGAAGCTATTGGTAAAGAACAACATCGATCGATGGCCAAAGTCTCGTAGCTTTCTCGGTTTAAATTGGTTATTACTCGAGAGGTCGTGGAAGGATTTCTCAAATCGGCTACTCCATTGACTCAGTGATTTCGGAAGATACAAAAGTTGGTTGGGAGCGAAGAATGTGAGAAGAGTTCCCCGAGGATGCCATACGGCTCGGAGGATTTACGTCATCTGATGAGTGATGCTTAGAGCAAAAGGTTGAGATGTTCATCGACTCTTCGCACTAAAATTTAACTTGTATGGGGAGAAAGCTGGAATCTTATACGGATCGTAAAAGCCTGAAATATTCTTCTTTCAAAGACTCATATGCGACAATGAAAGATTATGATCATATGTACCATCTGATACCATCCTGGAAAGCTTAGCGACTCGCCGGTTGTTGTGCGTGTGGTAGAAAATGATGAGGCCGGCTGTCACGAATATGATAATTTTGCTGTTCTCATTAACCAGAAGTATTATTCTAATAAAGGAATCTATAATATTGTAAGGAAGGAATACTGCACTTAACGACCACGGTCATGATGAGAAAGCGCAGAACACGATGATTGAATACTTGTCAATTCGACTTTGTGTTCGAGTATTTGAAATTATAATATCATGATGGGTATTCTGACTATACATTTTGTGGACAGGGATGCAAAAGAGAGATATAGCTGTTGTACACTTGGGTCAAAATTCAACGTCCATCGATCATGGATTCGTTCTGCACGTCTTAACCTAAGGTTTCTCAAGGCATTCATGCGATATGGGTTTTCGTCTCGAACGTCTTAACTGTTCTTACCATTGGTCTATCGTGTAAAAACCTCACAAAATCGTCAAGAAAAGAGTTATGATGATCTTAATTGCTCCATGGAAAGGAATTATTACAAGATTTGGAAAGAGGAAAACTTGATTCATCGGATCATTTTAATCCTATAAAGAAGTAGGAGCTCGCAGGCTTTGTTTTACTATGTTTTATATCTTTCTTTCACGCTCGTGATTCATAGTTTTTTGAAAGCCACGAAAATATTTTATAAAATAACGGTGTTCATTAAAAGCTTGTTGAACTACCCGGTGGTAAGAAACGATGTCTGGCATTAGTTGCATAGTAACTGCAAGTATTGATTATTGATATATGCATTGAGAATAAACCATCAATTTATCTCAAATTATTGCTCACGATAATTCTTCGGATCATATCTCTTATATTATTGATTCAATTATTATCAAAATTATCATCGTATAATATGTTATAGTATTAAATCAATAATTGAGGCGCAAGTTATAAATGATTAATAATTGTTGAAAGATTAAATATGGTGATTTCTTTTGTTATTCTATTCTTTATTAGACCCGGTTAAAACTTTGACTTCTATACTCCATGAAATTAGTGGAATATCCTTGATATTTCGTTTCATCCATATCTTCTTTTCATGGAAATATTCTTCCGATCATTCTTGAATTTTACTCTACAAAACAAAGATCATGTTGATAATTTGACGTTAATAATTCTCGGATAAAATAATTCTTGAACTTGTTTTATTGAATTCTTATATCATTGTCATCATCCTCATGTTTATATTATGTTGAAAGTCATCGTGGCACTCAGAGTGCATAGATGGACTTGGTATGATTATGATGAGAGACTATTCGGTGTAATCATGGTAGTAATGTTATAAATGATGTGATAAAAATCCTCAATTGGTAGTAGTAGTGCATTGGTGGACGATTGTTGGCATGATCATGACCATTAATGAATACACAAATATTCTTGGCCCGTAGTGCATGAATAATTGTGGTCGTGATACTAAAGAATATCATTGGTAGTAGTGCAGGGGGTGATTCGATGATGTGGAATATTTATTAAAATTTGAGTCTCGGCTATAACAGATGATGAAAAACCTTTAAAACCTAAAAGATAGTAGACTTTATTTTTTACTTGACTCTTTTAATGGATTGCTTATTCCTGCTGCAGTTAAACTGGTTGTCTATTGTATTTTATCAGTTTAACATTGTTGAAGACTATTGATAATTTATTCGCATTATCTTAGTCATAATATTTCTTCTTGGGCTAGTTGAGCTCACCCTTTCTTTCACGTTCTCTTCAGAAATGAGAATATAATTTGGACGAGTCGGAAACAAGTGATGGTCCGAAGATAGCATTAGTAGTCCTCACTATTACGTGAAATAGTGTGATAATAATTGTTATGAGGACTTTTTTTTTGAGTTTATATAATATCTAGTAGACGATATTTGTATTTAAACTCACAGTTTATGTCGTATTGTACACGACAGTTATGTTAATAAGTTGTATTTAAATTCTGTACCATGTAAGTGGCGACCCAAGATGGGTGATGTATACCTAATTTTGGGGGCGTCACACCAAGTATCACTTGTACTACTATCACTACAGGAATTCCTATTGACAGGCAAGTAAAACTCCATTAGGTATTCCTTAGCGAGCCACGTTCAGTGAACTTATTCTCTAATAAGCACATATATTGTGACACCCCCAAATTCGGTACTTCCATTTCCACAGGATTTGGTATTCACTGTACAAACATCATCTATCTATCTACCCATAAATAAATGCAACCATGCAATAAATAGAAATAAATAACAAATCTCTCTCCCCTTATGGGGTTACATCAACTGCATAATAAATAAATCCCAGGTTACTCTAACCTTAAATCATCTATGCGAAAACAGAAACAAATAAGTCTTAGTAACATCAATTCTAATCATCATTACATAGCCACAAAAATAAAACAGTCTTCATTACTTGCTAATCTTTCCCTTGCCCTTACTAGTGGAAGGTTAAATACGCTCTTTTCGTTCTTAATCGCAAAGTTATTATTACGCAAGAGTGAGTGAGCACGATTGCCCACAAGTATAACAATATAATAAATGAATAATAACATGCGAGATGAATAATAACCCGGATATAAAAGCTTAACTTTTGAATCAAGAAGCGAATAACAAGAATCAAAAGAAATTCGAGGGTCATAAGACCTTGAACTATGTCCTAGGTTGTCAAGTGTTTATACCGAAACCTTTAATGATCATAAGACTATGGACTCTTCTTCTCGTACTTAGGGGATCACCCTTAGTACCCATCACGTGCACAATATCTTAACGCTAAAGCGTAAATAATCCCCTATACAGGGTTGTTCATCTCAGTTTGACGTTCGAGTCCGCACCAAAAGAAGTTTGGTTTGGATAATTCATCAAGGGTTCTAAAATTTAGAACGCTCATCAACTATGGACTAGGCGAATCAATAAGGGTTCGCTAGTCTAACAAGGTTTAACAATAATCGATAACTTAACTTGGATAGAATCTCAAAAGGTATACAATAGAATAAGTATTGTACAATAGCATCAGGTTTGAAAGATTAACAAACTTTAATATACAAGAGAGGCTTGATCAATAATAATGAGAACTCGCTCAATGTAGAAAGGTGAATTAATCAACTTATATAACGATAAGAAGTAGGGTTAGGAAACTTGCCTCGTGCGTAGATTACACTTAAACAAACTCGTTCTTTGAATTAAATCCTACATACCAATTACATTCACAATACCAGTCAATAATAACGTACTAACATCATAAATTTACTCTTTGTTTAACTCGAATTCATGACTATACTTAGTCAATTATTACACTTAGTGTAAAATTAAGACTTCACGAACAATAAGCTAATTACATATTCGATCATTCAATTCACACATAATTGTGTTATGGATTTGTTAAGAATTTATTTTAACACCTCATTATATGTCTAACAAGTTTTTGTGCTCATTAGATTAGGTTACTAACACATTTCTATACTTGAACATTGAAAAAAAATGCATTTATGGACATCACCGCTAAGGGCGCTACTGGCACAACTTTTATCTTTGGGTCATGGTGTTTGTGGCTCGGTATTTACATGTATGCTTATTGTGGAGTCAAGGACGCGAGAAATGAACGGGAGTTGTCTTGACGCGAAACCCCAGACTCGAATTTCAGATTCATGAAGAACACAGATTCAAATGAAATAAACACTTCTTGAACACTAATTTCATCAAATTACACATACCCACATGCTAGAATTCATATATAATTAATACTTAACATCTGTGGAGTGATTCTCACCCATTAAAACACATAATCACAGAATTAAAGCATGTAAATTGTACTGTTCTTGATGTTCTTGAAGTTTTGAACATAAATTCTAAAATTCAATGCCATAGATTCGTTATAAGACCAAATCCAACCATTAAAATTTTGTTTTATTCATTTTATCATGCATAATCATAGAAGTGTGTGAATTTTACAAAACAATTTATGTTTGACATATTAAAAAAAATACGTATAAGGCCATATGGCCATATTACCTACTCTGATAATTTACTGTATAATTTCATGAAACTGAAGATATGGAAACCCATATAATATACAATAAACATGTTATGCTACTCGAATTACTACATATATTCCTACAACAACACCATTTTCCAATTACAGAGACTTACAGAATGAATGAAAGTCATATTCATGAAAACTTTAAAAGACGTAAAATAAAAATTTGGGTTGAAGAGGATTACCCAAGCGTAGATGAACAAGGATGACAAATCTCTCTACTACAATCACAATACTCACAATCTCTCTCTAATTTCTCAAACTCTCACTGTATCTCTCTCTCTCTCTGTTATGCCAGACTTAGCAAAAAAAATTAAAAGGAAGAAAAGAGAATACGTCTAATATAATAGAAAATTAATCTGACGCGATGATGGTCAGTTACCCAATCATGGGTAACTTCCCTCAACCCCCATTAAGGCCACGTTTGGCTAGCATACTAGGTTTCAAAACCCTTTATTTTCATAAAACCTTATCATATAGTTTAAAAAAATGTCACACCCATTATAAAATAAATCAAATATCCAGTTTAATTTATTTTAAATAAAATATAGTAAATTCGCATTAATTCACATAGTCACATAATTAAATTTCTCCTTTAATAATAATGTCAAATTATTAAATCTCCAATTAATAATTAAATTAATTAAAATAACAAAGGCTTATTAAATATTTCTTTTAATTTAATAAGCTCACATAAATACATACATCGAATAATAAAATTCTCCACGTCAATTTAATAAATATAACACATGTAATTAAATTAATCTATCACAACTTCATCAATTAATTAATTAATCTAATAATTAATTCATCAAAAAATATTTATTCAATCCAATAAATATTCAAATTAAATTACAAAATCTCGGTTGTCACATATATACTTGCTTTAGTGTCTCCACACAAATGATCATGAGATCAATCATCTTCATACAATGAGAAAGCAACGTATGTACCAATCTGTCCGGATTCACTAATCCCCAATTTAGTAATCCAATAATTGGGAACTATTTTTATTTTAAGCTTTCTAAGAATTTAGATCTCATTAGAATGATCATCATCATTATTCTAAAAGCATTGCTTAAAACTATGGGTTTATCACATATTATAAAATAACATCATGTAGATAATTAAAAGCCTTTAATAAATTAATACTTTTTATTAATAAATGAATAAGATTGTTATAAATTATATGTTTTATCATCAAACATAATTGGCTTATGTGCATACTACTTTCAATCTCCCATTTGCACTAAAGCCAATCGTCAGGTATCTTATACCCTTCTTCTATAAGTGACGATTATCCTGTTGTTGGATAAGCTTTAGTTAATGGATATGTAATGTTGTTCTTGAGAGTTCACTATCTCTATAGTGATTTCCCATCTTTTAATGATTCCTATAATCAAATGAAAGTGCCACAATACATGTTTAGATCCAAGATGAGACTTAGGAACTATTCATAGTTCTGTAATGAACTTTTCATCCAAATAATCAACTTGTAGCTTCATTTATAGCTATATACTTTGTCTTTATCACTAAACTAGCAACTCTTTGCTATTTGAAACCTTTCCCATTCACTGCACCACCGTTCAAGGTAACGCTTTACCTTAAAGTGGATTTTTTGTCGTCTTGGCCTGTCTAAAAAAACTTGAGTCTATTAAGCCCTCTAGTTTTAATTTAGACCCACCATGAATAGGATCACATCCTTAGTGCCGGTTAAGTACTTTAAGATGTTTTTTAGTGACTCATAGTGAACTTCTCCAGAATATGACTGATCAACATCAGGTCTCATACATTTCATTGCATACATGATAGTTACTCATGAGATCTTTCTTTTATGAGTCTATGGGGACTATTAAGAGAGATACACTCCATGGCTCATCAATATGAGATAACTCTTGGAGTTTGCCATGCTAAACGACTTTAGCATCAAATGAATATACGTTCCTTGGGTTAAGCCGAGCATCCTTTTAAATCTATCTACATAGATTTGCATCCCCAATTATGATACTCTTCCCAAATCATTCATGGAGGAATGTTTGGATAACTTTATCTTTACTGATTCTAGCATTGGCATGTCATTCCATATCCGTAGTATATCAACATATAATACTAGGAATGTCACGACGCTCCCACTGACCCTTTTGTACACACTAGGTTCATTCTTGTTTTTGATAAAATCAATCTCTTTTGATTGTCTCATTAAAACGAATATTCCATATTTGAGAAGCTTGCTTCAATCCATTTCTCTGAGTGTCTACAACTCTTAGCTTATCGTATGTAACTGGATCATCATCATCTATGATGCGTACCTCATCATCATCATCTATGATGAATCCATACCTCCTAGGTATCTTCGGTACTATTCCAGATTTACGTTTTGGTTGTGGTACAATAGGTCTATCTACAAGTTCCTCTTATTTGAATTATAGTATGTTGTGGTTCTTGAACTCTTCAAGATCTATTATCCTCCCAATAGCCCCTTCAATGATAAACACCTTTATCTTAGAAGGTAGCGTGTTTCGCAATAAACACCTTTTGCTAAGTAGGATTATAGAACATATGCCCTAAACTTACTTTAGGATGTCCCACAAATCTGTACTTGTCAAATCTTGTCCCAAGCTTATCCTTTGAAACCTTTTCACATAAGTTGGATAACCCCTTATCTTAACATACTTAAGATTAGGAATCCTCCCTGTCCATAACTTTTACGGAGTCTTGGGTGCCGGATTTTGAGGTTATCTTTTTCGTAGATATGCAACCATTTCTAAGGCATTATCCCAGAAGGATACTGGAATGTCGGTAAAATCATTATGGACCACACCATGTCCAAAAAGGTATAATTTTTCCTTTCAAATACATCAATCAATTATTGCTTATCAGGAGGTGTCCTTTGTGAGAAAACAATTTGAAATGATCTAGAAACTTATTGCACAAGTATTTATTCCTTGATCCGATCAAAAAATCCTAATACTTTACCAATTTGTTTCACTTCTGAATTATTTGAACCTTTCAAATAATTCACACTTCTGTTTCAGCAAATACACACATTCAACTCTTTGAATGATCATCTCCTTTTCTTATACTAGTTTGTTTAATTTGCAAAATAATTTTTCACGTAAGTTAAGTATACAAAATCCATTAAGTAATATTCCAGATCTATATAAAACATTATTATTATAAATAGAACAACAATTGTTCTTAAATATAATACCAAAGATTTCATTGTCCAACAACAAAATGGAAATAATGTTTCTAACGAGAACTGGAATAGAATAACAACTTATTGACTTAATAGATTTGCCCGTAGGCAATGCTAAACTATAAGTTTCTATGGCTAATGTAGTAACCTTAGCTTCATTTCCCACACATAGGTTTACGTATCTTTGTTTAACTTTCTACTTCTACTTGGTCCCTTCATAAATCTATATTTATGATAACCAAAGCCGGTATCCAATACCCAAGTAGAACCTTGACTTAAAGAAAAATTTATTTTAAATCATGAACAAAATTGTATTTGAAACTGAAACTTCACTAAGCTTCTTTTGGTTAGCTTCTACAAGATGCTTCTTGCAGTTTCTTTCCAGTGTCCAGGCTTATTGCAGTGGAAGCAAACTCCTTTGCTATCCGTATCAGTTTTGTTCTTATTATCCTTTGTTTTTGCCTTTTCTATTTACCTTCTTAGAATTGTTCTTTTTAGAAGATCCTTTGACCCTTACCAGCAAGACTTGGTCTTTCTTGGTTGGAAAGTGACGCAACATTTTTTAACATGTTAAGCAAATCAGCGAAGCTAATATCTAGCTTGTTCATATGAAAAATTCACAACAATTGTGAAAGGAGTCCGGGAGTGAGTGCAAGATCAAATCTTGGCTCAACTATCCATCTATGACAAAACTCATTGTCCTAATTGATCAATTAAATTGATTATGTTAAGGACTTTTATCTATATTGTAGTGTCATCAGTCATTCTAGATCGAAAGAGCTCCTTAGATATCTGATATCTATTAGTACTACTTTCCTCACCATCAATTACTTGACGTGCAGGAGTATAGTAGGAGCATCCATAGTTTCATGCTGACGTTGAAGCTCGTTACTCATGGATGCTAGCATGATGCATTGAGCCAACTATGCATCATCTTGCCACTTTCTAAAAGTAGCAATCTCTTTCTCAGAGGCATTGTCTGCAACCATTGCAGGGATAGGCGTATTAAGGACATAAGATAACTTTTCAGTCATGAGAACTATTCTCAAATTCCTTAACCAATACAAGTAATTTGGTCCGATTAATTTAGCATCTAATATGCTACGTAGTGATATTAATTTTAGACATTGTAAAATTCTATAAATGAATTTATAATTAACAACATTTTAGCATACATTCTTTTATTAAATACCAAAATTATTTAGGTCTTGTTTTAAATTGGTATCTCCCACTATTTTCATCAAACTATATTACCCTCACTTATATAGTTCAGCAAAATCTAATTACAGATTTGTTAGTGAAAATAAGGATCTCATTTCAAATGTATATAGCCTTGTGTTGACACAACAAACTATATATAAATAAATAGGTAGACAACTCTTGTCAATTATATCAACTATGCAACTCCTTGTATTTTGCCTCTTATATTATTTTGATCAAGTGGTGGCACATCCGAATCAAAATTATCCAAGTTAAGTCCACCTAGCACTCCATATATTTAAAAAGAAAAATATTGTCCTTGTGGTGACACAACAAAACAACATTGTTCAATTTTCTTTATAAGCATCAAATGTGATAAAATTAACATCTCAAATAATTAAGATAAGCCTTCTGGTGACACAACAAACTTATAATAATTAATTGATACTCTATTATTTTTTATCATGCTAGAAGGCGACGTTCGACAATCCAAATATCTTTGAACGCTTAGGACTTAATATAAAAAATTTGAGGGGTTTGTTATTAATTTGTCTCATCTTGTTTAGCGTGCATGCACACATATATATAAAATACGCATCATATTAATTAACATGTGAAGCATGTTTGCATAATATATATATATATATATATATATATATATATATATATATATTGTATAAGCATGCACATATAGAATACTATATTCTACCCGGATTGATTATGGACTTTATTCTAGTTTGGTTCACTAGAGCCACCAAGTGAACTAGAAAGGTCAAACCCTAGGGGTGCAAGAATTAATTTAAATATAACTATTACATTTAAACCCGGGCTCCATTACAAATAGATTTTCAAACGCTCCTTGCTCTTTGATCTCCAATTCTTCAAAATTAATTCTAACTATTCCTATTACAAAATTATTTTAAAATAAATAGAAACCTTGATCAACAGTCAAGGGGGAGTACATAGGAGGGAGATAGAATTTACATTAAGAAAAAATTAGAGAAGATGAGGTACGAAGACCCCATTTAATAAAACTCAAACATTCATGCATCCAACTAAAATAAAATCCAATCACATTGGTCAATAGTCCATAATCAATCTCATTTATTATCATACACATCTACATATGTATAATAAATAACATTCATCTCATGAATAATAAACATTCAATATATATTGATATCATTTAATGGGCAAATTTAGTTAGTATAAAATCTAATTTTGAATCAAAATAAACTCCTTTATTTTATCCAAATTTAAATTAAAATAAACCTCTTTTATTTTAATTTATCTAATTTGAATAAAATAAACTATTTTATTTTAATCAAATTCTTTAATCAAATAAACTCATTTATTTTAATTAATTATGGAATCAATTCCAAGTCAAAATAAACTCTTTTATTTTGGATAATATGAAATCTTATTACATATCTAAATAAACTTCTTTATTTAAGAAAATACGGATTCTCTTTCCTATTCACAAATAAACTCCTTTATTTTGAATAATATGAAATCTTATTTCATATCTAAATAAACTCTTTTATTTAAGGAAACATGGAATTCAATTCAATTCCAACTCCAATTAGTTATCATGAAATCCAATTACAACTCTAATTAGTTGGCATTCAATCTAATTTTAAGATTAAAATAAACTCTTTTATTTTAATATTAAATTAAACCTTTTATTTTAAAACTAAAATAAACTTTTTATTTTAATTTTATTTTAATTATAAAATAATTAAATATATATATATATATATATATATATATAATAATAACCATGACAGTTTTATACACTATATATAAAGCGAAGATATTACCGTAATCATTGAATTTATTCACCTTCCAAAGTTATCCTGCAGGATCACATTTAACAGGATCAATTAATCAAGACGTTTTTTATTTTTTGTTTTTGTTTTTTTTATACAACAAAATTATGCCCAATTAAATTGTTCTAAACAAATATCAATATACATATCAAATTAAAATAATTAATAATTTGCATAAAGGTCTGGCTCTGATGGCATTGTTAGGTTTGTAATATTCATGAACGCAATCAAATTGCACAAAATAAGCGAAAACATGAAAAATCAGAGTTTAAAAATTTTTCAAACCATATACTTGGATCATCATTTATGAACAATTATTAATTAAACGAAAAGATAAAGAACAAGAATCATACCCTTGAAGATTCGAGCTTCCTCAGGTACAAGTTCACCTCCAATCCCTTTTCGCGTTCAACTTGAATCCACCGGGTTTGGTTCCTTCATTTGATCAACGTTAGCCACCCAAATGTTTAGCCTCTAGAGGTGATCCTCCAAGGAAGAAGAAATATTCAAGAAGAAGGGTGACTGACTAAACCCTAGTTTTCTATCTCTATAGAAAAAGAACGTACTCTCCAACAATTGGAATCACGTCTCTAGATATCTGATATAAGACTCCTTTTATAAAGATATCAGTTAACCCTTCTTATCTAATTACAAAATAGGGTATTATTTAATTAATTAAGCACCCTAATCTTATTAGGAATAATTAATTAACCTCTTTTAATTAATTAACCTCCTAATTTTATTAGAAATAAATGAGAGTAATTTTATTAATTAATTCCCAAACTCATTTAGGAATAAATAATAATAATAGTAATAATAATAATAAGACTCCTCTTATTAATTTATATTTAATATTTCCAAAATATTAAATAATAAATATTAAGCAATTTAATTTATTCTATCACCATAGATTAAATTAAATATACTTAACTTATTATTACGATTATGTCATTAACTTCTTAAATAATTATCCTTCCTTTTATGGTGTGGCCCTTTAAGTTCTCTATATTAAAGCTGGTTGTGAATAAATCAATTAGAACAATTCTAATCTTATTTAAATAAATAAATTAAACTATTAATTTATTTAATTAAATAATATTTATTCTACAATAAGGATAAGCCTCCTAGCGATTAACGACTTTCTAGATAATATAGATTTTAACATTAATCATAAAAGAACATTTGAGTAAATAGTTACTAAGACAATTCAATCCTTCCACCATCTGATGTCCCAATTAAATATAAGACGTGGAATTACTGTCAAGTCTTATTTTATTTAACTATATGTTTTTCGATTCTTAAATGCACAACACCAAATATTGCAAATTAGAAACTCCTTTCTAATTTCATTCTGCCTTGGCCAAGGACTAATGGGTTGTCATTTATCGAATCACATAGGACATTTATCTTCTTTTACTAGAAGTGGTAGATTCTTTATTGATCATACATTATCTCCATGTACAACTTATTATACCCAAGAATACCCTTTGATATACCCTAAGGGTCTTAAGGAATAAGTCAAAGTACAACTCATCATACACAAGATACTATAATGATCTCAAGTCCAAGGATCACTTGTACTACTATCACTGAGAATTCTATTGACGGTGCAAGTAAAACTCCATTAGGTATTCCTTAGCAAGCCACGTTCAGTGAACTTATTCTTTAATAAGCACCTACATACTTACTTTAGTGTCTCCACACAAATGATCATGAGATCAATCATCCTCATCTAATGAGCAAGCAACGCATGTACCAATCTATCCGAATTCACTAATCCCCAATTTAGTAATCCAACGATTAGGAACTATTTTAGTTTTAAGCTTTCTAAGAATTTAGATCTCATTAGAATGATCATCATCATTATTCTAAAAGCATTGCTTAAAACTATGGGTTTATCATGTAACAATCCAAAATTTCAAATTGTAATATTAAATATTTATTGAATTATATAAATATTTATTTAATGTGTTTGTTGTTGAAATTGATAAAATAAATATTTTATTGATGTGGTCATTTTTAGTAAATATTTATGAATTAAATTTATTAGATAATATTCTAAATTAATGTAATTTATACTTTAGAGAGTTGTAATATAACATGAGATGTTATATTGTTGTATTAATTTAATAATTTAAAATAGTATGTTAAATTATTAAATTAAAATTATAATGAGATTATAATTTTGTGATATTTGTTTAAATAGAATATTTATTTAAAATATAGTATGTGTAATTAATTTATTTGGTTAATGTTCGATATGGAAATCTAAATAAATAATATGTGATTATAAATCATAAACTAAATGGTTTATTAAAATAAAATTAAAATAGTTTAAAATTTATTTACCCAAACAAGGCTTAAAATATTAAGTCTTTATTTTAAAGATTTTTGCCAAACAAAGCCTTTTGGCTTTTGGAATTTTAATAATATAAATAAATTAGATTAAATAATAAATATAATATAATATATTTATAACATATACGTTTAGGGTGTAACTGATATTCCAATTAGTGTGTGTATTATTATGGCTATCAGCTTGGTTTTACGCATTATGGCTATCAGTTTGGTTTTTATGCATAAACTAGTTGCTAAGCTTAAGTGAATACAGAGAATTAAGAGGGAGTTGAGAGAGAATTCTTGAGTTTTTCAAAGCAAATTCAGTGGCGATAGCAAGGATTGCAAGCAATTTAAAGGTATTTTTACATAACCTTAGTGTATATATATATATATATATATATATATATATATATATATATGTGTGTGTGTGTGTGTGTGTGTGTACATATATGAGTTTACGACATAATTTATATGTTCTGTGAATTCATTTTTTTTGTTGAATTGTTACTATACAACTGAATTGTGGTGATTATATGTGTTGGTTATGTTTGATTTTGTATGTAAACAAGCTAATTTCGTTTAAAAGAAGGAAAAGTAAATTAGAGTGAGTATTTTGCATATGGCTTATGAAAGTACAAAATTTAGTGACTAGTTTGTATGTTAATATGCAAATTGAGTATTGTTTATGCTAGTTCATTATGAAACGAAGAAAACGTAGTTTGAACGAAGTGATTTGGTGAGGAATTGTAATCACAATGATGATTTTTGTAAAGGAACTCAAAAATGGTGTTTTTGTATGAAAACATAGAATTTGAGGAATAAAACTACTTAAAGTTGTTGTTAAATTGTTCTATATTGAGGAATATGTGAGGAAACATGTTTGTAATAGTTCTATACCAATTGTATGTGTTAAATTCACTGTTTTGTGTGGAAAATTTGTGTTAGTTGGGCTAAAATCGACACTCTTTGTTCATGGCGTTTACGGTTCACATGCGTACCGTGCCAATTGCTTGGTAATGGTTAAGGCCAAAAAGCAAGTAGCGATTACCTTGTCCTAGGTTTTGTTATGGTGCAACATTGCGCCATACCCCATCTTGAGAGACGATTGATTTCTACATACCGCAGACACTGGGATAGCAATATACCTTGGTCTAATGATGTGTTAGTATAATAAACATGTAACAACAAGGTTAAAACAGAATCGTGTTATGTGGTTAGTAACTTCAAAGTTTCACAAATGATTAGTAAGTTACTAACGCGATATGTTAGAACTTAGTGTATATAATGAATAGTAAACAAGTGTTGTGAAGGTTAACACTTGAAATTTCTGATATTTATCTAGTAGCATAAGATTTGTATTAAATTAACAATTTTAACTAGAAATGTATATGTTATGGTATGTTAGTATATCTAATAGGTATTGTGGTTCTAATACAATGTGTAGGTGAAAGTGAGTTTTAATATTATAGCTTATGCTGAAGGCAAGTTTCTAAACCTTACCTTTTTACATTGAGCAAGTTCTTTTTCTAAGAATTGATTAAGTAAATTCTTTTATTCTTAATCCTTAGTCGAGCAAGCTCTAATTCTAACGTTATCCAAGCAAGTTTTGTATTCTAATCATGATTGAGTTATTTTAACTTGTTTATAACTAAGCAAGTTTCTTAAGTTCTATTTCCTTATAATGGGATATAACTCCTTGAACTCTCGTCTCTAATATTAAGCTGTTTATTTTAAAATTTCTATGCACAAGTTATTATCATGTTGAGCAAGTTTTTAGTTTTAAGCTTGCTATCAGTTAATGTATGTTCAGTAATTTTATTTCTAATTTTATAAGATCATAGCCTTAGCTTATGATTGTTCAAGCAAGGTTTATTGTTTCATTCAATACTTCTGTTTTAGTTGTTTCTAAGCATGAGTTTAATATATAATTAGTTCTCTTACGATTATTCATTGTTTCATATTACGTTACTGTTGATCAACTGTTGTGTTATCAAACCTTATTAATTCAACTAGTCCTTTAGTTGTTGATCGTTAAACTCTAAATTTTCCTTGAAAGCTTATTCAAACCA
Source organism: Panax quinquefolius (assembly GCA_020205615.1). Lineage (NCBI taxonomy): Eukaryota > Viridiplantae > Streptophyta > Magnoliopsida > Apiales > Araliaceae > Panax > Panax quinquefolius. The sequence continues at coordinate 72,661,704 of CM035155.1, read as the reverse complement.
AACTTTCTTTGGTGCAAACTTGTACTCTAAAACTGAGAAGAAGAACCCTATTATAGGGGATACACAATGCGTTTAGATGTTTGTGCACAATACATGGTACGAAGGGCTGATCCCCCTAAGTACGTGAAGTCCCTACAGTATAACTGCTAAGGTTAAAGTTGAAAGATTACTTGTAACCATGGACATAGTTTGTGGTCTTATGACCCTCAGATAGATATTTCATATTTTGATTCCAGTTGTTGGTTATCATTGATAGAGTACTATTCAGTTTTTGATGAGCCTATTCATTGGCAGTTATTATTATCTTGTTGATTCATTGCTTTATCTAGTGAGCATTTGTTTTGCTCACTCTTGCATAAATATAATTATTGCAGCTAAAGTTGAGAAGGTAGATGAGCCTTCAACTAGCAAAGGAAATGAAAAATTGTGCAAGTGATGAAGACTTGTAATTTTATTTATTGTCTTGATGTTGGATTTTATATTTAATGATGTAATGTAATTATTTTAATTCCGCACTTGTTTGATGTTTAAGGTTAGACAACCTGGGAAGATTTTTATTTAATGATGTAACCCTATTTAAAGGGAGGTTTTATGATTTAATTTTATTATATTTGGGTAGATAGATATGAATGAATGGAAAGTGAACACCAAATCTTGTGGGAATGCAGTACCTAGATTTGGGGGTGTCACAGGTAGGTATCAGAGCTTTAGGTTATGAACCTTATGTGGGGAAAAGCCTTAGGAATTAACCTTTGAAAAGATAGTGGTGATAAACTCTTATCGAGTTTTTAAGAAAGAAGTAATAAAACACTTATGTGCTTATGTGATTGTAAATTTTGTGCTCGTAAGTGTCGAGTAGTAATGATTAGTAATTAAAACTTAAAATTTTGTTATCAGGATGGCTAATGTAGAAGAATCCAGTTAGGCTAGGGAGGAAGGATCCCCGATGCCTAGAGAGGAGGAGCCTCGAGATATTCAAGTGATTTGGGAACAACTATTGCCATGGAAATCAACTTTGTTAGTCACAATGGTTGAGCAGGAGGGTTTACCTGATGAGGATGATGAGATAGAGATGGAAGAGGAAGACCTCGTTGAGCTGCCACAGTCAAACAAGGACGAGGAGGAAGAGCTTCCACTTAACTCGATTGTTGGTCGTATGTACGATGAGGTATACGATCGCAATGTGGAACTCCAGGATACCGTCGAGGAGTTACAAGAAATAGTAGCTGAACAGCAGATCGCAATGGCGCAGAAGGACAACGAGATCCAGGATCGAGAGGAACGTCTTAATAATGTCAAAGAGAAGCTGATCCACACTGAAGGAGAGAACGAGCAACTGACATAGAAGATTATAGAGCTGGAGAACAAATTGAAAGAAGAATCTACGAAGAGGGAAAGAGTCGAAGATGCGTACAATAAAACTTATCAATGAGCCGGGATAGCAGAAAGAGAGGTACAAGCAAAGAGGATCAAGATGGAAGAGATGAATAGAGTTTTCAACATCGTGATCAATCGAGCTCAAGATTGGGTCATGTGTTATCCTATTCAGTTCGAGACGCTGCCATCGTATATATTAGATCACCGAACAATGTTCCGAGTTATGGAAGAGGAGCGTCATAAGGCTGTGCAACATTTTAGTAGAACGGCATAAATGTAATTATTATGTGATTAGTGAGTAAATAAGATGTAAATCCCAGGTATGATATAACCAATGGGATAGGATGATGATGATGAAGTTATCCTGAAACTTTTGTAGTTCAGGAAAGTAATGTAAATAGCAGTGATGTTATTGTTTTATGTTTCCTAAAAGATTATGAAGGAATAAAAGTTATTATTTTAATCAAAGTGTTGTGTGTTACATGATAATCTTTTATAGTGTGCAAATTAAGTAGTAAGTACTTGAAAGGTTAAATAGAATCTAATGGGTGTATTTTAACAGAAAATGTAACGACCGAGAAATTCGGATCTTATGTAAAAATGATTTTATTAAATTAAATAAAAATAAAATTATATTTTATGTGATATCAAGATGGTTTTCGTTCTATAACCTATTGATGTTGAAATGTCGTAGTATTTGAGATACGTGAAGGATTTAAAGTGTTTAAATTTCTAAGACAAAAATAAAAGTTTTCCGAGAAATTTTCTGAAAAACACTATTCATCGATATTTGCTCGGGAATTATTTTTGAACTTCCGAGAAATACGTAATGATAGAATATCAAAGTAAGACGGATTATGAAATAATAATCTACTTATGGAAAGCGTAAAATTTAAACTGCGGACTTAATTCAAGAATATTAAGGAAAGCGAAGTATTAATAAGAAAGTATTAATCGTATGATACGTGAGCATTATCGAGGAAAGAAAGCGAGTATAATATGAAGTATTATACGATTTGTATGAAGAATGAATTATCGTATAAAGATTCTATATGAGTTAGAATACAAGAATGATACATGAATTATATGTATATGTATTGTGTAATATGAATGGATTTGTGAAGATTGATTAAGATCTTGTGTAAGCCCAATTCAATTAAGTGTAAGGCCCAACTATTGAGTTAATAAACAAAGTATTGTTTGTTAATGCAAAGCCCAAAGGTTAAGATAACTAAGCCCAAACTAGAAGCCCAAGAGTTGTGTGATCCATGGAGCAAAACCATATTAATGTGGTTAATGTGTGGTTATCAAGTTAAATGAGTAATGACCAAGTTAATGTGGTTAGAAAGTCTAAGGAGTAATGACCAAGTTAAAGGATTGATGGCCAAGCAAAGGATAGATTTTGTGACATTCAAGTAATGAATAGTAAGGAGGTGCAAAAGGAGGTGGGATGATGGAATTGACTAAATTGCCCTAAACCTTGCAACTTCTATAAATAGTGAAGGTTGGAAAGTTATTTGCTAGTTGTCAAATAATCTAAACACTCTCTCTCAAAGTGCTTAAGTGTTAGGGTGATTAAGTTGAAATAAGCCACTTACAAAAGAAGAAGAAAGAAGAAGCTACTTTACCAAGAACTTCAAATGTAAGAATCCTTCTCCAATTATCTTCTATCTCTAGCATGATAGGTTGATAAAAAAAAGATTGGATTAAGGAACATGAATGGTAAAAAGTAAGAAGAGTGTATAAGCAATGAACTTAAGCCACATAAGTTGGTAATAAGTCATTTAAGTTAATATAAGTAGTAAACTTATGTGAAAGCATTAAGAACTTGAAATGAGTTTATTAATGAAAGTAATATGGAAGTAAAAGAATTTGTATGATTATATGTATCTATTCTACATGAGCAAAGCTATATGCTAATAACATATATGGATGATGATGGAGAAACTTTGATGATCATAAGGTCTTGAATGATAAGTTTATAAGTAGTTTATAAATTGACAAGTTATAAGCTCATGAAAGAAATAAGGCAAAATCCAACTTGAACTATAAGTTGTTGGAATTAGCATGTTAAGATTTTCGCATTATGAATGAAATTCATTTGTAATATTGAACAAATCATAAGAAGGAAGATTTTTGGAAATAAATCGCGATTAGATTAGCGTTGATCGTAGAATTCGTAAATTTCCCGGAATGGATGTCAAATTTTGAGTTTGAGTTCAGAAACGTTGTTTTCCAATGGAGACAAGTCCTATTTGTCATTTAAGAGTTGCGGACTCGAAAATGGATGAATTCTGACTTAGAACAAAGAAACGAGCGTTGAACGTTCACGAACGTTTATCGTTTACGTTAAAAATGAACCAATATGTGAATTTTTAGCAAACGAAGTCGAATAAATAATATTCTTACATGAACGCGTAGATTACGTAATTTGTGAACCGTAGGCTTTTGAATGAGCCAATTCGGACTTATAACGAAGAAGTTATGCGTCCGGGAAGTTCGCAAAATTTCAAGAATTTAAAAAAATTTACGGTGCATGAGTTGGGCCATGGCGCCAACCCTAGGCCATTTGAATCGCCATGCAAACATGAGGTCCGTCGAGTTCATGTAATCGCTAACTCACCGCAGAAGTGCAAGCTATATAAGGGAAAGCCAGTATGGCATGGCCTGAGCTCGAGATCGTGGACAGTGAAGAAGAGTTGCAAGTAGAGGGAAAGATTTATAATTAAACATTGAATGTAAGCATACATGAAGGAATATAAGATAACATTGTTAAGCTTTATAAAACATTAAGAATGTGAGTAAAGGTTGAAACAACCTTGTGGAATATAAATAAATGTGAATGAAATAGGAATGAATAATAATTAAGTCTAATATGCAAATTAGATTGAGATGAAGGGTAAGATATAGTCGGATACATACTTAATTATATGTAACCTAATGTAAGGCATTATGTGATCATGTATTGTAGAGACTTAAAAGACTTGAACGTAAAGTAAAATACTCAGTAGCAGATGCTAAAGGCAAGTATTCTAACTCTTGTCTCAGTTCAATCTGAACAAGTTTTCGACGTTCATGTATTCTGACGCATGAATGGAAGTGCAATGAAGTTAAAGCCAGTTCCTTTGGCTAGTCTTAACATATTGAGTGGATTGTTGATAATCTATTCATCTGTTATCAAATGTTGTTATCTTTTGTCAATTACTTGATATGGTTTTCAAAAGAAGACTGAAATGTTAAACAAATGTTTTGTCGGTAAAGCAGTGAGCACGTGAGGTTGCCAAATGATTAAACGTAAATATGTTTAATGGATGTAGTGTTGATCAACATAGAGTACAATAAGTGATCACCTAGAAGTGCTCGTAAAGTAATAATCTGGGCTTATGGACTTAGTTAAGGGTTGTCCTTTTTAAGAAAGAATGGATACTCAAGGTCTTTGACTTGAGTAGAATGTTTCTTGAATATTATTCATTGTGAAACATTTTGAAAGAAAGATGAAGTGCTATTTTGAATTATCAATAGTACTTCATAACTATTTTTAGTTATCGAAGATATACGATTCATATGTATCGAGCATGTTGTTATTGAAATTGTTATACTTCTTTGAGCTAGTTATGCTCACTCTTGCTTGAACCATATGAATGCAACTAAGATCGAATGTCCCAGAAGGATCAAATAAGGATAAAGGAAAAGCTAAAATGATTATTGTGTCTTGTAATGGTATAGGTCTATTGTTGTAATGTAATGAATATTATGACAAAGAACTTTTGTAATGGGTATAGAACCTGGGAAATGTAAATATTACCTTTAATATATAGATGTTATGTTCGTTCTTTGAGACTATTTAATTGAATGAATATATGAATGTTTGTACAGTATAGCACCATCTGTCGTGTTGGAAGATACCCGGATTTGGGGGCGCTACAGAAAATGCCTCCAAGACGTCAACCACGACAAAGGACCCCTGAAAATAACAACAATGTTGAGGCTAATCCAATTCAGCAATTTGTAATGCTACTGACGGGAGCATTACAGAATCAGCCACAGAATCAAGCTGCAACATTTAAGGATTTCAAGGCAGTTGGGCCACCAGAGTTCTGTGGGTCCATGAATCCGGTTGAAGCACAGACCTGGATTATGGAGATAGAGAAAGTTTTTGATGTTACTAGGGTAGGGGATAACCAGAAGACTGCTTTTGCAACATTCATGTTGAAAGCAGAGGCTAGTTATTGGTGGCAAGCGAATAAAACTCAAGGAGGACAAGGGGTGATGACATGGGATAGGTTTAAGGAAATATTCTTTGAGACTTATTTCCCAGAAAGCTCAAAGAATCAGATAGAAGTGCAGTTTCTAGAACTAAAATAGGGCACAATGTCAGTATCGGAGTATGCCTCGAAATTCAACGAGTTAACAAGGTTTGTGCCATATCAAGTGAATACGGATGAGCGCAAGGCAAGGAGATTTGCGCAGGGACTGAAGCCATGGTTGTACAGTAGAGTCTCCCTGTTCTAGTTAAAGATGTTTGCAGCAGTGCTTAAGAAGGCAATTCTCGCTGAGAGTGGAGGCGAGGCTATAACAAAGCACAACCAAGAGCAGAGAAAGAAGAAGAGTGAGAGTGAAGCTAAGAATAGTGGTGGTGGTAACGGTGGAAATGGCAACAATAATTTGAAAAGGAAGTGGAATGCAAATGTGGGAGCTGGAAATCAGCAAGGTAACCAGCAGAAGAAGAAGATTGACGCATGTGCTACATGCGGGAAGTTTAACATGGGTATATGCTTCAGGGGGAAGCATATGTGCTTTAACTATGGCCAGGAGGGTCACATTGCCCCAAATTGCAATCAACCCAAGAAGAATGCTTGCTACACCTGTGGGTCGAATGATCATTTTTCTCGCGAGTGTCCAAAGAATAAATCTGGTGAGACAATTAGAAGCAAGGGAAATGGTGGTGGAGGTACACTAACTATTGATGGACCAACGTCATCAAATAAGCCCACATCCAAAACCTTTAACATGACGGTGTAAGACGCGGTGCAATCAAAAGATATCGTGTCAAGTATTATCCCAATCAATGATATAAATGCATATGTATTATTTGATTAAGGTCTTTACTTGCTTTTATATCGATGAATTTGCTAAGAGGTTAGAAATACCTAGTGAAGAGTTGAACTACCCTTTACACATAGAAATTATGAATAGGGAAGTAATTCCTGTTAGATCCATATACAAGAATTGTAGGGTGAATATTAAGGGGAATATTATGAAAGTAGATTTAATCCCAATAAAACTTGGAGAGTTTGATGTTATATTGGGAATGGATTGGTTGTTCAATTATGGAGCAATAATTGATTACCAAAAGAAGTGTGTAAACCTTATGACTCCATCAAAGGTAGTTTTCTTAGGTAGCAAATCGCCTAGACAAGCAAGGTGTCTGACAATTATGCAGGCCAAGAAATTATTGAGTCAAGGTTGTGTAGGATATTTAGCCTACATAGTCGATACTCAAAAGAAGAAGGGTGTGAAACTGGAGGAGATACCAGTGGTTAGGGACTTTGTAGAAGTGTTTTTGGAGGATTTGCTAGGACTTATGCCTGATATAGAAATCGAGTTCGTGATCGACGATATCGAAGGCCCCGTATAGAATGGCTCCGGTAGAAATGAAGGAACTGATGGTACAACTGCAAGAACTTCTAAATAAGAAATATATTCAGCCGAGTGTGTCACTGTGGGAAGCGCCAGTGTTATTCGTGAAGAAGAAAGATGGGTTAATGAATCTTTGCATTGATTATAGGGAATTAAACAAAGTCACTATTAAAAATAAGTATTTGTTGCCAAGAATAGATGACTTGTTTGATCAATTGAAGGGTGCTAGATATTTCTCAAAAATAGATTTGAGAAGTGGGTATCACCAACTGAAAGTAAGAAAGGAGGATGTACCGAAGACGGCTTTCAGAACGCGGTATGGATATTATGAATTTTTGGTAATGTCTTTTGGTTTGACAAATGCCCCTGAAGCGTTCATGGATTTGATGAACAGGGTGTTTAACCATTTTTAGACAAGTTTGTGGTGGTATTTATCGATAATATACTGGTGTACTCTAAATCTCAAGAAGAACATGTGGAACACTTACGTCTGACGCTAGAGACGTTAAGAAGAGAAAAGTTGTATGCAAAATTCTCCAAGTGTGAATTTTGGCTAGAACGTATACAATTTCTTGGGCATGTAATCGACAAAGATGGAATTTCAGTGGATCCATCAAAAGTTGAAGCCGTGATAAATTGGGAACAACCAAGAACTCCATCAGAAGTAAGAAGTTTCTTGGGATTGGCAGGGTATTACAGACGGTTTATTCAAGTTTTTTCCAAGATTGCCATTCCGTTAACAAATTTGACGAGAAAATCTGTAAAATTTGTTTGGATGGAAAAATGTGAGGAGAGTTTTAAGGAATTGAAAAAGAGGCTCAGTGTGGCACATGTGTTGTCATTACCAGATAATATAGGAAATTTTGTGGTGTATAGTGATGCTTCACGCAATGGATTGGGTTGTGTCCTTATACAGAACGGCAAAGTTATTGCATATGCATCAAGGCAACTGAAAGACTACGAGAAAGGGTATCCGACTCATGATTTAGAGTTGCCAGCGGTTGTGTTTGCACTAAAGATATGGAGACATTATCTCTATGGAGAGAAGTGTGAGATCTATACAGACCATAAGAGTCTGAAGTATATTTTCATACAAAAGGACCTGAACATGCGTCAGAGAAGATGGATGGAATTAATAAAATATTATGATGGCAAAATCTTTTATCATCCGGGCAAAGCAAACGTGGTTGCGGATGCCTTGAGTAGAAAGGGTCGTGAGAAGTTGATGTTGTTAACCGATAAGGAGGAGCTCATTTCAGTGATGGCCATGCTAGAGTTAGAAATCAAATTTCCAAAAGAAACCGATGAAAGATTGTACCAGATGGAAGCTAGTCCAACTTTGGTGGAAAAGGTGAAGAATGCTCAACTATAAGATGAAGAATGCAGAAAAATAAAGGAAAGTGTGGTCGAAGGTAAAGAGGTGAAGTATAAGGTTGATACTGAAGGAATGCTAAGATTCGAGGGACGAATTTGGGTTCCAGCAGTACCAGATATTAAAGAAGAAATCTTGATAGAAGCTCATAGCTCAAGATATTCGATCCATCCGAGAAACAAATATGTATCAAGATTTGCGATGACATTTTTGGTGGCCAAATATGAAAAGAGACGTTGCAGAATGCGTTGCAAAGTGCTTGACATGTCAGAAAGTGAAAGTCGAGCATCAAAGACCAAGCAGATTACTTCAACTGTTGGAGATACCAGAATGGAAATGGGAGCATATCACAATGGATTTTGTAGTAGGTCTTCCAACGACTCAAAAAGGATACGATGCGATTTGGGTGGTAGTAGATAGATTAACGAAATCAGCTCACTTTTTGCCAATAAAGATTAGGTTTAATCTTGATCAACTGGTAAAACTGTACGTCAAAGAGATTGTGTCGAGACATGGAGTTCCAGTGTCAATAGTATCAGATAGAGATCCGAGATTCACCTCAAATTTCTGGAAGAAACTACAAGAATGCATAGGAACACAATTGAAGATGAGTACGACATATCATCCGCAAACCGATGGTCAAAGGGAACGAACATTCCAAACGTTAGAGGATATGCTTAGAGCGTGCATAATGGATTTCAAAGGAAATTGGGATGATCATCTACCGTTGGTAGAATTTTCATACAACAACAGTTACCATGCAAGCATTGGTATGCCGCCATACGAGGCGTTATACAGCAGGAAATGCAGAACTCCACTATGCTGGGATGAAGTTGGTGAACGTCAACTGTTAGGACCAGAACTGGTACAGCAGACCGCTAAAGTTATCAAACTTATTAGAGCAAGATTGGTAGCTGCTCAAGATAGACAGAAGAAATATGCTGATCAACACAGGTAGAATCGCGAATTTGAAGTAGAGAATTTCATTTTCTTGAAAGTTTCTCCTTGGTAGGGGAAAATTCATTTTGGCAAGAAAGGAAAGCTAAGCCCAAGGTTTATTGGACCTTTTGAGATACTACAAAAAGTGGGAGAAGTGGCTTACGAGGTAGCTTTACCTCCAAACTTAGAACATATGCACAATGTTTTTCATGTGTCGGTGTTGAGACCATATAAATCTAATTATAGACATGTGATCGAGTATGAACCGTTACAGTTCAACAAGGATTTATCTTATGAAGAGGTTCCTATCCAGATAGTCGACAAGAAAGAACAAGTTCTCAAGAATAAGGTGATACCTTCTGTGAAGGTGATATGGAGGAACCACAATGTCGAAGAGGCTACATTGGAACTCGAAGCTGATATGATGAAGAATTACCCTGAACTATTTGTTTGATCTGTGTCTTCAATTCTGGGGACAGAATCTTTGTAAGGAGGGAAGAATACGACGATTTGGTTATTTGAGTTGTGATTCTGGGGACAGAATCCTTGTAAGGAGGGAAGGATGTAACAATCCGGAATTTCAAAATGTAATATTAAATATTTATTGAATTATATAAATATTTATTTGATGTGTTTATTGTTGAAATTGATGAAATAAATATTTTATTGATGTGGTCATTGTTAGTAAATATTTATGAATTAAATTTATTAGATAATATTCTAAATTAATGTAATTTATAATTTAGAGAGTGGTAATATAACATGAGATGTTATATTGTTGTATTAATTTAATAATTTAAAATGGTATGTTAAATTATTAAATTAAAATTAAAATGAGATTATAATTTTATGATATTTGTTTAAGTGGAATATTTATTTAAAACATAGTATGTGTAATTAATTTATTTGGTTAATGTTGGATATGAAAATCCAAATAAATAATATGTGATTATAAATCATAAACTATATGGTTTATTAAATTAAAATTAAAATAGTTTAAAATTTATTTACCCAAACAAGGCTTAAAATATTAAGCCTTTATTTTAAAGACTTTTGCCAAACAAAGCCTTATGGCTTTTGGATTTTTGATTTTTGAATTTTAATAATATAAATAAAATAAATTAAATAATAAATATAATATATTTACAACATATACGTTTAGGGTGTAACTGATATTCTAATTAGTGTGCGTATTATTATGGCTATCAGTTTGGTTTTACGCATTATGGCTATCAGTTTGGTTTTTACGCATAAACTAGTTGCTAAGATTAAGAGAATACAGAGAATTGAGAGGGAGTTGAGAGAGAATTCTTGAGTTTTCCAAAGCAAATTCAGTGGTGATAGCAAGGATTGCAAGCAATTTAAAGGTATTTTTACATAACCTTAGTATATATATATATGTGTGTGTGTGTGTGTGTGTGTGTGTTTACGGCATAATTTATATGTTCTGTGAATTTAATTTTTTTTGTTGAATTGTTACTATACAACTGAATTGTGGTGATTATATGTGTTGGTTATGTTTGAGTTTGTATGTAAACAAGCTAATTTCGTTTAAAAGAAGGAAAAGTAAATTATAGTGAGTATTTTGCATATGGCTTATGAAAGTACCAAATTTAGTGGCTAGTTTGTATGTTAATATGCAAATTAAGTATTGTTTATGCTAGTTCATTAAGAAACGAAGAAAACGTAGTTTGAATGAAGTGATTTGGTGAGGAATTGTAATCACAGTGATGATTTTTGTAAAGGAACTCAAAAATGGTGTTTTTGTATGAAAACATAGAATTTGAGGAATTAAACTAGTTAAAGTTGTTGTTAAATTGTCCTATATTGAGGAATATATGAGGAAACATGTTTGTAATAGTTCTATACCAATTGTATGTGTTAAATTCATTGTTTTGTGGGGGAAATTCGTGTTAGTTGGGCTAAAATCGGATTTGATTATGGCGTTTACAGTTACACACGTGCCCTTGCCAAGCAATTGCCTTTGATCCCGAACTGTAATGTATGGTGCAATTGCGACATACCTACATCTGAGATAGTGATTTTCGATCTTCTTCTGCAGAGACACAGGATAGCAATATACCTTGGTCTAATGATGTGTTAGTATAATAAACATTTAACAACAAGGTTAAAACAAAATCGTGTTATGTGGTTAGTAACTTCAAAGTTTCATAAATGATTAGTAAGTTACAAATGCGATATATTAGAACTTAGTGTATATAATAAATAGTAAACAAGTGTTGTGAAGGTTAACACTTGAAATTTCTGATATTTACCTAGTAGCATAAGACTTGTACTAAATTAACAAGTTTAACTAGAAATGTATATGTTATGGTATGTTAGTATATCTAATAGGTATTGTGGTTCTAATACAATGTGTAGGTGAAAGTGAGTTTTAATATTATAGCTTACACTCAAGGCAAGTTTCTAAACCTTACCTTTTTACATTGAGCAAGTTCTTTTCTAAGCATTGATTAAGCAAATTCTTTTATTCTTAATCCTTATTCGAGCAAGCTCTAATTCTAACGTTATCCAAATAAGTTTTGTATTCTAATAATGATTGAGTTATTTTAACTTGTTTATAACTAAGCAAGTTTCTTAAGTTTTATTTCCTTATAATGGATATAACTCCTTGAACTATCGTCTCTAATATTGAGCAGTTTATTTTAAAATTTCTATGCACAAGTTATTATCATGTTAAACAAGTTTTTAGTTTTAAGCTTGCTATCAGTTAATGAATGTTCAGTAATTTCATTTCTAATTTTATAAGATCATAGCCTTAGCTTATGATTGTTCAAGCAAGGTTTATTGTTTCATTCAATACTTATGTTTTAGTTGTTTTTAAGCATGAGTTTAATATATAATTAGTTCGCTTACGATTATTCATTGTTTCATATTACGTTATTGTCGATCAACTGTTGTGTTATCAAACCTTATTGATTCAACTAGTCCTCTAGTTGTTGATCGTTAAACTCTAAATTTCCCTTAAAAACTTATCCAAACCAAACTTTCTTTGGTTCGGACTTGTACTCTAAAACTGAGAAGAAGAACCTTATTATAGGGGATACGCAATGCGTTTAGATGTTTGTGCACAATACATGGTACGAAGGGTTGATCCCCCTAAGTACGTAAAGTCCCTACAATATAACTGTTAAGGTTAAAGTTGAGAGATTACTTGTAACCATGGACATAGTTCGTGGTCTTATGACCCTCAGATAGATATTTCATATTTTGATTCCAGTTATTGGTTATCATTGATAGAGTACTATTCAGTTTTTGATGAGCCTATTCATTGGCAGTTATTATTATCTTGTTGATTCATTGCTTTATCTAGTGAGCATTTGTCTTGTTCACTCTTGCATAAATATAATTATTGCAGCTAAAGTTGAGAAGGTAGATGAGCCTTCAACTAGCAAAGAAAAGGGAAAATTGTGCAAGTGATGAAGACTTGTAATTTTATTTATTGTCTTGATGTTGGATTTTATATTTAATGATGTAATGTAATTATTTTAATTTCGCACTTGATTGATGTTTAAGGTTAGACAACCTGAGAAGATTTTTGTTTAATGATGTAACCCTATTTAAAGGGAGGATTTATGATTTAGTTTTATTATATTTGGGTAGATAGATATGAATGAATGGAAAGTGAAAACCAAATCTTGTGGGAATGAAGTACCTAGATTTGGGGGTGTCACATATCATATATTATAAAACAGCATCATGTAGATAATTAAAAGCCTTTAATAAATTAATACTTTTTATTAATAAATGAATAAGATTGTTACAAAGTATATGCTTTATCATCAAACATGATTGGCTTGTGTGCATACTACTTTCATCTTTGTGTTAACAACATCGCACTCGTACCCGCATACGATCTTCTACTCACTGCGTCAGCTACCACATTCGCTTCTTCAGAATGATATTGAATGTTATAGTCGTAATCTTTCAACAGCTCGAGCCAATGTCGTTGTCGCATGTTGAGTTCCTTTTGGGTGAAGAAATATTTGAGGCTTTTATGATCTGTATAGATCTCCACTTTCTCCCCATAGAGGTAGTATCTCCAGATTTTCAACGCGAAAATGACTGCTGCCAACTCTAGATCATAAGTAAGATAATTCCTCTCATATTCTTTGAGTTGTCGTGAGGCATAGGCTATGACTTTCCCATGTTACATGAGAACACATCCAAACCCTTTGCCTAAAGCATCGCTGTAGATAACAAATCCATTCGAACCAGATGGTATTGTCAGAACAGGTGCCGAAATGAGTCTCCTCTTAAGCTTTTGGAAACTCTTCTCACATTCCTTGTTCTATACGAATTTGTATCTTTCTGAGTCAGCTGAGTTAACGGAGTAGCGATTCAAGAAAATCCTTCCCCAAATCTCCGATAATAACCAGCTAAGCCCAGAAAGCTACGTACTTCGGTTGCTCCTAACTTTGTATTGCTTCAATCTTTGCCTGGTTAACAGATAGTCCATGTGTTGACACCACGTGCCCAAGGAATGCTACTTCCTTAAGACAAAACTCGCATTTTTTCAGCTTGGCATATAGATTGTTGTCACGAAGCCTTTGAAGTATCAGCTTCAAATGGTGCTCATGATCTTCACGACTTTTGGAATAGATGAGGATGTCATCAATAAAGACAACAACGAAATGATCCAAATATTCCTTGAATATTCGGTTCATCATATCCACGAAAGCAGCAGGAGCATTAGTCATTCCAAAAGATATGACTAAGAATTCATAATGTTAAATGCAATAGAGTTCGAAGGCGTCTTTAGAATATCCTCAGTTTTAATCTTCAGCTGATGATATCCAAAACGAAGATTGATCTTTGAAAAGAATTATGCTCCTTACAACTGGTCGAACAGGTCATTAATGCAAGGTAGTGGATACCTATTCTTGATGGTGACATGGTTCAATTCCCTGTAGTCAATACAAAGTCACATACTCCCATCTTTCTTCTTTCAACAAAAAAGCAGAGAGCACCCCGAGGAGATGTCTTGGGACGAATGGCGATGTCTAATAACTCCTGTAGTTAGACCTTTAACTCCTGAAGTTCAATAGGAGCCATTCGATATGGGGTTTTAGAAATGGGTTTTGTACCAGGTTCAAGGTCAGTAAAGAATTCAACTTCACGTTCTGGGGGTAGACCAGGAAGTTATTCAGGAAATTCACTAACAACAGAAATATTATTTAAACCTAACGTGTTTTTGTTCAAGTCCATAACATGGGCTAAGAAAGCTTGACATCTGTTTTTTAATAAACGAATGGCTTTATGGCTTGATATAACGGTGATTGACTTTAGTGGTTTGGTTGCTTGAATTTGCATAACAGGTTGGTTAGGAATATGAAAACTAACAACCTTACGAAAAAAATAGTTTTGGCATGATGAGTAGTTAACCAATCAATCCCTAAAATCACATCAAATGCAAGTATCTTTAAAGAGATAAGATCAACAGGTAATGTGATGGTGCCAACTTGGATCAAGCAAGATTTATAAACAGTGGATGTAATCAAAGTTTCTCCTAACGGAGTTTCCACAGATAAGTCAAAGTCTAATTTCTCCGGAGCCAAGTTTAAATGTTGAGCACAAGTAGGAGAGATAAAAGTATAGGTAGAACCGGTATCTAGTAAGGTATAAACTTCGCAAGAGTTTAAGATTAGCTTACCCATCATCACCTCGTTCGGGTTTCTCGCATTTTGGCTAGTCACAACAAACGCTCTCCCTTGCACCACCGACTTTGTTTTGTCCATAGTCGCCTTTGGTGCCACCGTCCCAGTTGGACTTGACTTTTCTACCGGACAAAATTGGGCTATATAATCGTCTTTTCCATAACTGAAACACACCTTGGAAGGCTGTGAACAGTTTGGACTTATGTGTCCCTCCTCTCCGCATCTGTAACATCTAACTGTCGGTCATTCTCCTCCCCTAGAATTTGTTGCTAGTGCTACTGCTGATGTCTTCCCATCATTGTTGAATCTTCTCTTTTTAAAATTTCCACTTGACTCAGCTCTCCTATTATCATTGCCACAATTATGACCCAAGTGGTTACCACTTTTGTCCATATTTTTCCCTCCCCGCTGGTTATCATTGCTCTGATGACTGCTATCACCGATATGACCCTGGTCGTGGTCCCTCGGTTGAACATACTCATTATCTCGCTCTAATAATTGAGCCATGTTGACAACATCTGAATATAGAGAAAATTTGTGAGAGATAAGGTATTGACAAATTTCGGGTTTTAGACCTCTCAAAAAAATCCGCGTCATATGTTCCTCATTCTCTACCAAATAAAGTGCAAACCTGGATAACTCCGCGAACTTCGCCTCATACTGGGACACCATCATGTTGTCCTGTTCCAGTCTAATAAACTCTACGTCCTTCATATAACTAATACTTTCAGGAAAGTACTTGTCATTGAATAATTTCTGAAATGTTTCCCAAGACATGATGAGTGCGACTGGCTGGGTACGCTTCACAGATTCCCACCAGTAACCTACCTCACCACAGAACATAAAGGTGGCGAATGAAACCTTATGTTCCTCTGTGCATCCTAAGACATCGAATATCTTGGTAATTTGCTTGACCAACATTTCTGCCTTAATCGGATCCGGCTTTCCCCAAAACTCTGGTGGTCCCAACTCTTTAAAATGCTTGGCTGTGACAAACCATGCGTTGCTATCATTTCCACCCGTATTTTGTACACGAGTCTCCCTCGTTTGATTTTACATGAACTGCAAAATGTGATGCCCCCAAATTCAGGTATCTTCCAACCCAACATATGGTGCTACACGGTACTCATAACTATACAATCATTCCATTGAAAGCGCAACATAATGAATGTAATTACTATCTTCTTATTACAATCAAAGTGTAATCCTTTCCCAGTTTCATAAATCGATTACATTGTCTATTGTTCGTAATATATAATACATACAAACATACTAGTCTATTACACAATGGTTAATTATCCATCTTAGCTTTGCCCTTATTTCTCTTAGCATTCTCAGTATGCTCGGCTTTAACTGCAATCATATAATTCACGCAAGAAGTGAGCATAACAAGCTCAGCAAGTCTAACAAGAATAATATGAATACCACATTCGTGAATTATATGAAAATCTTTCATAACTGAACAAATGGTCATTCAGTATCATGAAACAATAATACTTAACAATTCATAACATCAATTCCCAAAGTATATAATAGTTTAGGAATTCTGAACCGGTCTAAAGACCATGAACAGTATCTTTCTGTTTTTATACTTGAAAAGGACGTCACAACACTAAGGCTGTACATCCGACATTACTTACGAGCACTTCTAGGTGATCAGCCTATAGTACTCTATGTTGATCAACATTCATCCGTTAAATGTATTTACGTTTAAGTTTTGGCAAACTCGCGTCCCATCGAATAATCGATGAAAAATACTTTTGTTGTTTCATAGACAAACCTTACCTTCAAATCCGTACCAATTTCTTGGCATAGGATACCGTTAACATTTCTATATAGAAAGAAATGTATACAAATCAATCTATATCTTACGAGTAGTCTAGCCGAGTTAAAACTAGCATTGACCCTTTCTTTAAAATCATTCATTAAACTCATTTCAATGAATCACAGAAAACTCGACTAACACAAAGGTTAGACAAGCGTTAAGAAAACTTGCCTTTCAGCGTCTTCAAATAACTTAATCGACTGATCACAGCCTTTACAGAATCTACATGATATATTCACATAACACACTGTAATTAGCTACCAAACAATTACTCACATTGTTTCTACCAACTTCTTTCTCTTCTATGTCTTAGTTAACTTTATTTCATTTAATAAAGTCAATTTGATTTATTACCCTTCATCCTGGCTTATTAACATTCTTACGTTACTCACCATATTCAATCATCATCGGTGAAGTACCAATGTTGATTACTATTTACAGTTTGTTTATTAACACTTCGTGTTCTTTGCTATAATACTAACAACTTGCGTTCAATTCCTAAGTTCATTACCATATACACTAGTATATGTGACATAGGAATAGTTTTAGTACACTTATTAAATGTATAAACTTAACTCATATAGGTCTCTGAACAATTGAAGTTCAAACCTAAGTTGTCTAACAAAGACCACCTCGCCGCGCATGGCTTTCTCCTATATAATATATTTGGCTATGGCTCAGTTCTGATACCAAGTTCCGGTCTCGTATTTGCAATGCGAAACTCCTTCACATGAGTAATACTGCAAGCTTTCATTTTTCAAAGAGGGTGATGACATCAGATCAAGGCCATTGTCATAAGACTTAAAGCTTTTGTGCGGAGCCGCGGCTGGACCTCAAACACTGTAAAAGTTTGAAAAATAAAAATTTTGGTGAGTTTCCCAGATTCATCACTTCTTCATTATAAGTCTGATTTGGTCCGTTCAAAAGCCTACACGTCATAAATTACATACTCTACGCGTTCATATAAGAATTCTACACTTTCAAATCTGTTAAATCAAAATTCACTATTAAGTTCATTTTAAGCATTCGTTAAACGCTATTGAGCGTTCATTACTCGTTTTCTTCGTTTTAAGTCGGAATCCGACGATTCTTGAGTCCACAACTCTTAAATACCATAACTCACGTGTTGACATCGAAAACCAATGTTTTCAAGTCTCACGGTAACTTTCGACTATCAATCCAGAATTTCTACGTTTTTGATGTTTAACGTCTATTTCCGTGAAATTCGCCATAACTTCGTTACTAGTGTTCTATAAGCCAAATCACATAGAATACTCCATGGATTTCATATCTACATCTTAACCAAGCAAGATGCAAGATACTAATAGAGATGGTTTTCAATTTTTCCATCAACAACCAACTTCAATAATCAATAATTTCTATGGTTTAAACTTACGTAAACCCTTACAATTTTCATTTACGCATGACTTATAAAGGTTTTATAAGTTACAAGCCATCCTTATTCCTCCATAGGAGACATACTCCACCAATCTATGATTCTTCATACTCAAAGAAATCAAAAGAGACGGAAACTATTATTAAGGAACATTACCTTAACAATCTTTGTGTTCTTAATAGAAACTTTAAGGAAAAGCTTCAAAGTGATTGATGACTTAAGTCTAGCTCTTTCTCTCTCTCTCAATATATGTTGATTGACTCTTGGAAAACCAAAAATAGACAACTATTGCCTTCTATTTATAAGCTTTTCAAATGGAGGGCAAGAAGGTCTTTATCCCCCACCTCCTTACTATTCTCTACTTTATCACCAAGTAAAATACTTGGTGATCAAGTAGATTTCTTTGCTTGCACACCAAGTGGCCGGCCCACCATGCACATGGGTCATCCCCATGTGTTTTACCCATTCGGTGACCCACCGGTTCGATCCACGGTTCAATTTCTTAGATTGGTTTAATCAACTCTAACATTGGGCTTTAGTTTGGGCTTAACCACTTAATTCATTGGGCTTATATATTCAATTGCTTGGACTTGGCATAATGAAAATCTAATTGGACCACTCTAAGTCTTAACCTTAATTCCATAATACTAATCGTATTCTGTACGTATAATTCACGTATTCCTTCCGTATAATACTTGTACGATAATCGTATTTTACTTCGTATTAACTCCTCGTATTATACATAGATACTAAATAGTATCATACTTGTATAACACGATTTATAATTACCGCAATTCCTTCTACGCGTTTCATTTCCTTCATGGAAATCATTCTACTCAAACCTTAGGTTTTAAGTCCGCAGGTGAAAACTTCATTTGCCATAAATGAAATATTATTAGATATTCCATCTTATCTTCGTATTCTATCATTACGCGTTTCTCAGAATTTCAAACTTAATTCCCGAACAGAAACGGATGAATAGTGTTTTTACGAAAATTTCTCGAAAAATAATTATTTTTGTCTTGGAAATTCTGAACAATAAATTCCAGCACGTAGCCAGATTACTAACCATATCAGCACATTCTAGGTCATAGAACGACCTTCACATAGCTTACTCACAAAATAAATCAATTAAATTCATTTAATTCACATAATCAAATAAAATTTAATTATCATAAAAAAATCCGATTTTTCTCGGGCGCGTTACACAAAAAGCTTCTAAACATCCTATCATTCACTGTTTGTTCGGTAGTGTTGTTTATAGGAGGAATATTACCTTCCTGTTGCACGTTTTCCTGGTTGGTGATTAAAGGTTTCTCCACGGTCTTATTCACTCCATTGTTAACATTTACAGCTGCCATTCTCAAATACTGCCACAAAATAAGGGTTAATTAAAGAAAATGGCATACCACATAATACCCTTATATTATGACTGACCAACAAATAAGCTTAGGTAGGACACACTAGGGAAGGATGTACTCGTCTCTCCCCTCCTAGTTCCATTCCCTGATCTCCACCAGAGACCATATCCCTAAGCTCTGATACCAACTGTGATGCCCCCAAAATAGGTATACACCACCCATTCTGAGTCGCCAAATACATGGTACAGAAACAAAAACAACTTCATTAATACAATTGTCGTGCAAAATACGACAACATATAAACTGTGAGTTAAAATACAAATATTATCTTCTAGACAATATCCATACTCAAATAAGTCCTCATTATAATTATTGATACACTATTTTACAAAATAGTGAGGACTACTAAAACAACTATCTTGAATCATCACTCCATACCCCGGCTATTTCCTACTAAATTCTCACCTCCTGAGAAGAAAAATGGAACAAAAAGGAAAAGGGTGAGCTCAACTAGCCCAGTAAAGAATATTATGACTAAGATAATGTACAAAAAATTATCCTTTGTCCTCAACAGAGAAAAATTAGATAGAATATAATAGACAACAAGTTTTAGATCAACAATTGCAGCGGAAACAACAATTCATTAGAAGAGTTAAGTAGAGAATGAAATCTACTATCATCTATGAATTTAAAAGTCCATCATCAATATTTTATCCCTGTAACATCAATCAATATACATCTTGAATCAAATATTCATCTTTGCACTACGGGCCAAAGATATTCATTTGTATCACCAGTTGGTTATGTTCATTTCAACACCTGTTCATCTTTGCACTATGGGCCAAAGATATTCATCAGGTAATCATTCATCTTTGCACTACAGGCCAAAGATATTCATGAAGTATCACCATTAAAGACTGAGGATGATGAAAAATATTTTAAAGAAACGAATCCAGTGAGACAAAAGAACAAAGATTAGGGATCCGTACTTTAGATAATCCAAGTTCAAAAACACTCCATAATAAACCATAGTGGAGTAAAATTCAAGAATGAAGATCAAAACATGGATACAATCAAAGATAGTAACCATAATAGACATTTTGGACAAAGAAGAGAAAATTTCATTTTTCGGTGAATAGTGTCGTATTCGTGAATAGTGTCGTATACGTGAATAGTAACCCCGACATAAAAAGGTAGAAATTCCACAATAATATTCATACTAATGTTTCAGTATAATGATATTGAAAGAGATAATATTATTTACGAAGAAAATAGCATCCCTTACCTCAAAAGAACAATACTTCTGACCGGAATATCGAATATAAGGCTATAGGAAACTTGCAATGAATAGCAACTCTCAAAGTATCTAAATACTCACAAAATACGCTCGATAATATAGAGAGAGAAAACTTATGTTTCTGGTGTGATTTTCATTACTAACTAAGCACCTTATTTATAGAAAAATGTCAGAATGCCAGATTTGACAAAATGAATACGGAGGCTTATTTTTCTAGCACGCCATCTATTAAAGCACACTACATTTGAAAAAAAATCAGCACATGTTTTCACAAAAAAAATAAAAGGGTGTCTCACCCCCAATTTTAATAAAAACATTTATTTCTGAAACATTAATTATTCATAATAAATAGCCTTTTTATCAGAAAAATACGAATTTTATGTCCATTCCATAGAAAATTAAATTCTCTACAACTTTGTAGAAGAAAGTTTTTCCAAATTCCAAATAGAAAATGCCCGAAATCCACATACGGACGATTTTTAATACCTCTATTCCGATAAAATACTGATAAAATATCTCAGCATTAATTTCTTCATTCATATCCATATAAAAATAAATATTTCCTTATTATATAAATTAATAATTAATTATTCACAAATAATATTACAGAGTCACAATTATGACAACCAGGTCATTCCCAGGAAAGTGGGGGCTTTCCAATAAGGATTTCTCCTTACTGGTGCGCAATTAGATGACCAAACCCCTTTCCTTAGACAGAACTTCCTTAGACATTGCCAATAATTCTATCTAATAATATTATTCAAATAATATAAATTATTGATCTGATAATGGAAATACTGTGCAGTGACAATTATTGAAATAACAATAATATAAAATATCAACGCATCAATTATTGAATCAATAAAATAAAATATTGAACAGTAATTACTGTAACAATTATTGAGTAGTGCCTTCTTACGTAAGAATCAATAATTCAAACATATTATGCAATACCATGTGCTACTGTGTAACCACGCGTATTATTGTATTTTAACCACCGGGTATTCCAACAGTGTTAACGGTAACAATTACGCCATTATTTATAAAAACTCAAACTTGTCATTTTCTTCATTCGACCATTTTCTGTTATGGGGCCCACAAATGGCTGCACCGTAGTACGAATATTCTTCGACAACAAGAATATTCCACGACCAAATGAATATTCCCCGACAACAATGAATATTTTATAACCACTTGCTTATTTTGCAAAATTTGCACACTTCACCCATAACAAAAGCATTATATCAAATTAACACCTTATTATTTCAAAAATAATGAATAGAGGACATTCGATTTTATTTATAAAAAGTTGGGTTCTTACAAACGTGGCTCGCTAAGAAATTCCCAATGGAGTTTTACTTGTCTGTCAATAGAAATTTATGTAGTGATAGTAGTACAAGTGATCCTTAGACTTGAGATCATCATAGTATCTTGTGTTTGTTGAGTTATACATTGACGTGTCCTTTAAGACCCTTAGGGTATATCAAAGGGTATACTTGGGTATAATAAGTTGTACATGGAAATATTGAATGATCAACAAAAAATCTAACGCTTCTAATAAAAGAAGGGAATGTCCTAGATCTAGTCACATCTAGCTTTCGAGAGGTTCTTGAGCTTCGAAGCTTGAACCCCCATGCTAGACTAACATAGATCTAGGTTAGATCTAGTCATTTTAAATATTGTAAATTGATGACGAGTTCCGTAAAGCCTTAGATCTATATCTAACGGTGAAGAGTATCTGATTTATTCGTACAAGGGATTCGAACGGATGGATCACCTTATAGCGAATATCGAGTATTATAAATGCTTTTAAGTTTATAAATGTGAGCCTAGGAATCCTGGGGTTTAGATCTTACTATCGGATTTTGACTAGATTCTCATGATGGACATTATTGCTCTTAAATGTAATATTAACTACATAAACCAATGTATATGTAAATATCGGATCTTAAAACTGTGACGATTTGATTGTTTTAATTGTGATTCTGGGGACAGAATCCTTATAAGGAGGGAAGGATGTAACGATCCAAATTTTTAAAGTGTAATTTAAATATTTATTGAGTTATATAAATATTATTTGAGGTGTTTATTGTTAAATAAATATTTTATTGATGTGATGGTTGATGAATCTAAATGTAGTAGAGAATTTTCTAAATTAAATTAATTTATAATTTAGAGGTTTGTATTATAACATGAGGTGTTATGTTGTTGTGTTGATTTAATAATTTAGATGATATGTTAAATTATTAAATAAAGTTATAATGAAAATTATTATTTGGTGATATTTGCTAAAAGGCTATATTTAATTAAAATATAGTATGTGATTAATTTAATGGGTTAATGTTGGATATGAAAATAATATGTGATTATAGTTTATAAACTAAAGTGTTTATTAAAATAAATTAAAAGGATTTAAATTAGTTTTTGTCAAACAAGGCTTAAGTATTTTAATTCTTTAAAATTTAAATGGTTTGCCAAACAAGCCTTAGGACTTTTAATATTTCTAATTTTTGAAATTTAAATTTAATAATATAAATAAAATAATATATTTATATTATATACGTTTATGTTGTAACTGCCATTATAATTAAGTTGGCGTATTAAGACTATCAGTTTATTTCCTACGCTGGCTATCCGTTTTGGCTTAGTTTTGTTCACAATACGCATACTAGTTGATTTTCTTCTATGCATTCTAATTGCTAAAGCAGAGAGAATAGAGAGAGTTTGAGAGTGAAACCAGAGAAATTGTCTGCAATTGCAATATTGTGCAAGCTAATTTGAAGATATTTCTTATACAACCCTATTATATATATGTATATGTCTACATATGTGAACTACGGCAAAGTTTTATTATGCTCTGTGTATATTTCTTCCAAATTTTGTTATGTAATTTAGTTCTGGTGATTATACATGCTATAATGATAGAGTTTATGTTTAAACAAGAGAATTGGATGCTAAATTCGTTTGACGGTAAGAAAAAAATTTGTCAGTATATATGTATTCTTTGTATGGCTTAGGTAAGTACCAATTTAGATGGTCAATTCTTTTGTTAAACTGTAAATCTAAGCTTGTATATGTTAGTTCTATATGATACGAGCATAACGTAATTTAAATGAGATCATTTGGTCATGTATTGAATTCAAAGTGGTGATTTTTGGGATGAATATCAAAAATGGAGTTTTATATGAAAAATATGAATTTTGAGAAATTAAAATAGTTTTAGTTGGTGTTAAATTGTTCCAATTGGTTGTAAATGTGAGAAATCATGTTTATGATAGTTGTATATTTATTTTACGTGTGAATATCATTGTTTGATGGGTGAAATTCGTGTTAGTTGGCTTAAAAAATGTGCCGAAGCTCTTTTTTGAAAAACTGGATTTTACAAGTCACGCACTTAGGCGCTTGTAGCGCCAAGCTATCGTGTGGGCGCATGGCATTCCATATAAAACTTCATACCACGCACGAAAGTGCCCTTTTTAGACATCAAGCACTTTTATTTATTCTCTGATTTTGGTTGTTCGTTGTAGCTTAGCTTAAGGTTAAGGAATGTGAGAATCATGTAACAACAAGGTTAAATAGAGTCATGTATGTGGATTATGAATTCAAAATTTTAAAAGTGATTAGTAAATCGAGAATGTGTTATGTGATAATTTGGTATACATAATGAAAGTTAGACAAGTGTTGCTAAGTAAAACACTTAGAGTTTTTGAAATGTAAATGGTAACGATCATGTTATGATATGTTAGCATATCTAATAGGTATTGTGGTTCTAAAATTATGTGTAAGTGATCGTGAGTTTAATTTTATAGCTTACGCTCAAGGCAAGTTTCTAAACTCTATCTTTTACATTGAGAAAGTTTCCTAATTTTGTACTTTCGTTGAGCTAGTTCCATTATTACATTATGTAGCTTTATTCTTTGATTGAGCAAGCTTTCTATTTCAACTGTTGATTTAATAAATCAATCGTCCTAGTTCATTCGAATTAACTTTAACTCTAATGTTATTTGAATCCTCATTTTGTTGATTCATTCTAGCTTGTTTATAGTTAAGCAAGTTTCTTGAATTGTATTATTGTATAATGAATGCGGTTTTTGAATTCTCATTTCTATTATTGAACTGTTTTAACCCTTGCATGAATTTAATACCATGATTGGGCAAGTTTTTAGTTTCCAGCTTGCTATTAGTTATTGTACATTCAGTAAATTCAGTTCCAATGTCATAAGACTCTAACCTTAGCTTATTTATTGTTTAAGCAAAGAGGTTAACCATTTTAGTCATTTTATTGAATACTTATGCTCTATAGTTAATTCAAGAATGAGTTTGATATGTATAACCAGTTCATTTATGATTTTCAATTGTTCTATGTTATGTTGTGATTATCAAACACTATTGATTCAACTAGTCCTCTAGTTGATGTTCGTTAAACTTTAAATTACCCTTGATAGCTTATCCAAACCAAACTTTCTTTGGTGCGGACTTGTACTCTAAATACTTAGATGAACAACCTTATTATTATTAGGGGTTAACTTACGCGTAGCATTAAAATGTTTGTGCACAAGACATTGTACGAAGGGCTGATCCCCCTAAGTACGAGGAGTCCTTATAGTCTTATGACTGTTAAAGTTGGAGTTGAAAGATTACTTGCAACTGTGGACATGGTTCAAGTTCTTGTAACCCTCAGTTATGTATATTCCATATTTTGGATTTCGGTTCCTGATTTTCATTGTTAGAGTACTATTCAGTTTTGATGAGCCTATTTGTTGGCAGTTATTATTGTTATTCTCCTGTTGATTCATTATTATACCCAGTGAGCAATTATTTTTCTCACTCTTGCATATTTGTAAACTCATTGCAGCTAAGGTTGAGAAGGTAGATGAGCCTTCAACTAGCAAAGGAAAGGGAAAAATGTACAAGTGATGCTAATTTGTACTTTTGTTTACTGTTATGATCATAGACTTTTAATAATGATGTAATGTAATAAATTAATTTCGCTTTTGAATGATGTTTAAAGGTTAGATAACCTGGGATGTTTCTGAACTTAATGATATAACCCTATTTGAGGGGAGGTTTTATGATTCAAATATTATTTTATTTGGGTAGATAGTATGAATGTTTGAATAGTGAGCACCAAATCTTGTGGGAATGAAGTACCTAGATTTGGGGGTATCACAGGTTGGTATCAAAGCTTTAGGTTATGAACCTTAGGTGGGGGAAAAACCATAGGAAGTAACCTTTGAAAAGATAGTGATGATAAACTCTTATCGAGTTTTAGAAAAGAGAAAGTAATAAAACACTTATGTCCTTATGTGATTACAACTTATGTGCTCGTGAGTGTCGAGTAGTAATGATTAGTAATTAAAACTTAAAATTTGGTTGACAGGATGACTAATATAGGAGTATCGATCAAATGACTAGAGTGGAGGAGCCTCGAGATATCGGGTGATTTGGGAGCAACTCATCGCCACGGGAAGCAGTTTTGTTTGGTCCATGAGAGTTGAAAGGGAGAGGGTACCTCATGAGGATGATGAGATAGAGACAGACGAGGAGGATCCAATGGAGCTGCCACAGTCGGATGAGGAGGACGAGGAGGAAGAGCTTCCACTTAATTCGATAGTTGCCCGTTTGTATGACGAGGTGTATGATCGCAATGTGGAACTTCAAGATACCGTCAAGGAGTTGCAAGAGATAGTAGCTGAATAACAGACCTCAATGGCACAGAAAGACGACGAGATCCAGGATCGAGAAGAAAGACTGAACAACGTTAAAGAGAAGCTGATCCACACAGAAGGGGAAAACGAGAAAATTATGGAGAAGATTGCAGACCTGGAGAATAAGCTGAAAGAAGAATCTATGAAGAGGGCAAGAGCCGAGAACGCGTACAGTGAAGCTTATCAACGAGCCGGAATAGCAGAGAGGGATGCACAAGCAAAGAGGAGAAAGATGGAAGAAATGAACAACGTATTCAACACCGTGGTCAATCGAGCTCAAGATCGAGTCATGAGTTATCCGATTCAGTTCGAGATGTTACCATCATACGTATTGCATCGCCGAACAATGTTCCGAATTATGGAGGAAGAGGGTCGTAAGGCTACGCAGTATCTTAGTAGGACATTGTAGAGAATGTAATTGATAGGTGATTTTGAAAATAAACAAAATGTAAATCCCGGGTATGATATAACCAATGGAAGAGATGATGATGATGTTATCCTGCAACTGTTATAGTTCAAGAAAGTTTATAGTTCAGGAAAGTAATGTAAATAGCAGTGATGCTATTGTTTTGATATTTTTTTTATGATGAATGAATAAAAGTTATTGTTTTATTCAAAGTGTTAAGTGTGGTGTGATAAACTTTTATGATGTGCAACTTAAGTATATAATACTTAAAAGGTTGAATAGAATCTAATTAGTGTATTTTAACAGAAAATGGCTTTAAGATGTCAACCACCACGACGGAGAACCACCGAGGAAAAGATTAACAATGTGGAAGGAAACCCAGTTCAGCAGCTAGTGACGTTACTGACGGGTGCTTTGCAGAATCAACCTCGGAATCAAGGTACAACATTTAAGGACTTCAAGGCGGTTGGACCACCAGAATTCTGTGGGTCTATGAATCCAGTTGAGGCTCAGACCTAGATCATGGAAATCGAGAAGGTTTTTGATGTTGCTAGGGTAGAAGATAATCAGAAGACTGCTTTTGCAACATTTATGTTGAAAGCGGAGGCTAGCTATTGGTGGCAAGCCAACAAAACTCGGGAAGGACCAGGAGTGATGACCTGGGATAGGTTTAAGGAGTTGTTCTTCGAGACTTATTTCCCAGAGAGTTCGAAGAGTCAGCTAGAGGTTCAATTTTTGGAATTAAAGCAGGGAACAATGTCGGTGTCTGAGTATACCGCAAGGTTCAACGAGTTGGCGAGGTTTGTGCCATATCAAGTCAGCACAGACGAACGCAAGGCGAAGAGGTTCGAGCAGGGACTGAAACCCTGGTTGTGTAGTAGGGTTTCCCTGTTCCAATTGAAGATGTTTGCAGAAGTGATGGAGAAGGCAATTCTCGCTAAAAGTGGAGGCGAGGCAGTGACAAAACATAATCAAGAGTAGAGGAAGAAGAAAAGTGAAGGTGAAGCTAAGAGTGGTGATAGTAACGGCGGAAATGGCAACAACAACCTGAAGAGGAAGTGGAATGCGAACGGGGGAGCTGGAAATCAGCAGAGAAACCAGCAAAATAAGAAGTTCGAAGCATGTTCTACGTGCGAAAAGTTTCACAAGGGAGTGTGTTTGCTGGGAAAATGAGTATGCTTCAATTGTGGCCAGGAGGGTCACATCGCCCCAAATTGCACTCAAGCTAAGAAGAATGTGTGCTTCACGTGCGGGTCCAAGGATCACTTTGCTCACGAATGCCCTAAGAAGAGATCTGGTGAGACAAATGGGAGCAAAGGAAATGCTAGTGGAGGAGCATTGGCTATTGTTGGACCAACATCAACAAATAAGCCTACAGCCAGAACCTTCAACATGAAGGTGCAGGATGCGGTGCAATCAAAAGATGTCGTGTCAGGTATTATCCCAATCAATAATATAGATGCATATGTATTATTTGATTTGGGTGCTACTTGCTCGTTTATATCAGATGAATTTGCTAAGAGGTTAGAAATACCTTGTGATGAGTTACAAATCCCTTTAAACATAGAAATTACGAATAGGGAAGTGATTCATGTTAGGTTCATATACAAGAACTGTAGGGTGAACATTAAGGGGAATTTTATGAAAGTAGATTTAATCCCGATAAAATTCGGAGAGTTTGATGTTATTTTGGGCATGGATTGGCTATTCAATTACAAAGCGATAATTGACTGCCAAAAGAAGTGTGTAAACCTTATGACTCCGTCAAATGTAGTTTTTCATGGTAGCAAATCGCCTAGACAAATGAAATGTCTGACGATGATGCAGGCCAAAAAGTTATTGAGTCAAGGTTGTGTAGGGTATTTAGCTTACATAGTCGATACTAAAAAGGAGAAGGGTGTGAAATTTGAGGAAATACTAGTAGTTAGGGAGTTCATGGACGTGTTTTCGGAGGATTTACCAGAACTTCCACCTGACCGTGAAATCGAGTTTGTGATCGACTTTTAAGGCGCCAGAACCGCCTCGAAATATCAAGTCCCCGTGCACGTAGAATGGCTCAGGTAGAGAAATGAAAGAACTAATGGTGCAAATATCCGCAAGAATAGATGACTGTTGAGACAAGAAGTATATTCAATTGAAGAAGTGTGTCACCGTGGGGAGCACCGGTGTTATTCGTGAAGAAGAAGGATGGGTCGATGCGTCTTTGCATTGACTATAGGGAATTGAACAAAGTCACTATTAACAACAAGTATCCATTGCTAAGAATAGATGACTTGTGGAACACTTACGTCTGACGTTGGAGATGTTAAGAAAGTTGTACGCGAAATTCTCTAAATGTGAATTTTGGCTGGAACGTGTACAATTTCTTGGGCATGTAATTGATAAGGATGGGATTTCCGTAGATCCATCAAAAGTTGAAGCTGTGATAAATTGGGAACAACCAAGAACTCCATCAGAAGTGAAAAGTTTTTTGGGGTTGGTAGGCTATTATAGATGGTTTATCCAGGATTTTTCCAAGATTGCCACTCCGTTGACAAATTTGACAAGAAAATCTGTAAAATTTGTTTGGACGAAAAAGTGTGAGGAAAGTTTTCAAGAACTGAAAAAGAAGTTAAGTGTGGCACATGTGTTGTCATTACCAGACAATACAGGAAACTCTGTGGTGTATAGTGATCCTTCACACAAAGGATTGGGTTGTTTCCTTATACAAAACGGCAAGGTTATTGCGTATGCGTCAAGGCAATTAAAAGACTACGAGAAAGGGTATCCGACTCATGATTTAGAGTTGGCGGCGGTTGTGTTCGCATTGAAGATATGGAGACACTATCTCTATGGAGAGAAATGTGAGATTTACACAGACCATAAAAGTCTGAAGTATATTTTCACACAGAAAGACCTGAACATGCGACAAAGGAGATGGATGGAATTGATAAAGGATTACGATTGTAAGATCTTTTATCATTCGGGCAAAGCTAACGTGGTTACAGATGCCTTGAGTAGGAAAGGCAGAGAAAAGTTATTGATGTTAACTGATAAGGAGGAGCTCATTTCAGCAATGGCAAAACTAGAGCTGGAAATCAAATTTCCAGAAGAGTCCGATGAAAAATTGTTCCAGATGGAAGCTAGTCCAACTTTGATGGACAAAGTGAAGAACGCTCAGCTACAAGATGAAGAATGCAAGAAAATAAAGAAAAATATAGTCGAGGGTAAAGAAGCGAAGTACCAGGTCGATACTGCGGGAATGCTAAGATTCGAGGGACGAATTTGGGTTCCAGCAGTTCAGGAGATTAAAGAAGAAATCATGACTGAAGCACATAGCTCAAGATATTCAATTCATCCAGAAAGTACGACAATGTATCAAGATTTGTGGCGTCATTTTTGGTGTCCGGACATGAAAAGAGATATTACAGAATGCGTTGCAAAGTGTTTGACATGTCAGAAAGTGAAGGCTGAGCATCAACGACCAAGTAGATTACTTTAACCGTTGGAGATACCGGAATGGAAATGGGAGCATATCATAATGGATTTTGTGGTAGGTCTTCCAACGACTCAGAAAGGATACGACGCGATATGGGTGATAGTGGACAGATTGACAAAATCTGCACACTTTTTGCCAATAAAGATTAGATTTAATCTTGATCAGCTGGAAAAATTATACGTTAAAGAGATCGTCTCAAGACATGGAGTTCCAGTGTCAATTGTATCAGATAGAGATCCGAGGTTCACATCAAATTTCTGGAAGAGACTATAAGAATGCACGGGAACGCGAATGAAGATGAGCACAGCGTATCATCTGCAAACTGATGGGCAAAGCGAAAGAACGATCCAGACGCTTGAAGATATGCTCAGAGCGTGCATCATGGATTTTAAAGGAAATTGGGATGATCATCTACCGTTGGTGGAATTTGCATACAACAACAGTTACCACAAAAGCATTGGTATGCCACCGTACGAGGTGTTATACGACAGGAAATGAAGAACTCCACTATCCTGGGATGAAGTTGGAGAACGACAAATCGTGAGGCCTGAATCGGGTTCAACAGAGATCAAGTTGTCAAACTCATCACAAAGAAGACTAAGAGTCGCTCAAGATCGACAGAAAAAGTATGATGATCAACACAGGCAGAATCGTGAGTTTGAAGTAGGAAATTTCGTATTTTTGAAAGTTTCTCCTTGGAAGGGGAAGATTCATTTCAGCAAGAAAGGCAATCTCAGCCCGAGGTTTATTGGACCTTTCGAGACTTTGCGAAAAGTGGGGGAGGTAGCTTATGAACTAGCTTTACCTCCAGAATTAGAGCATGTGCACAATGTTTTCCATGTGTCGGTGTTGCGACCATATAAACCTGATTACAAGCATGTGATTGAATATGAACCGTTGCAGTTCAATAAAGATTTGTCTTACAAAGAGATTCCTATCCAGATAGTCGACATGAAAGAACAAGTGCTCAGGAATAAAGTGATACCTTCTGTGAAGGTGATATGGAGAAACCACAACGTCGAAGAGGCTACGTGGGAACTCGAAGCATATATGATGAAAAATTACCCTGAGTTATTTGTTTAATCTGTGTCTTCGATTCTGGGGACAGAATCATTATAAGTAAGGGAGAATGTGACGATTTGATTGTTTGAATTGTGATTCTGGGGACAGAATCCTTGTAAGGAGGGAAGGATGTAACGATCCAAATTTTTAAAGTGTAATTTAAATATTTATTGAGTTATATAAATATTATTTGAGGTGTTTATTGTTAAATAAATATTTTATTGATGTGATGGTTGATGAATCTAAATGTATTAGAGAATTTTCTAAATTAAATTAATTTAGAATTTAGAGGTTTGTATTATAACATGAGGTGTTATGTTGTTGTGTTGATTTAATAATTTAGATGATATGTTAAATTATTAAATAAAGTTATAATGAAAATTATAATTTAGTGATATTTGCTAAAAGGCTATATTTAATTAAAATATATTATGTGATTAATTTAATGGGTTAATGTTGGATATAAAAATAATATGTGATTATAGTTTATAAACTAAAGTGTTTATTAAAATAAATTAAAAAGGATTTAAATTAGTTTTTGTCAAACTAGGCTTAAGTATTTTAATTCTTTAAAATTTAAATGGTTTGCCAAACAAGCCTTGGGGCTTTTAATATTTCTAATTTTTGAAATTTAAATTTAATAATATAAATAAAATAATATATTTATATTATATACGTTTATGGTGTAACTGCCATTATAATTAAGTTGGCGTATTAAGACTATCAGTTTATTTCCTACGCTGGCTATCAGTTTTGGCTTAGTTTTGTTCACAATACGCATACCAGTTGATTTTCTTCTACGCATTCTAATTGCTAAAGCAGAGAGAATCGAGAGAGTTTGAGAGTGAAACCTGAGAAATTGTCTGCAATTGCAAGATTGTGCAAGCTAATTTGAAGGTATTTCTTATACAACCCTATTATATATATGTATATGTCTACATATATGAACTACGGCAAAGTTTTGCTATGCTCTGTGTATATTTCTTTCGAATGTTGTTATGTAATTTAGTTATGGTTCTTATACATGCTATAATGATAGAGTTTATGTTTAAAAAAGAGAATTGGATGCTAAATTCGTTTGACAGTAGGAAGAAAATTTATCAGTATATGTATTCTTTGTATGGCTTAGGTAAGTACCAATTTAGATGGTCAATTCTTTTGTTAAACTGTAAATTGAAGCTTGTATATGTTAGTTCTATGTGATACGAGCATAACGTAATTTGAATGAGATGATTTGGTCATGTAGTGAATTCACAGTGATGATTTTTGGGATGAATATCAAAAATGGAGTTTTATATGAAAAATATGAATTTTGAGAAATTAAAATAGTTTTAGTGTTAAATTTTTCCAATTGGTTGTAAATGTGAGCAATCATATTTATAATAGTTGTATATTTATTTTACGTGTGAATATCACTGTTTGATGGGTGAAATTCGTGTTAGTTGGCTTAAGAAAATGTGTCGAAGCTCTGTTTTGAAAAATTGGGTTACGAAAGTCGCGGTAGCGTGACATTCCCATATATAAAACTTCGCATGGTAGGCCGCAACGATTCTAGATATAAAACTTCATGGCGATGGCCATGAAAGTGTCCATTTTCAGACACTGAAGTGTGTTTAATCTGCAGATTTTGGTTGTTCGTTATAGCTTAGCTTAAGGTTATGGAATGTGAGAATCATGTAACAACAAGGTTAAATAGAGTCATGCATTTCGATTATGAATTCAAAATTTTAAAAGTGATTAGTAAATCGAGAATGCGTTATGTGATAATTTGGTATACATAATGAAAGTTAGACAAGTGTTGCTGAGTAAAACACTTAGAGTTTCTGAAATGTAAATGGTAACGATCATGTTATGATATGTTAGCGTATCTAATAGGTATTGTGGTTCTAAAATTATGTGTAGGTGATCGTGAGTTTAATTTTATAGCTTACGCTCAAGGCAAGTTTCTAAACTCTATCTTTTACATTGAGAAAGTTTCCTAATTCTGTACTTTCGTTGAGCTAGTTCCATTATTACATTATGTAGCTTTATTCTTTGATTGAGCAAGCTTTCTATTTCAACTGTTGATTTAATAAATCAATCTTCCTAGTTCATTCGAATTAACTTTAACTCTAATGTTATTTGAATCCTCATTTTGTTGATTCATTCTATCTTGTTTATAGTTAAGCAAGTTTCTTGAATTCTATTATTGTATAATGAACGCAGTTTTTGAATTCTCGTTTTTATTATTGAACTGTTTTAACCCTTGCATGAATTTAATACCATGATTGGGCAAGTTTTTAGTTTCCAGTTTGCTATTAGTTATTGTACATTCAGTAAATTCAGTTCCAATGTTATAAGACTCTAACCTTAGCTTATTTATTGTTCAAGCAAAGGTTAACCATTTTAGTCATTTTATTGAATACTTATGCCCTATAGTTAATTCAAGAATGAGTTTGATATGTATAACCAGTTCATTTATGATTTTCAATTATTCTATGTTATGTTGTGATTATCAAACACTATTGATTCAACTAGTCCTCTAGTTGATGTTCGTTGAACTTTAAATTACCCTTGATAGCTTATCCAAATCAAACTTTCTTTGGTGCGGACTTGTACTCTAAATACTGAGATTAACAACCTTATTATTATTAGGGGTTAACTTACGCGTAGCGTTAAAATATTTGTGCACAAGACATTGTACGAAGGGCTGATCCCCCTAAGTATGAGGAGTCCTTATAGTCTTATGACTGTTAAAGTTGGAGTTGAAAGATTACTTGCAACTGTGGACATGATTCATGGTCTTATGACCCTCAGTTATGTATATTCCATATTTTGGATTCTAGTTCCTGATTTTCATTGTTAGAGTACTATTCAGTTTTGATGAGCCTATTCGTTGGCAGTTATTATTGTTATTCTCCTATTGATTCATTACTATACCCAGTGAGCAATTGTTTTGCTCACTCTTGCATATTTGTAAACTCATTGCAGCTAAGGTTGAGAAGGTAGATGAGCCTTCAACTAGCAAAGGAAAGGAAAAATGTACAAGTGATGCTGATTTGTACTTTTGTTTACTGTTATGATCATAGACTTTTAATAAGGATGTAATGTAATAAATTAATTCTTCTTTTGAATGATGTTTAAAGGTTAGATAACCTGGGATGTTTCTGAACTTAATGATGTAACCCTATTTGAGGGGAGGTTTTATGATTCAAATATTATTTTATTTGGGTAGATATTATGAATGTTTGAATAATGAGCACTAAATCTTGTGGGAATGAAGTACCTAGATTTGGGGGTGTCACAAAAACGACTTCTCGGTGTTCATCCCGAGAGATTAGATTTAAGACCCCGTGATAGTGAAAAATTGTAATTGCAGGGTTTTGGATCTATCTATATGGATTTCATGCCCGGAGATGATCCGACCCTATTTAATGCTTTTTACATGCATCACCACCAAAACAACTTTCTAATAAATAGAAAAGAGCTTTTATAATTAAATTGCAAAGCAATACGAGGTTAGATCAATTTAAATAATAAAATGGAAGTATCAAAGGAACTTGATTCATGTTTGACGAAGGATTTGAAAACCTTGTTTACTAAAACATCATTTCAAAATACTTTGTTTAAAATTGGATTTTTCAATAAATCAAATTCTTCGTTCATAGGTCCAAAGAGGTACAACACTACTTTCAAAAGCGAAAGTCGTTCATATACGCAAATCAAACTCAAAACAACTAATAAAATCAAAAGCACACACACACACATAAACTCTCTCACAAGTTAACACTTTATCCTTAGGAAAATTAACAAGACGCGGTAATCCCCCCCCGCTTAATCAAGCCCCCGAATTTCTCAAATCTCGAGTTTCAAAGTTAGTCTTATCTTATAGGGTCATATATTGGGCCATATTTTGAAAACCTTACAAACCCGGATGTGTTGCTACATCCATTGTAAATACATACCAACTGGAGACTCTGTCATTCGACCCAAACATTAAAATCAATCTTTTCAAGTCATTGTCATCTTTGTCGATCTCTTCCTAAAATTCACCCTTTAAAATAAAACAATCAAGCAAAATACCAAAGGGTAAATAATAAAGGAAAAGCGTTAATCAAATGAAGGAATAAGCGAACTAAAATGACGAGAAATACTTATTTGCACATTCACACCTCATCATTTTCCATCCCGGCGTCGACAGCCACGCTGCATGCCAGAAACGTAAAATTGCTCTCTACCATTTGATCACGGTCGCGCCCAACTACCGTTCATTTCTAACGCGACCATGCCACAGGGGAAATCTAGTTAATGCATTTTTTGACTTATTTGAATGAGGGATTACCATATAAATTTGATATTTTCAATTTATTTATGGATATTTATTGTAACTAGGATACTTTTAGTTTATAGTTTGTTTCTAAATCAAATTGTTGATTCCTTTTATGGATTTAGGGTTTATTCTTAGTATAAATAGGCTATATGAATGTAATTCCATTAACATTCAATAATATTCAAATTTTATCAATACTTGTGAGATTATTCTCTACTTTTGGTTCTTTGAAGAATTCCTAAGCTAATTTCTTAGTTGTTCTTTGAGATTCAATTTAACTTATCATACAACAATACATAGTTATGTGTGGCGTCTTCTACTACATCAATCGTCGATTGTACCAAGATTACCGCTTTAATATAAGCGAGGGGTCAAGGTGTCGTTGATGTCCGTTCAACACAGATTTTTGAACATGAGAAATCGTGCCAAGATTACCGTCTACATACAGGCAAAGGGTTAACGTGTTGCAAACAATCCACCATACAACTTTTGTAGAAACGATCAGGGCGACGACCACCTCACGCAAGCGTGTCGTGGAGTCTATCAAATAGTCCCAAGTCTAAATTTGAAAACAAACAAATTTAATTGGATTTCAGACCCCGTGATAGTGAAAACCTTTAATTGCAGGGTTTAGGATCTATCTATACGGATTTCATGCCCGGAGATGATCCGACCCTATTTAATGCTTTTTACATCCATCACCACCAAAAAAAACTTTCCAAAATAAATAGCAAAGAGCTTTTATTATTAAATTGCAAAGCAATATGAGGTTAGATCAATTTAAATAATAAAATGGAAATATCAAAGGTGTGACCCCCCCAAATTTGGGTACTTCATTCCCACGGAATTTGGTGCTCACTATCCAAAACAATCACATTCAACTATCCATGGTAAAGACATAAACTAAATAAATTAAACAATAATCCTCCCCATCAAAGGGTTACATCAACTTAAAACAAATCTCAGGTAATCTAACCTTAAATTATTACATAAGTTTGCAGAATACATCATATAAACAAATAAGTCTCATAACATAAATTCTTTCAATTAAAATAAATCAAGTCCTCGTCACTTGGTTGCTTTGCCTTTGCCCTTGCTAGTGCACGGCTCGTCTGATCTTTCAACCTTAGCTGCAATGTTT
Source organism: Panax quinquefolius (assembly GCA_020205615.1). Taxonomy (NCBI): domain Eukaryota; kingdom Viridiplantae; phylum Streptophyta; class Magnoliopsida; order Apiales; family Araliaceae; genus Panax; species Panax quinquefolius. Next base: position 72,624,715 of record CM035155.1, on the reverse strand, counting down.
TATATCTAAGAGTGTGCAAACAATTGCTCACAAATATATGATGACAATAATAACATCATAAGAGTAGACAATGAATACTGAATAATGAAGAACTCGACCTTTGAATCAAGATTAGAAAGTTAGATCGAAATATATATATATATATGAGGGTCTCAAGACCATGAACTATGTCCCAGATTATTAAGTATTTATACTTTAACCTTTAACAGTCATTAGACTATATGGACCTTTCCTCTTATACTTAGGGGGATTAGCCTTTTGTACTATATATTGTGCACAAACATCTTAAAGCTAACACATAAATAATCCCCTATAATAGGGTTGTTCATCTCAGTTTGACTTAAGAATCCGCACTAAAGAAAGTTTAGTTTGAATTAGCTTTAACAATGGTTCTAGAATTTTAGAACGCTCAACAACTATAGACTAGTCGAATGAATCAGGGTCCACTAGCCATTCAAAGTTCGATACAATAACTAGGAATTGAATAATGATATTTTAATCAAAAATGGAATCACAGTAATATACAATTGAGTAAATCATTGTATATTCAATATACTACATTCAAAGGAATTAGAAAGTTTCGTTCGAAATAATGAACATTTTAAGCTTTGAATTAATAAGAAACAATGATTAGAAACTCGCTCAATATGAATAGACAACTTAAGTCATTATAATCAAACAATATCTAGTTCAAGATTAGGAAACTTGCTTAGCGAAAAGTAGGGTTTAGAAACTTGCGTAATAATAATAAACAAGATAGGATAAAGAACTTGCTCTATGTAAAGAAATAAGGTTTAAGAACTTGCCTCGTGCGTAAGTTACATAATTATAACACACGTTCACCAAATACCCTACATATACCATTAAAATCGCAATATCGATTAATTAAACTAACATTAAACTTATAGGTTTAACTCCCATTCAAGTTCATCTTGTCATCCTAATTCATATTCCGATTACATATATCATTTACAAGTCTGAAATCATAACAACATCACGCTTAAACAACATCTCAAGACTTTATAAACAACAAGTTACAGTTTTCGCAAGTTATTATCTTTTCAACCTAGGATCATCAAATACATGTTAACAATCTATATAGAACTTTATTACATGCTTAACACAATATTAAGAACATTAGACTAGGTTAAACCAACACATCATGGACTGAAAAAAAAACAAATTGTTTCTACTCAGGGGAGGGTGCAGCTATGTTACCCCAAGCCTTGGCACCGGCGCAGCTGCGCTGTTCTTGTCCTTGACATCGACGCAGATGCGCTAGTGCGCAGACAAGAACACCGCAGTCTACTTGCGAGCCAAAATTCCAATTCCACAGCAACATGGACAAACCCATACACTATAAACCTTACCAAAACCACATAACATACACACTTAATCATTATAACACCTAAAACAACATAAAACAACCAAATTTAAAGGATTAAAATCATGTTTTTGTTATTTTTTCTATTTTCATCACATTTAGCGTAATTCAATCACCTAATCTTCGTTTCTTAACCAAAATAAACCATACGAATTGCATTCTTTTCGTAATTCAACATATTAACACAATAAATAACCAATTTACAGATTACCATATAATTCAAGCATAAATTTTAACTCTAAAATCAGCCTTTTAGTACATATTCAACCAAAAACCAATTTCTTCTTCTTAAACATGACTACACATAAATTTGATACTCCAAAATCATTTGTAAACAATATACAATAGATTATAACCCATCTATAACACACATAACAACCATATTAACAAATCATCAACTAAATTTTCATTTTTCCAAAAGAAAAATCAAGAACACAAAAATCCCCATTCTAAAACATGATTTCATGAATTTTCTTACTGAAAATCATTTCTAGACGATAACCAATGGATTACATAAACTAATTAACACATATAATCCAAATTCTCATAAATTAGCCATAGATACTCAAGAACATGAGAAATAAAGATTATAACTTGGATTCTTACCCTTTAATTCTTGTTTAGACTTGTTAGAAGATGATAGAGAATTGCTACTTCCTTATTGTTTTCAAGGATTTCTCTTCCAATTCCCTCTTAATTCCTCTCTAGAGCTTTCTCTCTTTCTTTGTGTTTTCCCCCTCTTCTCTACACTCTTTATTCTTAGCCTTAGGAATAAAACACGTAAACACAATAAAACTATTATATCATTATGCGCAAACTTAAGCCATCAGGTAAAAAAAACCCAAAAGCTTTATCAGTTATATTATGCCAAAGGTCCATGTTTGGCAAAACCCTCCCAACCCTCCTTTTAATTTATTTTTATATTACTTATATAATATGGTTCAATTGTCACACCCCTTAATTAAATTATAATATTAATTCAATTAAATCTTAATACAATGTCCATTATAAAATTATTATTATTAAATCTCTAATTTAATCACTAAGTTAAATTAGAAATATCACCACTACAAAATTTTTTCGATTATTTAACAACTCATTTAATTTTTAATTATCTCATTAAATCAAAACTTCAAACTATAAAATTATTTAACATTAATTAAATAATTCCACAACAAATTCCATCAATTATTTGTTTAACTCAATAAATAAATCAACTAAAATATTTATTAAATTCCATAAATATTTAAAAGTAAACACAAAATTCTCATTCGTTACAAAAGAAACTTGATTCCTATTTGACGAAGGATTTGAAAACCTTGTTTACTGAAACATCATTTCAAAATACTTTGTTTAAAATTAGATTTTTCAATAAATCAAATCCTTCGTTCATAGGTCCAAAGAGATACAACACTACTTTCAAAAGCAAAATCCGTTCATATACGTAAATCAAACTCAAAACAACTAATATAATCAAAAGCACACACACACACACTCTCACAAGCTCACACTTTATGCTTAGGAAAATTAACAAGATGTGGTAACTCTATTTTCACGGTAGTCAGGGGGTGCTTAACACCCCCCGCCCCCGCGCTTAATCAATCCCCCAAACATTAAAATCAATCTTTTCAAGTCGTCGTCATCTTTGTCGGTCCCTTCCTAAAATTCACCCTTTAAAATAAAATAATCAAGCAAAATACCAAAGGGTAAATAATAAAGGAAAAGCGTTAATCAAATGAAAGAATAAGCGAACTAAAATGACGAGAAATGCCTATTTGCACATTCACACCTCATCATTTTCCATCCCGGCGTCAACAAATACAATGGCTACGCATGTCGAAACATAAAGCGCTCTCTCTCGCCGGTTGAGCGCGGTCGCCTTAACTACCGTTTCATTTCAACGCTTGGTGTGTCATGCGAGGAAAATCTAGTTGACACGTTTTTGACTTATTTGGATGCGGGATTACCATATAAGTTTGATATTTACAATTTATTCATGGATTTCTATTGTAACTAGGATACTTTTACTTTAGAGTTTGTTTCTAAATCAAATTGTTGATTCCTTTTATGGATTTAGGGTTTATTCTTAGTATCAATAGGCTATATGAATGTAATTTCATTAACATTCAATAATATTCAAAATTTATCAATACTTGTGAGATTATTTTCTATTTTTGGTTCTTTGAAGAATTTCTAAGCTAATTTCTAAGTTGTTCTTTGAGATTCAATTTGAGTTATCATACAACAATACATAGTTGTGTGTGACATCTTCTACTGCATCAATCGTCGATTGCACCAAGATTACTGCTTTAATATAAGCTAGGGATTAAGGTGTCGTTGATGTTCATTCAACATAGATTTCTGAACGCGAGTAATCGTGCCAAGATTATCGTCTACATATAGGTAAGGGGTTAAGGTGTTACAAGCAATCCACCACACAACTTTTCTAGAAATGATCGGGGCGACGGCCATCTCACGTAAGCGTGCCGTGGAGTCTATCAAATAGTCTCAAGTCTAACTTTAAAGACAAATAAAAAACTTGAGATTAATATTCTTATTTCAAAAAAATTCTTTGCAAACAAACATAGTCTTAAACATAGTCTTAGACAATATAAAGGGTATATTAGTAAGAGTGTTAATTTTCTTTTCTTTTTTTTCTTTTTTTCTTTCTAAACCTCGGACAGTCGAACAGCCATGTTCCTCTCTCACCGATTAGAAACACTTGCTCCATTTATAAAGGTTGAGGTCACTTTTTCTGTTGAATTTTATTAAGCGAAAATTTCATTTTTTTCTCAATATTTACCAGTTGAAAGCCCTCTTTGTTATATGTTGCATCGCAGAGATTACACATGCATGGAGGGAGAAAGTTTTCATTTGAAACACGAAAACTTTTCTTTTGCAAAGAAGAAGGGAGGAAAGTTGCAAGAGCTTTCTGCTAAACTTGATGAAGTTCGTAAGTCCTTTTTTGAAATTTGTTTAATTACACGTAATACATTTCAATTCCCATTATTAGTTTTATTCATGTTTAGGCTTGATATTTTTTGTTTTATTTTATTTTTGACAGAAGGGTTGATTTTTTCCAGGCGAATTATTTTGCCCTCCATATTATTTTAAAATAATAGAAAATAACGTTTTATTACTTGCACAATGCCCTTTTTCACATGCATTGAGTGTGCTTCTGTGGCTAGTATATATAATACACGAGCTTATGATATTATGCTTTATCATTTGAAAAGTACATCTTTTTGTTAGTTGGCTTAGTTCAGTTCATTCTGTATTGTAATTAGAAAATATCACCCATTGTAATGCATGTAAACTGTTTGATGAAAGACCCATGAGAAATAAACTTATCTTGTTTTATTATAAACCTGTGTTTGGTTCTGGTAGGCCGTGGGAAAAATGCTTTACTGAAATTGTAATAAATTCTTTCATAAAAATGTTATAAGATTGAAAAGATATACTGATAATGATTGGTGTTGCAACAATGATACTCAATGAGCGCTGGACTTGCTCTTCTACACTTGAAGAATGCTAATTTTATGATAAACAAGCTATGTACCTAATACCGTAGAACCCAACACAAAAAAGTTCCATGATGTACATGTGTTGCTGGTGCACCCTCTCTCGGGAAACAAAAAGCAGTCGTTGCAGCCAATGCTTTTACCATTTTTGCATATTGTGGTTGCACAGGTAATGGGAGGGTAGGTTGGTAAATTTTAGTCATAGCAGTTGAACCATGTGTGTTGAGCGCTGAGATCTTGCACTAGGCTAACGAGGGTGTCGACGCTTGGAATTTCGATTCGTAAATGTCGTTTCTATTTCGCTATGTCGATTAATTTATTTAAAGGGTGAGATTTTAAGAAAAGACCGACATGAATGCCGACGAATTTGAAAGAAATGATTTTAATGATTGAGCCGATTTAGACAGAGCCGCCGGTTAGTATAAGTTTAAATGGATGTACCAACTCATCTGGATTTTTAAGGTTTTCGCAATATGGCCCAATATGTGAATTCGTTTAATTTGATCTGGAACCTGTGATTCAAAGATTTCGGAGGCTTGATTAAGCGAGGGGAAGGTGTTAGGCACCCCCCGACTTCCGTGAAAACACGGTTACCGCATCTTATTGATTTCTTAAGCATAAAGTGTGTGTGTGATTTTGAGAAAGCTTTTATTTGATTCGTGTTTAGGTGCCTTTATGTTAAAGTCTATTCTAAGCCTCATTTTTGAGTTATTGGAAAATAATGTTGTACCTTTTTGGACCTATGCACGAAGGATTTGATTTGAAGAAAATTTAGTTTTAGATAAAAGTATATTGAAATGACTTTTTAGAAAACAAGGTTTTCTAATCATTCGTCAAATAGGAATCGAGATCCTTTAATACTTCCGATTATTAACTTAAGTCTATGAAATTATTTCGAAAGTAGTGTTGTATCTCTTTGGACCTATGCACAAAGTATTTGATTTAGATAAAAGTTCATTTTTAGAACAACTATATAGAAGTGACGTTTTTGGAAAACAAGGTTTTCGAATCCTTCGTCAAATAGGAATCGAGGTCCTTTGATACTTCTATTTATTCATCCTAAGTAAATCTATCTCAACCCGCTTTATTTTTATGAAAGCTCTTTGCGGTTTTGATTTGAAAATCGTTTTAGGTGATAATGCGCTAAAAAGGTCGGATCATCATCGAGCATGAAAGCCATCTTGATAGATTCGAACAATCACAATCACAAATTTCAATTATCACAGGATCTTAAATCCGACTTCTCGGGATGAACCCCTCAAACTCGTTTTAAGATCCATTATTACATGTACAACGATTTTACATTATTTAAACATTACATTGGAAACTAAAAGTCCATCGTGGGAATCTAGTTGAGATCCGGTTGTTAGATCTCAACCTCGGGATTCCTAGGCTCACATTAGTGTACTTAAATACATATACAATAAATCCTAAACTCGGTGTTAGGAGATTCATCGGTTGAAAATCCTATCACGAGCCATTACGACCTCCTCACCTCTAGATATAGATCTAGGGCTCTACGGATTGACCAGGACTGACCAAAACCATATAAATGATCAGATCTACCATAGTCGATCTAGCATATGGGTTAGAGCTTCAAGCTTCATAACCGGTTAAAGTGCTAGATTCGTCTAGATCTAGGTAGATCTAGTCCAAGGACTTGATTTCTAACAATATATATACAATATAATCGATAAAATCTCTAGATCTACTAACTAATACACAATATAAATTCAAAATTGCTGGGTATTGCATATTTAAATTTGATGTTGAAAGTAAATAATCATGCTTATATGTAAAGTCCTTCAAAGAACATATGTACAAGGACTTAGATGATAGATCAAAATTGTTAAGTTGATCTGTGCTTTATGTTTATCATTCAATAAATGAATGTATAGAAGAAAAGATCAAAACTGTTAGGTTGATCTATTTTGAGATGTAATAGATAGGCTTCAAAAGAATCGTAGTCTGTCAAGAAAGTTGCTACAAAATCGTTGTTTGCTTTGGAGGTCCTCCATTTCAAATCAGCTTTTTTGTGGTTTGATAATGGCTCATAATTAATCTGTGTAAAATATTGTGTTAACTGTGAAATCTTCTGTAGTGTAGTATCATATGTTAATTTTTTTTTTTTTGTGTGCATGAGTATTATCTATCCGTTTGTGTTTTTGTTTTTTTGGTGAGCATGCATATATCTATCTGTGTGTTAACTTATTTAGTATTTAGTTTATTCCTTATTTTCTTTTCTTTTAGCTGTTTTTTAATCTCTATTAAATAAGATTTGCATTTAATTCTGAAATGAAGAATAGTTCAATCCATTAAAAATTACGTAAATGTGATATTCTTCTTCTTCTATTTTTTTAATAGTATTATTATTATTTGTTTTGTTTTGTTTGTGCGTGTTTCAACTATCAATGTTTTTTGAAGAAGTTTATTTATCTTGCAAATGTGTTTTTTTTTTCAGTGTTCTTAGAGTTCATGGGGTGACAGGATCCAACCAAAGGTGCTTGTAGATGTTCCACAGGCCCCCAAACTATTGACTCTTGACAAGAAGGTGGAAAGCAATCCAACTTTTTGTCTCTATATATAATTGTAAAACCCAAAAAATAAAAGAATTTACAAAGAAAAGGACATCTAGAAACTTGTTCTGTGCCATTTGGCCCCTTTCACAGATATCACTTTCATGTGCTCCTACATTATTCAGTTTTCTGATGAATGTTCTTGTTTCTTGTTATGAATTCTCAGAAACCTATTTGATTGAAGTATATTTAGTCTCCAAAATGTTCCACATTGATCCGGAATTCATTCTGTAAAGGCTTAGAGGTCTGTTGTCTTTCCTTTCCTTGTAATCCAAATGGAAATATCTTTGTTTCCTCCTATGATTATGCAAATGCAGTCGATCATCATGTCATGATTTAGAGCAAAAATTAAACTTTTCGAATTAGTATTATGTGAACCATCGCCAGAAGGGTAGTACATCTACGTTTCATAGGGTAATTCTCAAAATCTGGCAACACGTTTTCATCTAAATCATTATTCTCAATTGTAGAAATAGTAAACTCTTCAAATGCTTTATTTGACAAAATGGGTCCTCTGCTAAATCTACTTCAGCTGACCCTCTGCAATGCTAGATATGCAACCAGCCGATAACCGATCAACATCAGGGCCATAATAGCCACATCTATGGCTAAATGGTCTAGACCCACGGATTTCACAGCAGGAAATTCTGCAACCCGGCAATAGGCTCCTTTTGAGCACTCATAGAAGTCATCTTCATTGTACTGGACGCCGAGAAGAAGTTTGTAACAATAGTAGCTGTAACTCAAGAACTTTAACCAGACTATGAAAGGAGGAATTTGTCGAATATAATATCCTCCAGCAATGAGAAAAACAAGGGTTGTGACTGAGGCTAAAGTAGTGGCTTGTTTAACATCCATGAGTATGGCACCAATTGCTAAGCCAAGACTTTGGGCAACAAGGACATTATAAATAACAACAAGAAGGGAGAGGATGAATGTGATAGGATCAGGTTTGAGCCCACCCATCCAATAGATTATGAATGTAAAGGCAGTTGGAAGTGCAAGCTCAAGCGGAAGGTCTCCAATTGTTCTTGCCAGGAAGTATGATGAGAGGCGGTACATTCCAGATGATCTTTCCTTTATAAGCATAGTTCTTTCTTGGGGGAAAGTGAAAACAGCATTGTAAAGAGGGTAGAATCCCCAAAATACTGAGAAGAAGAAAAGCATGGCAATCTGCATTAAAAAAGCAAGCCAAGTTATCATCCATAAGAAATTTAGGTCTTGAATTTGATGGCTTAGGAAATCTAGCCAGTTTAAATAAAAAAGCAGTTCTAAAATATAAGCCAGTGGGCCCGTGGTTCCCACCTTCGGTTGTTAGATAATGGCATGTACAAAATTTGAAGTGGTGTCTAGTAATATGAAACTTTGCATCTGTCACAGTTTTGGGGCACTGTAAAATGGCCCGGTATTGAAGTTAACTGAATTTTATTTTCATGAGTATTGTAATGCTTTTATATAGATATAATGACTTTGCTTTGAAATTCTTACACGATCTTCAATGTGGGATGTCGGGGTGTTCCACCAGAGCAGTCCGCCAAGTACAGCAACACTTATGACTTGGAAGATTCTAAGCCTATTGAAAGCTTCATACCTTCTCTCTCTCATTCCCCTCAAGAGCAACACCTTGAACTGAAGGCACCAGCTTGTGCACCACTGCTCTGACTTGGCATGGCTTTCTGCATCATTTTGATCCAGGCAACAGTTGTGATTACTCATAAAAGACACTAGTCGCTATTGATAGCCTTTGCTACCAGGATTTTTGAGATAATATAAGTTGCTTTGAGAAATAGTTATAGTGCACTAAATCAGTTGGAATAGAATTGAGGAAACTTACTTGTGGAAGCATTTTTTGTGTAATTATAGTTATTAAAATCCATGCTGCATAGTTCAGCTCTCAACATCGTAGAAATTTTATTTTCGTATGCTGACCTGAGAATTTGTCTTACAGACTTCTGCTCTTGTTCTGTTTTATCACCTTGCTCTGTAGCTTGCATTGAATCAGGTCGAAATCCTGCAGTTTGAGTTTTCACTAGTTTCCTTGAGTATTGAAGTACTACATTTATTTGCATTTTCCGAAATTGAATATGCAACATGTTTATAATTTGGCAGGCCCCTACGATATATGTTAGCACGTTTTAATATTCACTAAAACAGTATGCTCAGTGCGATGAGCTTAGTGCGATGAAGGTGGCCCTTAAGTTAATCGTTGCACTGAACTGAAAATGGGGCAATCTGATAGTGGAATCCCGAATTTCACACTTTCACATACTAGATTTATACAAATTTGCAACTATAACCATTATTTTCAGCAAGACAAGTGATAAACTTCTATTATTTGAGTTTAAAAGGAGTGGATAAATGGTGGACTAAGACACGGCTTGGATAAATGATGGACTAAGAGACGGCTTGAATAACTGATGGAATAAGAGACGGCTTCCTCTCCCCTCAATGGAATCTTTTCAGGTATATTTCTTAAATATAAAAAATTAAGTGAAAATATGATAAGTGAGAAAATTACTTTAAGAATAGAAACTACCATTAGCAAGATCAAGTAAGAGATCAGCTGGGTTAATAGAGATGGATGTGGAAAAACCAATGGACGAGAAGTACTCCAATGCAGTTGATGCAGGGCCATAGTAGATTGGGCATCCCCCAGAGAGCAACACTACCTTGTCAAACATATGGTAAAGCCGGCTTGAGGGCTGGTGAATTGTGGTGACTACAGTTCTACCCCCACTAGCTAATCTTTTTACTGTGGTTAGGATTTGCAGAGCTGTGGTTGAGTCCAGACCTGAGGTTGGCTCGTCTAACAACAATAAGCTTGGGTTTATGAGCATCTCTTGACCTATGCTCACCCTCTTCTTCTCCCCGCCTGATATACCTCTAAATAGTGGCCCACCAATCATGCTGTTCTTGCACCGAGTGAGCCCCAACTCTGTAATAATGCACTCCACATGCTGGACTTTCTCATCACGGGTTAGTGTTCTGGGAAGTCTTAGTAGTGCAGTGAACATGAGGGTTTCCGTTACCGTGAGATGAGGATATAAAACATCATCTTGTGCAACAAATCCTGTACGCCGTTTGATGGGGCCGGAGAACGGCTGACTATTGTATGTGATCTTTCCTGATAGTTTACCTGTAAGGCGGCCGCCAAGGGATGTAAGCAGGGTGGTTTTCCCACTGCCAGATGGGCCTAACATTGCTAGTATCTCTCCTGGGCATACCATTCCCGTTACTCCATTTAGTATTGTCTTCTCTATTGTACTCGTTCCGCCGCAGCACATTCCTTTTTGCTGGTTGCTAATTTTGTACACCACCTCTTCAAACTGCAGAGTACAGGGAAATCAATGAAATAAATTACTCTTCAAATTTCTAGAAACGTATAAATTACATTAAAAAACCCTATTACCTAGGAAACTTAGAAGATCTTTTGGTGCGTGTGTGTGTGTGACAGAGAGAGAGAGAGAGACCTACCTTCAAAGTTATGGTGTATAAGGCCGCTTGTAGATGGGACTGTGAATTGGTCTGAACAGGGTAAGCAAGATATGTTGTGTCGTGAGGCTCTGACATTTTTGGTGTACCTTCCATGGGTTCACTACCACTATTTTCAGGTTTTGGCACAACGCTATGGAGAGACATAACCTAATTGAACTGATGTGGATGCTGTTTTGCTGAAAGACAGTATGCACTGATTAAGGAAGGAGGAGGAGAAATTCACAACTTGGTTTCTACTTGGTCTCTCAAAGTGAACTGGACAACATACAAATATATAAACATAGGGACGAGGATATCTAATGTGTTAAAAGACTCTGATGTAAGCCTAGCCTCCATGGTGGGTTCCCACCTATTTTATTTGAAATATTCTAACACTAACTTAGTTCATTATTTATTATAATCACTTTTTTGAGTTCCTCTTCCCTTTTATAGTTTGACACCCTCCCCCATCTCATCATATGATGCTTGCTCTTTCTATTGTTTTCCTTGCAATCCCCTTCCAGTGAGCAAGGCTGCATGAATGGTCATGCAGCTTACATCCAAAAAACAAAAAAAAAGTGGGGAATGAGAAACAGTCCACTGTACAAAATTTTAGAGGACTTCCCATATGATGACTGTGCTTGCAATCCCACTTGTTTAGTTGATGACACATGAAGCAAGTGGGAGCACGCTGAAACCAGAAATAGCAATATCCTAAGATTTTCCAGGATCATAAACTTTCTTTGTTAGGTTTATGTAATTATTATTTTTAGTTATCATTTTGTGACCTTTATTCTGTATGCTTATGTTGTTTACATTTGAAAATGAACAGGAACGTATATGTACTTCGAAATAGACAATTATAGTGCTTTCCACTTCAATTCAATCATCTTTTCTTTGAAAAGTCTTTCACTTCAATCATTTTACTTGAACTGCATTTATATTATATTCTTGTTGTGCTTTAATTTATTATATGTTTTTATATAAGTTCTCTCTCTCTCTCACTCATTCACTCTCACTCACTCAGTTATATCATGTTATATATATATTCTTTTTGCTGTAATAAAGACATTATTTGAAATCTCACTGCAGCACTATCCGATGGTTGGACCTTAATTCGTATGATTGTATTATTGAGTATTCAAATTTAATAATTTTAACTACTTTGGTTTTCTATGTGAAAATTATAAAGTATGCTATAATATAGTGAAAGTGCGCAATTAAAAAAGTTAGAAGGAAAAATTTATGAACATTCTGAAAATCGAAATATCTATCTCAAGCGTATTGAATTTTATTGGAATGGGTATTTAACAAAATAATTACAAATAATTAGAAAAGCTATATTACAATTCTTTATCAGATTACATGTTCTGGATTTTAAAAAAAAAAAAGAAAAAAAAAGATGCTTTTCCTAGAGAAAAAAAAAAGATGCTTTTCCTAGATCTTATGCAAATACAATTAAACCAACTATATTACAGTACCCGCTTCTGTGCAAGTAAACATTCAAGTCAATTGTAAGAGTCATACAAAGTTCAAAGTAAAAACTCAATTAACTACCGGATGTCCGGATTCAAGTCTTGTTTATTGAGCTGTGTATATGTTTGTTATTCTGTCATAGCTAAACCAAGAAACATATTAGTAGTATACATATAGGTCAATATATCTGATTCCCTATTTATTTCCTCTAAAGGTGTGAGGAATCATGTTATTCTCTCTATTAGCAGAAGAGGGATACTCTTGGTGTACATGGGGTTGCCCTTGCTTTAGGCGCCTCAATTATTTACTTGTCAAAAAGCAAAAATGATTACTAAAAAGTATTTTCTGATTAAAGAGCAGTATTACTACGTTTTAAGATGCTTACAGTGCATGAAGATTCTGTATCTGTAGATTGTGAGTAATTTTTACATGATTTATTTCCAGATGGAATAAGCTAGCCCTAAGAAGATGGTATGTTGAATTTCCTACCGACAGATTGAAGGGCAAGCCAGCAATCAATCAATGTAAGATTAACTTGTTGCTGCACTTGTGAGTTTTGAATTGAAGAGGATTAGGATACTCATTCCCTTGGTGGAGCATTTATGCTTGTCTATAAGCTATGGAAGAAGAAGAATATGTTGAAAAAAGGAAAAAGTCGCAAGCTTGTGGAAGAAAGGTAAGGTGAATTTAATAGTCTAAACATCGAGTAAATATAAGGAACGGTGCTTTTCCTTGTAAAGCCAACTGATTCTTATATTCCTTTTTAATTGTTGAAGTTTTTATTTTTAAGTGTAGTTTTCAACATTCGTATCGCCGAAAAATTAGATATGACCATATTATCATTGCAAGTTATTAAATCCCTAATATTCATTAGAAAGGTGGTTAGATGCTAAGTAGAGTATTCTCCTTTTTATTATCTCTCTCTTTCTAGCTGTTGCTTTAATTTAATTAATATATTTAGGGTGCATAGGAGGAAAATGATTAAAGGGAGAACCCATCAATTGGATTCCGATTTGTGTCCATGAAAATAAATATTTTTTTTGCAGAGCACTAAGACTGAAAGTATGGGTCCAGGTGTAGCCAGTATTTTCTGTTGGAGGTTAGGCTACTTGAAGCTGGGTGCGCATTATATATATGATGTGCCATCACAATTTTATCTTTTTTGCTAATCCTGGTTATCCCAACTTGTGTATTTTTTTTATGGACCTAAAAACAACTTTCTTTTTTATAGTGTCCATCGCTTTTTTACATTTTTTTTTCTTCAAAATATTCCAACTTGCTTTAAATCTTTTTATCTACAGCCTCATGTTGTACAGATTCTCTGTGTATGTATATATGAATACATATATATATATATATATATATAGTAAGTGATCCATAACAAATGTTTGCTTCACACTATTTGCTTAAACTTATCTCCAGCTGTTCATAGGAGAAACATACGAATTAGATTTAAATTTTATAACTCTTCTATCACTATTAGTAGTGGATATCACTTTTTTCCTTTTTAAAATCCGGCCTTTCGTTTTTCCTATGGATAACCAGATATGGATTTATAGTGTCATATAGCAAACATTTTCTACAAGTCATTCTCTCTCTTATATATATATATATATATATATATATATATATATATAATAGCATCATGGAATACATTCCCACCCTCATGTTTAAATTAGAGACAAAATTTGTGATCATATTCCTGGGCTGTTGGGTCAAACTAAAGGTGCATATCATCTTACATGTACACTATAATATTGACATGTTCATGCATAATTTACCAGATGCTTGTAGACTGAAGTAAAATATATATTCCCTCCGTCCCAGTTTAGTTGTCTTCGTTAGGAATACCTGTTTCTAGACCGAATTCTTGTTCATATTCTGGTGCTGTTAGGTCAAGTTAAATGTGCATATTGACATGTTCCATGCATAATTTACCCGATGCTTGTAGACTAAACTTAAATATACTTTCCCACCGTCCCAGTTTAGTTGCGTTCATTAGGAATTCCCTTTTTCCAAGAAATAATGAGACTGCTGGAAAAGCTATGTGGAGTCCCGTAGTTACCTTTGTTGAACTTTACTCAGAATTTCACTTTTTCAAAACAGGAGTGGAGGGGTAATGTTTGAATAAACTAAAAGTTAAAGTGACAAGATTTTAGGACAACAACAAAAGGAGGTAGAGAAATCTTAGTTGCTTCAGATGGAAGGGAGTACAAAATTTGGCCATTATTACAGGGAAATTGTAAGGATCGAAAAATCGAACTTAATTATGTAATTAGAATTTTGTGAATATTATTTAATAAAATAAAGTTTTATGAATATTGTTTTGTGTTATATATTTAAAGATCGTTCTATAACCTAGGATGATTATTTAATTTTAGGATTTTGGTTGTGCAAGAATAAACGAATAAATATTTCGAAGACGAAAATAAAAAAATTTCGAGAAAATTTGCGTAATAACACTATTCATCTTAAAACGCTTTTGCGTTTTTTCGATTTTCCGGAAAACGCATAAATGTTAAAATTTCAAAGAAAGATGAAATATCCAATAAAATTTAGAAATGAAAAACACAGTTTTTCAGCCCGTGTGACAAAATGGAAAAGTCAAAAAAGTCAACAAAAGTTTTGGTCAATAAAAGTCAAAGTTGACTTTGTAAACCATTGGGCTTTAATATTGGGAGCCCAAGATGAAATGTTAGGAGGCCCAAGTGAAATAAATTCAACGTCCAAAGAAATAAAAATTCAAGCTCAAAATGAAAGACCAAATTGAATTTAAATCAAGCTCAAATCATGGGTCGAATCATGGATCAAATGGGTGGGTAAAAAAATGGAGCAACCCATGTGGGATTCCCGGGGGTGGTGAGGGGGGGGGGGGAGATCCGGCCACTTCCTTTCCAAGGGAGGCTTGCTCCCAAAAATATCTTCCCACTTACGAGCTTTCATTTAATGTTTTGGTGCAAAAGTCTTATGCAATGATTTTAATTCAACCATGGTTAAGTTAAAGAGGAGGTGGATGAGGGATGATTAGTAAGATTGGAAACTTGAGGGAGTTGATCATAATAGACTCTAAACTAAGTGACCAAATGGTAACCTAATGCAAAGTTGATTTAATGTCCATATTACCCCAACTCTTGCATTTTCTATAAATAGAAGCCTAAGTGTTAATTTTCTTCACACAACAAAATCTAACACTTGAAAAGCTCTATAATATTTTTGAGAGAGAGAGAGAGAGTTCGGATTTAGCAAGGGAGAAGGAGAAGGAGCTAGTTGATTATCAAGATCATTCAGGAAACTAAGAACACAAGAGGTAAGAATCAATAACCCTTCCATCTATTTTATCTATACCTTCTTTAAATGATTTCTAGAGATGTTATGAATAGCATGTTGGTGGATGGTTAGGTGATTCTTATGAATCATTAGCATACCGGTGGAATAAGGAAGATTTAGTAGACTAAATCACTAAACTATGCATGTTAAGAGAAATTGTAATCATAATAACGAACTAAATGAAGAACGTGTGAAAACTATGTTAGTTGTTGTTGATGGACAAATTAAAAATCATTATTTATATGTTGTTGATGGACAAATTTAAAACTATCATTTGTTAGTATAGGAGTTGTGGTAATGTTCCCTTTGGAACGGAGTAAAATTATACGATAACGAAGTTATGACTAAAATTTCAATAAAAGACGTTAATTTTCATTTGAAGTGAACCAATTCTGGGAAATTTTTTTTCCTAAGAGTTGAGTAATTCATGAGAAAAGTGAGTCGTAGGCTCGAGAACAAACTCATTCTGATTTGGATGAGCGAATTACGAGAATTGGAATATTCGACATACAAATGTCATTTAACTAATAAAAACAATCCAACGTTTGATTTTTGAGCCCATATTTCGGCTTGTTAAATGATTTGAAATGATAATCTGTCTGGGGGGAAGTTTTAGTGTGTGTTACAAGCTAGAATATGGCTTGAGAACGAACTAGTTTCGATAACGGAGGGTTAAGTTATGATGTTGCGAAGTAGGTGCGATGCGCATGAAAGTTTCCTTATGATTGCTTCAGGGGACATTAGGTTTTGTACTAAAAAGGTTGGTTTTTTGCTGTCTGGATTAGTATGACGTCACTTACAGTATGTTTTGTACTAAAACATACGGGTTAGACTGACTGGATTAGCCGTTAGGAAGTTAAAACAAACTGTTTAAGTTGTCTACTTTATACTTAAAATGTAAAATTTAAAGTAAAGCTTGGGTAAATTGGTTAAATTATAAAATGCAAACAAGTGAAATAAGAAGTGAAGTAAATGTAAGCTATAAATGTCGTCTTTACTTAACTAATTGGTACTTCTATGTACACTTAATGCGTAGGATTCTCAAAAGGCGATTAACGTTAAAAAGTGGTAACGAACTTAAAAGTATAACTTAAGTCTAACGAATTGAAGGGTACGGAAGTAAGAGAAGTGGATGTAAACCAATAACTTGACATTAATTGTGTAGCTAATTGGTACATAAATGTAATTTATTTGTGTAGGTCGTTAATGGGGGAATTAATGTAAACTATTTTAGAAGATGCTTACGGCAAGTCTTTCAAACTCCATTTGATTTCGTTCTTATGAAGTTTATGTGAAATTCATGCTTATACAAATCAATTAATATTTGTGCAAGTATTCAAGATATGTTATGTCATGAATTATTTAAGAAAGTGTCGATGTCATTGTTCGGCTAGACAAATGCTAAAATGTTTTATTGATTTATTAGTAAATATTTTAAAATGTTATTTATGAAAAATTAAGCTATCTAACGCCAATTACTTTGGTATTGATACAAAGGTAAGCCTGGGAATGAACAAACAATATTTTAGTCAAATTTTTTGACTGACACGTAAGGTGTCAAAACTAAACGTAAATACGTTTAATGGATGAGTGTTGATCAACATAGAATACTATAGGTTGATCACCTAGACGTGCTTGTAAGATATATCGGATTTACGATTTTATTACTAGGAAGTCTCTTTTAATGAAAGAAAAATGAAAGTTCTCGATCACTTGACCAAACTCAGTTTAATTATTCAATATGAGATTCTGAAAATATTTTAACTAAAGGAAAAGTGTCGGATTTGTTTATTTGTAATAATTCACAACTATTTGTACAATTGTTGAATAATGGTTATATGATTTTTATTTTGTTGTTATTAAAATGTTATATTTGCTGGGCAATTAAGTGTTCATCATTCCTTGAATTATATGATTTCAGCTAAGATCGAAATGATTGAAGGATCTGGCAAGGATAAAAGGAAAGCTAAGATGGAGAAGTAGAAGATTATGTTATAATAATAGTAGTATTTGTGTAATAACTTATATTATGACATATGAGCATGTAATGGTTATAGAAACCTAGGAGAACGAACGGATATGATGTAATAGTATAGTAATTACATTTATGTCAATAACATATATAGTTGTGTGTATGCGTATATTGTAGTACCGTGTAGCACCTTATCTAGGGTTTCAAGGTACCCGGATTTGTGCTTGTCACAAAAATGTCCCTCAAGATTGCGAGAATGGTAAAATATGAATTTGGTTGTAGCCGAGCTAAACTTTAGTTTGTCAAGTTCAAGTTCAATTAAAAGTTAAACGAGCTCGAGTTGAGTTAAACAAAACTTTCAAATGAGCCTAAATATATTGGTTGTGACACCTCCAAATACAGGGATACCTTCAAACCCGAGTTCGGTGCTACACGATACTATAACATCTACACATATCTAGCTTAATAAGCTTAATGAAATGAATATAATTGTTGCTCTATTTTTAGCTTAGCACATCACGCAAGTATACGTGGTCAACAAGTAATAAAGAGTAAGACAAGTATCGTCCCACGAAGAAAATAACTGCAATGTATACGATTAACTATCAACTTTATATTAACTTAGCTTTATTAAACTAATGATCAAGATTATGAAATTTTCTAAAACAAAAACAAATCAATTATATTAAAGCTAACTACCACAAGATTTAAATCAGATATTTGGAGACTTAAGACTATAATTTCACTTATTGCTTCACTTAGATCAACACACTTCCTGTTAAGTCACATTAATTATTCTAAATTGTTAATCGAGAACACATCAATATCTATAACCATCTCTTAATGAACTATAAATAAATCAACTTAAATCCACATATGATAGAATTAAGATGAACACCCTAATTAGCTAATCCACTATATCTCTATGTGAATTACAATTAAAGAGGGTTTAAGACACAAGTTCTTTATCAGATTACATGCGGTGCATATGTATATCTTTATCCTAAACACAAATCATGAGTTCCATCGCCATGTATAAAACATAATCACATGCTATTATGATCAGATCTAAACATATACTTTGTTTATCATTTTCATATAGACTATCACGGTAATTACTGTAAGACCCTAACTTTTATGAATAAAGATTTATTTTTCTCTAAATGTTATTTTAAATAATAAGGTATGGATTTGTTATAATGTTATAGTTATGGGTAATATTTATAAATTTTGCAAAGTAAGCAAGTTGTCATAAAATATTCGTTTGGTCGGAGAATATTCTTTTTATCAGGGAATATTCGTACGACGGCACAATCATTGGTGGACCCCACAAAGGAATTACTGTCGGAGTTAGAAAACAACAGAAATAACTTTTTTATAAAAATAACGGCAAAACTTTTATCGTTAACTGTTGAAATACCCGGTGATAAAAGTAAAAGAATGTCTGGCGTGGTTGCATAAAGAAAGACACGATTGTACAATATCTTTGATTATTGATGCATACGTGAGAAGTCACTCAGTTTTACTCAATTATTACAATAATAATTGTTGTATAGTATCTCACATTATTGTTTCAATTATTGTCACAATATCATCTGCATAATATTTTATATTATTAAATCAATAATTGAGATGACAAAGTTATTTATATTATTATTTGCATTATTGACAATGTCTAGAAAGTTCTGTCGAGAAAAGGAGTTTGGTCACCTAATTGTGCGCCAATAAGGAGAAGTCCTTATCGGAAAGCCCCCTCTTTCCTGGGAATGATCTGGTTGTTAATATTGTGAATTATAATACTAATGATAAATAAATGTTATTAAAAATATGTTTAGTGAAGCCAAGTGAATTGTGATAAATAGAGGGGGTTTTTATGAAATATTTGTTGTAAGTTTGGCTTATTACATAGACCCCCACTTACTCATTTTTCAAAATCGTTGAGAGAAAGTTATCTTAGTTTTTGTTTTATAGTAATAAAACAGAAAATTTTTTATATAAAACAGAATACTTTTTATAAATAGAATATATTATATTTTATTATGTTGCATAGTACTATATAGTGTTTACATAGTACTGCATAGTGTTTGCATAGTACAATATAGTAAAATTAAGTTTTTAAAATTTTCAACTGGCCGAATTCCCATGAACTATTACTGTTGGTCTGTGATTTTATTTCCTAAATAGTATCCTGCCATTCTCCTATAAATAGGATGCTTAGTTTAGAAATGAAAATCACACCAGAATCAGAGAATTCTTCTTCTATAATATTGAGTGTATTTCTTTAAAGTTTAAGAAAGATTTGAGTGTAGAAAATAGTACAAGTTATTTTCAAGAATATTCCCGCTATACCAGTCAGAAGTACTCTCTTTTTAAGGTAAGAAATATTATTTTCATTCAATATTTGTAAGAAATAATATTTTATTCCATACTCTGTAGTATGTAAGTAATATTATTTCGTTTCATATTCCTGATTCTACACTTATTTGGATAAGTATTGATTCTATACTCCTTGAAATTAGTAGAATATTCTTAAAATTTGCATTTCATCTAGTATCGTTCCACTGAAATATTTTTATGAACATTCTTGTTAAATTTTAATCTTTTCATGCCGGGGTACTATTTATGAAGTACTATTCACGGGGTACTATTTACTCGGGTACTATTTTCCCGGGTACTATTCATGATAAAAAATTGATTTCTTTTTTGTTCAAATTATTTTTGATACATAAATATTAGTCTTGAATTTTACTCCATAAAGCAGTTATCATGTTGATAATTTGGACATTTTTAAACTCTGGATAAATTAAAAATCTTTAATATTTATTCTTGATTTCGTTTGATTGATGCTTATATCATTGTCATCATCCTCATGCTTATATTGTGATGAAAGTCATTTTTGGCCCGTAGTGCATAGATGGACTGTTGATTGGTATGACTATGACCAGGAATTATGTATCGTTATAATCATGACCTGTAATGTTACAAATGATGTGGTAAAAGTCCCCATTGGCCCGTAGTACATTGATGGACAGTTGTTGGCATGATCATGACCATTGGTGATAATAGCGAATATCCTTGGCCCGTAGTGCATGAATAATTCGTGGATGTGATACTAATGAATATCCTTGGCCCATAGTGCATGGATAATTCGATGTTGTGGTTTATTTATTGAGCTGTGTTACATCGATAAAATATTGATGACGAACTTTTAAATCATAGAAGATAGTAAATATCATGCTCTACTTGACTCTTCTAATGGATTGCTTGTTCCGCTGTAGTTAAACTTGTTGTCTATTGTATTCTATCAGTTTTACACTGTTGAAAACTAAGGATAATTTATTCTGCATTATCTTAGTCATAATATTTTTTACTGGGCTAGTTGAGCTCACCCTTTTTTTTCATTATTCTCTTTAGGAAATGAGAATATAGCTGGGGCTAGTTAGGGAATGGAGTGATGGTCCAAGATGGGGGCTATAGTAGTCCTCACTATTCTATAAAATAGTGTGATAATAATTATAATGAGGACTCCATTTGAGTTTGGATATTGTCTACGAGATAATATTCGTGTTAAATCTCCCAGCTACGTTTTGTCATATTATATAAATGAAGTTTGTATTTAAATTTTGTACCATGTATTTGGCAACTCAAAATTGGTTGTGTATACCTATTTTGGGGGTGTCACAGTTGGTATCAAAGCTTAGGGATATGATCCCTGACTGAGATTTGAGGCTAGAACTAGGAGGGGAGAGACGGGTAAATCTTTCGCTAGTATGACCTACCTAAGCTTAATTGTTATTTAATTGGTCGGTCAGAATATAGGGATAATATGTGGCATGTCAATTAACCCTTATTTTGTGGTAGTATTTGAAAATGGCATCTGAAAATATTGAGATAAGCAATGGAGCACATGAGACCGTTGAGTCACCTATGATCAATAACCAGGATAATGTGCATTAGGAAGACAATAATCCTCAGATAAACAACAATACCAACCAAATTATAAACGGTGAGATGTTTAGGAGCTTTCTACAATTCATGCAATATCAAGCGAGAGAGACTCATATTCAAAATACAGGTGGAAATAATGGCAACTCACGGATGGTCACTGCTAAGCAATTCAAGGAGCTAGAACTATCAAAGTTTTTGGGAAAACCAGAATCACTTAAGGCAGAGACGTGGATTAAGCAGATCACTAAGATATTTGATGTCTTGGGATGCTCTAAGGAGCAAAAAGTTCCCTTTGCCACTTTCA
Organism: Panax quinquefolius; assembly: GCA_020205615.1. NCBI lineage: Eukaryota > Viridiplantae > Streptophyta > Magnoliopsida > Apiales > Araliaceae > Panax > Panax quinquefolius. The sequence continues at coordinate 72,602,733 of CM035155.1, read as the reverse complement.
TGCTGCGATGAGAGGTAAATTATTGGTTGGAATCTCTAAAGCGTACTCAACTTGCCGTACTAAAGATATCTTGGGAGAAGTTCTAAGAATTGTTCAACAACAAGTACTTTCCTGAAAGTATTCGTCACTTGAAGGAGGTAGAATTCATCAAGCTGGAGCAAAATAATATGACCGTATCGCAATACGAGGCTAAGTTTGCCGAGTTATCCCGGTTTGCATCCCATTTGGTTGACAATGAGGAGTGTGTGACACGAATGTTTCTATGAGGTTTGAAACCAAATACGTCAATACCTAATTTCTCACAAACTATGCTTGTATTCAGATGTTGTGAATATGGCTAAGTTATTGGAGCGCGATAATGAGTTAGTCCAACCAAAAGATAGTAGCCGACAAAACGATAATACCAATGGTAGCGGTCATCGAAGTGGTGCCAACAAATGTGGAGGAAATCATCATGCCAGATATGGTAACCACTTTGGTGGTAACCTTGGCCAAGATAAAAGAAGAAATGAGTCAAGTGGAAATTTCAAGAAGAGAAGGTTCATAATGATGGAAAGACAATAACACCAGCACCCGTTTTCAAGGAAGGAGAATGACCACCGGTCATATTCTATAAATGTGAACAGGTGGGACACATCAATCCAAACTATAGCGTAGCAACCCAAAGCGTGTTATAATTGCGAAAGAGAATGTCACCTAGCTCGATTTTATCATGTAGTGAAGTCAAGTCCAGCTGGGATGGAGACACGAAAGGCTATCCCAGACAAGTCAAAGCCGGTAGTTCAAGGGAGAGAGTTTGTTGTGACCTCCCAAAAAGCGAGGAACCCAAATGAAGTTATCATAGGCAAGCTAATTATAAACTCTTATGAAATCTATATGTAATGCCCCCAAATTTAGGTACTTGAAACCCGAACTCGGTGTTTTACGATACCATTTCTATGAGCGGAATAATACTAATACTAATAACAATAATATAAATATCAAACTTAATTTACATACATCAGAGTCTAATCCCAAGTACACAACCTTTACTACAATACATTACATGATAGATAATAAATATCATTGTCTTAATACTGTCTAACTATTACAAAAGATAACATAAGATTATTCTGATTGCTTTCCTTTTCCCTTGTTCTGGCCTGAACATTCCGGTTGATCATGCTTAGCTGAAAACATTTAAATTTAGAGCAAGAATGAGCATTTGATTGCCCAACAAGTAATAGCAACAATAAATATAAGTTAAAAGGATTAAATGTTTTCTTTGAATAACACTTCTACAACGAATCAACAGTTGTGAAGTAAGCTTAACCAATAATAACAACATAACAATTCTATATCAAAATTTTGAAACTACGTTCTGACTATAACTGGAGATTAGTCGACAGACTATAAACATTATTTTTAATTTTCGCTAAGGTTTAGAAGAACTTCATCCGCAAACCGTCATAACTTACGGGCACGAAGGTGATCATCCCAATGGGCCCTGTATTGATCAATACTACATACAAGAACGATATTATCGTTCACTCTATCCACCTTAGGTGCACAAAAGTTTTCCCATGTTCGGGATGTTCATATTTAGTCTGGATTCCGAACCAAAACAATCTGGTTAGATACAATAAAGTTCTATCATGATCAACGATATTTCTAAATCTGTGTCTAGCTGGGTCAAGTAGCTTAGACAACTTTTAATTAATGTATACATACCGGAAATCAATAGGTATATATCAACATGTGATTAAATACAATGATTATCCAAGTGAGGACACTTGTATAACCATATTTAGAAATCAATGAACAGAATAAATATATGAATTATACAATAATATTGTGTTGATAAACAATGATTGGATAATTTAAGAACTTGTATGAATACGAATGTTTGATTACATAATCGATAACAATAGAGTAAATAATCTGGCACAACAATATGATTCTGAAACTTTCTTACTCATGTTCATTGTATAAAGTAAATGCAAAGGTAGGATACTTGCCTGAGCCGCTGTTTACTATTACGCAACTTAGTTTTATCTTTTATATCGAAATCTATCATTAATAAGATCATTCGTTCGATTAGAATAATATATCATATCACATAGTACTGCTAATTGCAGTTAGCACATAACCTAATCACATTATCACATAAGTTTAACAGTCATTGCATCACAAACAAATACGTATCTAATCAAATTATCTAAGTCCAAATCAATTTCTGAAATATTTTAGTGTACCGACGACTTTATCGGGTAATTATCGAGTCTAAGACTCTATCGGGTAATTCAATATTCGTTTAGATATTTTAAATATTAGTCATATTATTTTTCATAGCCTTATAATAATTTTTAAATAATTTTTATAATTTTTCATGATTTTTCAAACACTGAAATCATTATTAAATGATTTAAATATTAAATAATTGTATTATCATTAATATTTAATTAATATTAAATTATTAATAAAACCATTGCCAAAATATTAAAGTTATTTATAATAACTCAAAATATTTTAAAACAATAATATTACCCTTAAATAATTTTTTAAAACATTTAAAATCATTTTTAAATAATTACCATTAATATAGAATATTTATGTCTTATTTATCAAAATATTAAAAGTCATTAATTATAATTTAAAATATTTTTAAAGTATTAATATTACCCTTAAATGATTTTTAAAACATTTAAAATCATTTTTAAATAATTACTATTAATATTTAAATATTAATGTATTATTCATCAAAATATTAAAAGTCAATTATTATTACTTAAAATATTTTTAATTCATTTATTTCCTTTCTAAATGATTTTTAAATCAATAAAATCATTTTAAAACTATTTGTTTAATAATACTAATATTAAATTATTAATGAAACTTACCTTTAAATATTAAAAGTTATATTTTATAACTTAAAATATTTTTAAACTATTTATTTTCATTTAAAATGATTTTTATAATATTAAAATTATTTTTATTTAATTTAATTATTAAATAAATCTAATATCATTAATATTAAATAATTAATGAAATTTGTCTTAAAATATTAAAAGTTATATTTTATAACTTAAAATATTATTAAATTCCTTTTATCATGTAAAATGATTTATAGTATCATAAAATTATTTTTAATTAATTTATTTAATGTATTTATTAAATAATCTAAATATAAATACTATTTAAATAAATATTAATATTTATGGAAAATATGTCAAATTATTAAAAGTTAATTTTTATAACTTAATTTTAAAAATAATTTTTGTAATTTTCTGAAATTATTTTTTATTTTTAAATAATTTTTAGAAATTAACTTAATTAGTTTTAATAAGTCTGCCGCTAAAGCCCTTTAGCGACAGTAAGTGTCGCCTTAAGTGTTCTTGAGGAACCCAGGTATTCATATGCCATATTCGAGGGACCATGTTTGACCAACCATAGATGTCAGATCTAGGTGTTTTTGGTATCGAAAGGTAGAATATGGATCGTGTAGTACCAGTGTAACACTATATTATCCAGCAATTAACAGGTTCATTTCAAAACGAATAAGTAAGATATGAAGCTTTTAAATCACTGTTAGACATGTTCTTCATGTTCGTTCTCAGAACCTTGAAACGTGAAGTCGTGGTAGGTCAACGATAATCGTGGCCTTAAATCATGCAACTGCTCACGTGTTATGGGTGATCTATAGGGACTTGAAGAACAACTAACAAAAGTTACATGATGAAAACAGGTTTGAAGTCTAAACATCATAATCAAGAAAGATCTAAGACAATGAAAAAGTTGTCAGAGTCGTTCTTCATTTTCCGGGTTACCCGAAATGAAGAAATTATTCTACCGGTCATGTTTTGGGCTTCCACTACTTGTTGTATAAGTGCGGTTTTAGTGATATAAGGGCTCTAGATTGTAGTAAGCATGCAAATGAATGTATTCATTACATAAAATCGATTAACAACAACAAAATATCAAGATATCGCTCGGTCAAAACCATGTCGAAAGTCACGCTCATATGTTTTCTCGGGTTGCCCGGAAAACATATTTCGTGAACATCTCGCTCTGGTTTGACTGCTCACCAAATACAACTTGCTTGATGTTTTAGTGAACTAAGAGTATAAGAATGAAGTCCATCTAACATACAATAACTGTTACAAAGCGAGAATCAAAATAACAAACATGAGAAAGATCTGAGGACATGAACTTCTTGTCAGAGCCATCTGGGTAAGTTCTGGGTTACCCAGAAAAGCTTGGTCATGGTCGGTCAACCAACTTTGACCATCAATAAATTTCACTCTACAACAGATCTGACTCTGAATCAAGTTCCAGATCCAAGCTCTCATAGCATACTACATATTCAAACCTTTAAACAACAAAAACATATAACATACAAAGATCTAGAAGGTCTGACATTCGTTGTCAGACAACACTTTGAAAGATTTCCAGATTTTGAAAATACTAGATCTGAGTCTATAGATGTTATGGATCTAACATCTATCAACCGATTAACACCTTATACAACATGATTAAACATAAAACCATAACATCTAACAAAGGGTTCAAGATCAGATTTGATTTAGGGTTCATACCTTACTATGAACAAATTTTTGATTCCTTGGCTACTGATTTGTTATGTGAGTTAGTGGGGCTTGATTTGGGGACTGAAACACCTTTGGATTTCGTGGGTTTGAGCTTGAGAGAGTTTGGCTAAGTGTAAGTGAACAAATGGGGGAAAATAATGCACTTTCCCTCTCTTGATTCCTATATAAAACTTGTATACAATGAATGTGTGTGACAACCCGATATTTTCTATATAAATAAATCATAAATTTTGCGTATAATTTTTTTTTTATTAAAATAAATATGGGGAATATGTGCCAAGATAATGTGTATGTATTTGTGTGATGAATAAAATATATTTATTACATGAATTATTACAGATAATTTTATTTTAGATTTATTGATTATTATCAATTATATTTTTATAATAATTAATTCCATATTGGAAATGTTTTTATCAATTCTTTTTCATGAAAATATAATTATATATTATTTAAATAATATATGAAATGATTTTAGAATAAATATAATAATTATTTTATTATATAAATTTTGTTCAGATTATTAAGTTAATTATTTTAACTTAATTTATAATGTTATTTATGTAAGATAAATCAGATATGGAATATAAATCCTAATTCTGGGTTTTGATCAAGGCATGAGAATAATATTATAATATTAAATATATTTTGATTTTTTCAGTGCTATAAATATGTATTGTATGTATGTGAGTTGGTAATGATTGATTAATTGTGGTGCAGTATTTGAAAACCCTAGTTTAACTGTGGGAAACCCTAATTTGAAACTCAATTGTGAGTTTAAGGCTATTATATAACTGTGTTATATGATTTTATGGTTAATTAGGTTAATCCTAATTAACATTTGGATTTATTAATTTCTATAAACCTTAATTTTTGAATTATAAACCCTAATTGTAATTTGGTAACCCTAATTACCAAAATTATAAACCCTAATTGCTATAATTAGCAAGGATAATTATATTAGTGTTATTAAACCCTAATATACATGTATAATTAGAACCCTAAGCTAATTAACAAAACCCTAATTATAAAAAATTAGAAACTAAAATAATTATTCTTTATAAACCCTAGTTGCTAAATCCTATTTACATTATGTGCTAAACCTTAGGGTTGAACCCTAAGGGTTTGACAAGTTACTAGTATGCCATTTAAATGATTTAGCAAAAGACTATTTTGCCCGTAATTGAATTATTTTGGCTAGCAAGTAGGTTTTGACATTAGATGGGAGTTGGTAGCTAACCCTAACAACTCCGCATGCTCAATTATATCAGCCATCAGCCATTTCTTTAGCCAAATACATTGCATATAAGTGATATATATAGAATAGAGAGAGAAAAAGTTCATTTAATAACTTGATTTTTCACAATATATATCCAAGAGCTTCTCTCTCTAAAACCCACGATTTTGTTAAGTGTTTCAGTACCCAAACCAAGCCCCACGATCACCTTTACCAAATCAGTAGCATAGGATCAAGAAATTGAGCAAGAAAGGTATAACACTAAACCTAAAAATCTGACCTATGATGATGTGTTAGATGTTATGTTTGATTGTTAAAATATGTTGTTTATGATGTATAATGATGATCTGGGTTGCTAGATGTTAGATCCATAACATCTAGAAGCACAGATTTGAAGTTTTACAAAATCTGGGAATTTTTACCTTTGATGTCGGCGGTGAATGTCGGACCATCTAGATCGATGTGTTAATTGATTTGGTGTTTTAAATGTTGGATATTGTAGTCTGCTATGTGCTCTTTAGTGTGGATCAAGAATTATGCCTAAATTAGTTTTAGATTTGAAGTTATTAATGGTCAAAAGCGGTTGATCGGCCGTATGATCAGGCGTTTAGGTAACCTTAAAAGCGCTTGAAACGATCTCGACAATGACTTTGATCCACTAGATCTGTCATTTCATTGATGTTTTGTTGTTGTCGTTGTAATATATTTGTACTATGGTATGTGGGCTACAAGATTCAGCTTTTAGATAGCTTAAATATCAATTGGATCGAAGTCAGTGGAAGGTCAAACCAGGCTACTCGTTAATGAAATCTGTTTTCTGGAAATTCCAGAAAACTTGAAGAACACTAATTCTGTCAGGGTTTGACCGAGCATTAGTTACTTTATTTGTTGATGTTATATGTTTGTTGTGTAATAGATCTGTAGCTCTATATGTAGACTACAATCTGGAAGTTATAGATCACTAAAACATTAAACGATCAGCATGTAGTGGAGGCTGGAAAGTGGCACCTTAGACTGTTCTTCATTTCTGGGTAACCCAGAAATGAAGAACATGTCTGACAGGATTTTTGATTGATCATATCTTAATGTTGTTGCATGTATTAGCTATAATATTTGTGTGTTATTGTAGTCTTTACATCATATTTACAACTCTAACATCATTTCGAGCCCGGAAATCGAGTGGATCATATAGTTAAGTATGGTCAAACCTGCCTACTCGGTAACAAGCTTGAAGGTTCTGGGTTTGGCCAAGAACACGAAGAACACCTATAGCGACGGTTCTGTCGTTATAGGTAGTCATTAGCGACAGTTTTGTACAAAATTAATTATTTTTATTAAATAATTAGTATTAATTAGTTTTAAATTATTAAAAATACAAAATAAATTATTAAAAATTATTTTAATATCCAAAAATTATATTTTTATATATTTCATATATATTTAATATTTTGGAATATTAAAAGTATTTAATTTATTTAATTATAATATTAAATAAATTATTTAAAAATAATTTAATACATGAAAAATCATTTAAAATTATATTATGGTATAAGAAAATATTTTAAGTTATTTTCTATGACTTTTAATATTTTGTGGTGAATTTCATTAATTAATTATTATTAATGATATTAAAGTTATTTAATAATAATATTAAATAATTTAGTTTTAAAATGATTTTATTATTTTAAAAATCATTTTAAATGAAAATAAAATGTTTAAAGATATTTTAAGTTATAAAGTATAACTTTTAATATTTAAAGGATAATTTCATTAATAATTTAATATTAATGATATTTATTTAACATTAATGATATTAAATTTATTTAATAATTATATTAAATAAATGGTGTAAAAATGGTTTTATTAATTTAAAATCATTTGAAAAGGATATAAATGAATTAAAAATATTTTAAGTTATACTTAATAACTTTTAATATTTTAAGAATAGTACATTAATATTTTAAATATTAATGGTAATTATTTATAAATGATTTTAAATATTTTAAAAATTATTTAAGGGTAATATTAATACTTTAATAGTATTTTGAGTTATTATAAATAACTTTAATATTTTGGCAATTGTTTCATTATTAGTTTGATATTAATTGAATATTATGATAATAGAATTATTTGATATTTAAATCATTTAATTATGATTCCGGTGTTTGAAAATTTATGATAAATTATATTAAATGTTTAAAAAAATTATATTAAGTCATTTAAAAATAATATGACTGATACTTACGGATATTAAGATATAGAATAGAGTCTTAGACTCGATTATTACCCAATAAGGCTGTCGGTACGCCGACATGTTTCAGATATTGATCTGGACTTAGATATTTTGATTGTGTTAATGATTGTTTGTGATGCCATGATTGTTGAACATGTGTGGCAATGTGATTAAGAATGTGTTAACTGCAATATGCAATACTATGTGTTATGGTATATTGTTCTACTCGAACGAATGATCTGATTAATGATAGGTCGTGATATAAAAGATAAAACTAAGTTGAGAATTGTAAGCAGCACATCAGGCAAGTATCCTACCTTTGCATTTTCTTTATGCAATGGACATGAGTAAGAAGTTCAGAATTATATTATTACTGTACAGATTGTTAAACCTATATTATATACGCCCATTGATTATCAACATGTTAGTATATGGTAATTCAGATATATGTTCTGTTCGTTAATGGTTATACAAGTGTCCCCACATGGATACTTATTTTATTTAATCACATGTTGATACACCTTTGTAAATTACCCATATATATATATATATATGTTGAATTATATATTATTGTTGAACAAGATAAAACCTTTGGTTTGGAACCCCGACAGGTATGAACATCCCAAACATGGGAAATTTTTATGTGCCCAAGGCAGCCAAAGTGAACGATAATATCGTTCTTGTAATGTAGTATTGATCAATACAGGGTACAACGGGCTGATCACCCTCCGTGTTCGTAAGTTATGACGGTTTGCAGATGAAATTCTGCTAAACCTTTTCGAAAATGAAAACAATGTTCAAAGTATGTCACCTTAACCTTATATATAGTCAATACGTAGTTTCAAAAATTGGAAAGAGGGTTGTTATGTTATTATTATTGGTTCAGATTACTTCACAGCTATTGATTTGTTGTAGAAGGGTATTATAAAGAAAACATTTAAATTCCTTGAATTATATATATATAATTAATACTACTTTAGGCACTTTCAAATGCTCATCCTTGCTTAATTTAAATGTTTTCAGATAAGTGTGAACAATCAGAAGGATCGGACAAGAACAAGTGAAAAGGAAAGCAAACAGAATATGTTTATGGTATTTTTTTGTAATAGTTAAGTTGTATTATGATAATGATATGTATTATATATCATGTAAAGAATTATAGTAAAGGTTGCGTACTTGGGATTAGACTCTGATAAATGTAAGTTAAGTTTGAAATTCATATTATTGTTTTTATTATTAGTATTATTCCGCTCATAGAAATGGTATCGTGAAGCACCGAATTCGGGTTTCAAGTACCTGAATTTGGGGGCTTTATAATGTGGCTGGTGAATTGGCTGAATTGTAGAGCTTTTAGGCACATGGTTATGCTTAGGGTGGTGACTTGGCAAGATTTTGCTAGATTTGGTTAACAATAATTCCAAGAATGGGACAAAAAGGGTACTTTGGTCAATTGCCTTTTAATTTTAATGGTATTTTTGTCCATGGTACTTGAATCTAGAGTTTAATCACTAGATTTTAAACTTTAAAGTTTGTCAATTAATTTCTAGGGTTTGAAAAATTAAAATTAAAGTGTAATAAAATTTTAATTAAAACACACTAATTAAATTTAGTGTTTTTTAATAGAAAATTAGGGTTTAAATAATTAGGGTTCCTTAATTATCATTAGGGTTCCCAAATTAACAATTCAATTTATTAAAATAATAATTAGGGTTTTAATTTTAGCAATTAGGGTTCTTAATTAGCAAATTAAGGTTTTTAATTTTAATTAGGGTTTTCAAATATTAATTAGGGTTTTCCTAATTAACAGAAATTCTATAATATGCAACATAATTCATATAACATAATTTCTGACTGATCTTAAATTCCAGTTTTGAGTTTTCAATTATGGTTTATGACAGTAATACTAGGTTTGTCGTGATGCACCATAATTGACTAACCATTATCAGTCTACACACATACAATATATTTATAACACTAAAAAATAATATTATATTTAATATAATATTATTATTCTCATTCATTGCTCAAAATCCAAAATTAGGATTTGGATTCTATATCTGATTTATCTTCCATATATAATATTATTAATTAAGTTAAAATAATTAACTTAATAATCTGAACTAAAATTCATATAATAAAATAGTAATTATAATAATTCCAATTATCATTTCATATATTATTTAAATAATACAAAATCATATTTTCATGGAAAATAAATAATAAAACATTTCTACTATAAAATTAATTATTATAAGAAATTACTTTATAATGATCAATAATTCTAAAATAAAATTATTTGAAATTATTCATGCAAAATAAATTTTTATTTATCACAAATATACATACACTTTACTTGGCACATATTCTCATCTTTAAAATAAAAAAAATTAATATGCAAAATTTCTTATTTATTTATAAAAAAAAATATCATGTTATTACACTATATCTTATTTGATACCGATTCTATCCATTCTTTTATTTCACCTACTTACGCTCAACGTTTAAATTTGACTATAGAGAAATTAGACTTTGACTTATCTGTTGAAACTCCATTGGGAGAAACCTTCATTACATCCACTGTTTATAAATCTTGTTTGATTCAAAATCAAGCACCTCACGCTATTGTCGATCGATTATCTCTTTGAAAATACTTGCATTTGATGTGATTTTAGGGATTGATTGGTTAACTACTCATCATGCTAAAATGGATTGTTTTCGTAAGGTTATTAGCTTTTATATTCCTAACCAACCTATTATGCGAATTCAAGCAACCAAATCACTAAAGTCAATCACTGTCATATCAAGCCATAAAGCCATTCGTTTATTAAAAAAAGGATGTCAAGCTTTCTTAGCCCATGTCATAGATTTAAATAAAAATACGTCAGATTTGAATGATATTTCTATTGTTAATAAATTTCCTGATATATTCCCTGAAGAACTTCTTGGCCTACCCCGAGAGCGTGAAATCAAATTTTGTATCAACCTTGAACCCGATACAATCCCTTAAATATTTCTTCACCCAGAATGAACGTAACATGCGCTAAAGATGTTGGCTCGAGCTGTTGAAAGATTATGACCATACCATTCAATACCATCTTGGAAAATCGAATGTAGTAGCTGACGCGTTGAGTAGAAGATGTTAGGTGTAACGCCTCAGAAAATCAAACCTTTTGTAAATACTTTTAATAATGAATAAAATAATATTATTTATTATTATTATGTGTTAGTAAGATGAATGTCGTTCTATAACCTAGAAATATCAGAAAGTCGTAGTATTTTAACTACATGAATGAATTAAAGTGTTTGAATTTCTAAGACGAAAATAAAAGCTTTCCGAGAAATTTTCTGAAAAACACTATTCATCGATTTCCGTTAGGGAATTATTTTTGAACTTCCAAGAAATACGTAACGTTATAATATCAAGGTGAGATGGATTATGTAATAATAATCTAAGTATGGAAAACGTAATATTTTGCATGCGGACTTAAATTAAGAATGTTAAGGATTAAAGACAAAAGGGAATCAATTATGGTAAGGTTTAGCCAAGTATTGGTCTATATAAAGCCCAAGTAAAGTAATGCAAGCCCAATCGGAATAAGCTAAGTTAGTTAACTTAAGCCCAAAGTAATGATCCATTGGGTTAGGCTTGATCCATGGAGCAAACCAAGGTTAATATGGGTTATCTTGGTCACCAAGTACTTTATGTGATGGCCAAACATTGGATATGTTTTGTGTTGTCCAAGTAATTAGTGTGGCTAGCAAGTATACTTAATTGTTAAGCAAATGAATAGTAAGGAGGTTAGTTAAGGAGGTGGGATGTTCTAATGTCTATAATGCCCTCACTTTAGCTATCCTATAAATAGAAGGAGATTGCTAGTCATTTATCAATTGTTCAAAACACCAACAACTTCCAATACAAAGCAACTTATTGGTTAGAGAGAATAAGCACTTTTTATGACAAACATCCTTTGTTAGATTTTCAAAGAAGAAGAAGACTAGTTCATCAAGGGTAAGGCTCTTGTCTAATAATTTTCCCTCTCTATCATTGTAGGGTGATAAGAGAAGTGTAGTCTAATAAGCATGTATGCTAAGAACATGTAAGAATTAAATAAGCAATGGACTTAAGCCGAATAAGTCATGAATAAGTAACTTGAACCTAAATAAGTTATGAACTTGATGAACTTGTCATATGTTTGCAATATGAAGTTAGTATGTTTGATAAAATTTGAGAATGTTGATTAAAGGACTTAAATCTATAATAAGTCATAAATAATGAAAATTTGTAGTTTATAAGTTATTAAGTCATGAACATATGAAGAATAAGTCAAAACTTAATTTGAAAATAAGTTGATGTAATAAGTAGTTTAAAATGTTCATATGATGGCTAGAATCCATTTAGAACAATGATCAAATCGTTAGTAATGAAGTTTCGCCGGAATTCACGCGATTGGACGATAGTCGTCGAATTCGTGAAATTCTCGGAATAGAAGTCGAATTTTGTGTTTGAACTCAAAAACGTTGGTTTTCGATGGAGACAAGTCATATTTGGCATTATAGAGTTGCGGACTCAAAAATGACCGCATTCCGACTTAGAACGAGGAAACGAGCATTGAACGTTCACGAACATTTACCGTTTTCGCTAAAAATAAACTAATAGGTGAATTTTTAGCAAACAAAGTCAAATAGATAAAATTCTTGCATAAGCGCGTAGAGTATGTAATTTGTGAACCGTAGACTTTTGAACAAGCCAATTCGGACTTATAACGAAGAAGTTATGCGTCCGGGAATTTCGCAAAGTTAAATGTTTGTCAAAATATTTCTGGTGCACAGAGTTGGCACTACGGCGCTAACCCAAGGTATATTGGTGGTGCTACAGTGCCATATACAGTGCACATACCTCATCAGAGAGTCAGCGCCATGGCAAGTCATCGAGAGAGTAAGTAATGTAGCATAAATACCAAGACCGGATGTTAGTGAATCGCTAACCCGCCGCAACGCGAGTTGAAGGGCAATGATGGCGTGGCCATCACGCCAAACCTAGGGTTTAGCCAGTGAAGAAAGTTTACAAGTATAACATAAATGGTAACTCATTGTTAATGAACTAAGGAACTTAATGAAGCATTGTAAGGTATGGTTAAACCTTAAGTATGTTACCTAAAGGTTGAGGATAAGTAATCAAACATGAACGTGATGTGAATGTAAGAACGACGTAACGAAAAGCCGAAACAAATAATAACAAATCTAAGTCGTAATTAGATTGAGAAGAAGGGTAAGATTCTTTAGGAACCATGTATGCTCATTCGTGACCTAATGTGTTATGTATTGTTATCATTTACTGTAGAGACTTAAAGACTTAAACGAGAACGTGTTATAACTGTAGCAGACGCCGAAGGCAAGTATTCTAACCCTTGTTCCAGTTGAATCTGTACAAGCTTTGTAATTCATGTATTCTTACACATGAAGTATTGTATGATGAAGTCAAAGCCAATTCTTTTGGCTAGACTTATATTATGTTTCTATCAAAGCATGGTCAATGTTTACCAAGTTATATTGGCGGGGTTTTCAAATGAAGACCGAGTATGCTAAAAATGTTTTGTCGTTAAACGACAGTCACGTGAGGTTGCCACAACTTAAACGTACATATGTTTAATGAATATAGTGTTGATCAACATAGAGTACTATAGGCTGATCACCTAGACGTACTCGTAAGAAATGTCAGACTTACGGACTTAGTGTCGGGATGTCCTTTTCAAAAGAACTTATGAAATGCTCAGGGTCTTGGACCGAAATTGATGTTTTACTGAATATTGTTGTTGTAAAATGTTTTGAAGGGAAAGAAATGCTATTTTGAATTATCGATAGTACTTCATAACTATTATTCAGTTATTGAAGATATATGATTCGTATGTTTCAAGCATGTTGGTTATTAGAATTGTTGTACTTGCTGAGCTAGTCATGCTCACTCTTGCTTGAACCATATGAACACAGCTAAAATCGAACGGACCTAAGGCTCCAGCAAGGATAAGGGCAAGGCGAAGACGAACCCGTAGAATGCTTATGTAATAGTATATGGTGAATGATTGTAATATATTTGATATTATGACAAGAACAATGTAATGGTTATAAAGAACCTAGGGAAGTGTTAATATTATTTTGAATATATAGAAGACATATTCGTTCTTTTGAGGCTTTTCAATTGAATGTATGTGTGAATGGTAGTACCGTGTAGCACCATCTGTCAGGTTGGAAGATACCCGAATTTGGGGGCATCACATTAGGAATAAGCATGTGAATGATATTCCTATTTATATAAGATTTGATTATGATATAAATGAATGAATATGCAAGTATGCTTGCATCAAGAAAAGTTGTAAAGTCCTTTGATAAATAATAGGAACATATGTACAAGGACTTAGAATGAATTGATCAAATGTGTTAGATTGATCCTACATAAGCAAAATAGCTTTGTAAAGTCCTTAAAAAGAAATGATGTACAAGGACTATAAATTTAGAAAGATCGAGCTTGTTAGGTTAATCTTATAATGTAATAGATAGGCCTGTATGATCGTTGAGCACTGCACCAGAAATCGTAGTCTGCCAGGAGAGTCAAGGAAAACTCGAGAGCTATCAAGTCAGAATTGTAGTCTGCAAAATAGTAGATCTCGGAGTTCATAGACTTCCAAGAGAGACGAGGAAGGATCGTAGTGTGTCGAGAAGAACTTCCTCAAAGCCATAGTCTGTTGAGAAAGTCATGTTTAGAATCGTAGAGACAGCCTGTCTAAGAGCCGAACGAGCATCTGCCAAAGCCAAGTCAAGAATCGTAGACCACACTCGGAGTCGTAGAGTCTACTGATCAAATAAGAGGCAGAGATCGTAGTCGAGCCAAATCAGATGAAGACAGTAAGCTTAAGGATGAAGATCGTTGTCGATGTCGGGATTTTTATTTGTCCTTTTTCTGTTCTTGTTCTTTGGTGTTCTCAAGTTATGTGAGAATTATTTGAAAAAACAAGTAAAAAAGGTCCGAATGTATATGTCGATGATTTGACTGTAAGAGTCGCCAGTTGGTGTTTTTAACTGGTTGCACCAACACAACCGAGAAAAGGTTTGCACATTGAACCAGTGATGTGACACTGCTAAACGGGTCTGTGAAACCGAGATTCATTTGGGTTCGGGGGCTTGATTATGCAAAGGGAAGGTGTTAGGCACCCCCCGACATCCGTGTTACCACGGTGACCGCAACTTTTTAGAAACTGTTATATGAATGTGTGTGTGTGTGTGGATCAATGTACAATTTATTTGGAAGTAGTGCGAGGCCTCGTTCGCACCTATATACAAAGGGTTTGAATTTGTATGAAAAATTCACTTTTAAACATGATATAGCAGTGAAGTTTTGTAAAAGAGGTTTTTCAAACCCTGTGCTCAATACTAATTGAGACCTTTTCATACTTCCATTTTATTATTAAATGTTCGGCTTGATTGCTTTTATTTTCGAGATGTGAAGCATCTTCAAGAAAATAATATATAGCAGTGCCAAACTCCTAATGGACATGAAAGCCATCTAAGGAAATTCAAACACCGTTAATAATTTACAAGCTGCTTACAGCTGAAAAAATATCCATCACAGGAACCGAATCTAGATTCAGTAGACTAAATCTATGATCATATGATTCCTAGGCTCACATGATGCCGCAATTTATTTGAAAAGTAATAAACCGTTATATATATAAAAGCAGTAAATGCACCGGATGTAAAATCCAGGCTCATCGAACAGAGTCCAACAACAGCTCAAATATATATATATATATGTATATATATATATAAAAGAAAGGAAACGTTCCAGACATAAGTCTAGGCTCAATCGAGGCATAACTCGATAATGTTAGTCCATATATATAAATATATACATATATAAGTATATATATACAGACAAAAATGAAAACCACGAGATAGATGTAAAGGCATACACATACAAACACGACTCTCAATGTGAAGAATAATGTGTGCAAAGATGAAGAGAAAGGCTTTATAGTGTGTAAGAAAGCTTACAGTGGGCTGCCAAAGAAAACTTCTATGACTCTAAGTGGATGAACACTCAACTTCTGTAGGTAAAAATATAGCTATATGTGAGCTAACAAGTGTTTAAAATGAGAAAGCACTCAATATAGGGTGTGTACAAAGCAAATTTGACAAGGCTTCCTCGCCTTTTCCTCTTGAATTATGGCCACCCCAAGCTCTATATTTATAGAGTTGGTGGCCACAGTGTACTACTTGTGGCAAGATATGCATTCGACGACTTCCAGGGGTGCCCCAGCTCATGGTCCCACCATCTCGAAGTACATGCACTTGTGTACTGTGATGTCCGCTCGAACTTATAAAACTTCAATTCGAGCCTCTAATTTAGGTGTAAAAGACCTTTTTTAGACTGCCATTTTTGAGAGTTACGCAATAATATGGTATTAGAGGTTGTACGATGTCAAGAAGAGGGGACCATGCCCATGGTCTTCAAGCTTCAAATTCTATCCGGTGTACTGCCCTACGTAATAGTCACTCGGGATTGGAACTCCTTGACTCTTGTGGATATTGTTGTGTAGAAATGTATGTATGAGATGTTGAGACGGCGCGATGTGGGGTTGAGGTGGCAAGATAATGATTTTCCCCCTCACCAGGGTTATCTCTGGTTTGGGCTGATAAAGCAGACGTTGCTCAGGGTTATCTCTGAGATTGGACTACTGCAAGTGTTTGAATTCCTCAGGGTCATCTTTAAGTGTGCCTGTCTTCCCAGTGTTATCTCCGGGTCTTTGGAATGAGTGCCTCGGTGGGAGTTTCGAGGTTGAAGCTGATTGCATGCATTTGAAACACGCATTTTCGCTGTTATCACTGGAACTACAATGGCATTCCTTGGGGTTATCTCCAAGTATAAAACTCGGGGTTATCTCCGAGGTTGGAACTGATACTCCCGGTGTGTGTTCCGGGGTTGAGACTAAACTTCTGGTGGTATCCAGAATGGATATGAGTTGTCTTCCAAGGTTATCTCCGAAAGACGAATTTGCCCTCCTGTAATGTTAGTAACAGGTGTGCAAAAAATTTTGAGTGTCTACAGATTCCCCTCTTTATCATATTTATGCAATGTAATGCATGGATAGGATAAAGAATCATATACACTTGAAATGCAACAAGATAAACATGATGCCATGTGCAGCAACATGATGCAAATGTATGATGCATATGTTTTGTTGGATTATTTTCCAACATGATGGGATGATTGCCGGTTCCCTGTTAATCCCGCCGGGGATGACAATCAGTGATGTCTTGGACGTGTAATCCAAGTCTTCCAGGATGTTGACGTTGGGGTTATCACCAAAGTCCTGAATCCTTGATACAGACTTTATCTTGAAGATGTGCCTCTCGTGTGCAAAAGATTTGTGTGGATAAAGCTTTGTCTGTTTGAGGATGTGTATAACATATTTCATCATCGGTCCTCCCCGATGAGGATGGTCTTCTCTGGTTTGTGTCACCAAAGATATACCACGAGTCTGTCGAGATTCACGCCAACAGTATGTATTGTTAGGGTTGCCTGACCTTCGCTGATGTGTGTATCACTGGATAGATCCCTGTTGGGCAAACTGTCAAGGCTGCTTGACCTTCATTGATGTGTGTACCAATGGATAGATACTTGTTGTGTAAAGTGTCAAGGCTGCTTGACCTTCATTGATGTGTGTATCAATGGTTGAATTACGTTATAACCCCCGTCGGGGAACATGTCAAGACTGCTTGACCTTCGTTGATGCGTATATCAATGGTTGAATTGCGTTGTAACCCCCGTCAGGGATTCGTTCATGGAAGAAGAATGCGTTGTAACCCCTGCTAGGGATACGTGGATGATCAAAGAATGCGTTGTGACTCCCGTCGGGGATCCTTATAAATGAAATCTACGTGTGACCTCCACCGGGGAACCTTATAAATCTGCGTTGTAACCCCCGCCGGGGATCCTTTTAAATCTGTGTTGTAACCCCCATCGAGGAACATTTTAGGGTTACGACCTGTGTGAGGCATTGCCGAGTATGATTTGCAAAAGCTAAAATCATCGGTATAGTGTACCATATATTTAGACGAATACCAATGAGTGATATGTAAAGCCATAATTTGACTTGTGACAACCAGGATTCCAGGCTATTCCGCTCAGTTGCGTAGCATTTTTATTCCTGATTTGGCCTTTTTAGCTTGTAAGAACTCCTTTACAACTTGACCTGGACCGAGCCAGAGGGGTGGGAGTGCCATTCTCACTATATCTTTTGATAGTCCCCTATTAGATGTAGGGCGTCTGTGCCCCATTTCCCTGTATTTCTAGCTGTATAGAGATGTATTAGATGATGATATACTTAGGAATGTATGGACAGTTTTCCATTTACCATATCATATTGCCATCTATTGTATTATGCATGTTACTATGCTATGCATATGTATGTATGTCCAGAGATATTCAGCATTGACCCCTGGATGGTCTTATGACACGGCATGTACAAATGTCTTCTTCGACAGTTAGCTGTATTGATCATACCCCACCATTATTGGTGGCATCTGGTATGCGATCGTGGTACGATAGTATGTCACCATCAGACATGGTGACTGTAGATTAGCTGTTATAGCATACTATGACCCTCTTGATGTTTCAGGTTCCCGCAGGATTCGTGGAGGGCATGCTGGAGCACTAGGTATCGGCAAGGCATGTTTTCCGATTTAGGACCCAGGAGTTGACTCCTACTCTGGAGGAGTATGCACGTTTGACGATGCTGCCACTAGATAGACCTTGCGTGCATATGGCTATTGGAGATATGAGTCGGCAGTTCATGACCCTCACTGGATTGAGGCGTAGGGTGGTACATGATGAGCTCACATCCGGCCACGTGATATCCCAGCATTTTCTGTTTGATAGATTTGGTTCGGAGGATAGTTATATACGACATTCCGGGGATTTCACCACACTAGAGGATCATTGGCGTTTGGCCAGAGTGGATGTACTGCTATTGTGCATATTGTCGTATGTCTACATGCCACGGTACATGGATGAGTTGGATATAGGAGTTATCATGGCAGTGAGAGCTCTCGAGGAGGGTCACACCATCGTGCCGATGATTATAGCGAGAGACTACGAGGTCGACGTTATATACTACAAAGACTTACCATGCGGAGTGTGTTCTGAGCGGCTTCGATCATGTTTGTATGTTTGGTTTATGTCACACTTGAGACCGATTGGCACTTTCAGACGGCATGTGTATTGTTTCACCTATGATATAGCCATGACATATTCCTTTCAACCTGTGGAGTGTATAGATGCTGCATCTTGGTCAGCTTTCCTGGCAGGGATCAGAGATCCGTTTGCTATATTACCGTGTTCAGGGCTTAGCTCACCCTACAGCTTCATCACTCATGCTCTGGGCATGATTACTTACCACCCGATGGCCGTGATGTGTCAATTTGAGGGGGCATTGAGGGGGCATTGAGTCAGTGCTTCACTTCTCGCCACTTATCAGCAAAGGATAGATCCAGGTTGTATGCCTGTTGGGATTAGCGTGATCTAGCTGAGTTTTCCATCAGCCATCTGGGTTGTTCTGCAAAGTATTCTGCATGGATGGAGACAGAGACTGTATCGGCTGTGGTAGTATCCACAGTGCAGGGGATTGATTCCAACAATGAGGAGCCTATGGAGGAGAATGATATTCCCATCGAGGAGGATTTGACTACTGGGTTGCCAGCATTTGTGATGGATTCTCCTACTACGAGTGCTACTATGATTCAACATTCAACACAGTATCTAGAGCAGAGTCTACATCTGATGATTTTGAGAGAGATCAGGCTAGGGCCTTGATGTTGACAACTCTTGATAGGAGAGACGCAACTCTATTAGAGAGAGACGAGGCAAGATCATCCAGAGATGCATTGATTATAGAGCGATATGCTGCCCTATCTGCCCGGGATGTAGCCGTCATAGACAATACTTTAGTGAGATCCCTTACGTTTGGCATCCTTTCCGATATGAGTGCGTACATTGATGAGCATCATGCCACCATGCAGTTAGCCTCGGATCTGCTAGCTCGTGTAGATACCATTAGGCAGGAGCTTGCAGTGTTACCTCCTTTTTTGGAGAGGGATGCTATGTTAGATCTGATAGTCTATATATACAGATCCGTAGATAGCCTTGTATTTTCCTGCACAGACTAGCTTAGCAATTTTGTCACGTAGAACACATATTGTATATTTCAAACAGTATTATATATGGCAGGGAAATATATTTTGATTTACTTCCCTTTTAGTTGTGCCTTGATACTTGCTTGATATTTGCCTGTTTCTTCAGGGCTTGTGATCTTGATGCATTTTAAACTCATCCTTGATGTGTGGACATTGAGATGTCACAGGATCTTTTAGAACGGATCATTGATCTGTGTGTATCCCTACCATCTTTGGTGTCTTGGGACTGGTTTCTGTATGTAGATGTGAAGAGGAGTGTGGCTTTTCCTCTATGAGATTGACCGTACCATAGATGGTCGCCAGTACTCCTATTTAGGAGGAGCCCAACTAGTTCCATCTCTTATGGATTTGTGTTGCTCTTTGAGGCACAACCGCAACTTAGATGGTCTTGAATCTCCTATTTGTGAGGAGAGGTTAGGTAGTTCCATCCCTTTGGTCTGAAGCCGATGAAATGTGGTGAATTAAAGTTTGATCCCAGTACCATGTGACAAGTATTTGTGTTTTGGTAGGGGGTTAGACCAAACCATAAATGGCTGCCTATGTACTCCTATTGAAGAGGAGAATAGGTCTGCGTAGTTCGAACCTAGTGTAAGAGGTTCAACACTAAATGATGTAGAAGGGTGTAGGAATGTTTTTGTTTTTGTAGAGAAAGGGCATAAATGTTTTTGTTTTTTTATTGGGACTGGGCCATATAGAATATGGTTGCCTATGTACTCCTGGGTATCAGGGAGATCAGGTCGACGTAGTTCGCCCCTCAGGACGATTTGTGATCGAAGAAGTAGAATCCCATGTGCAGAATGAAATGCGGGGAAATGAAAGTTTGATCCCATGCTTGGGAAAAACTGCAGGTGTGAAAAGTTTAATCCCGTCTTCAGGATAAACTGCAGGTATGAAAGGTTCAATCCTTGATGGGATAACCAGAGTTGTATGAAGTGAAACCAGGCTGCTGGTTTGAAAAGTGTGTTTTTCCCTGAGGGGCAGATGGATAAAAAAGAAAGGTTGTGTGTAATGAGGGTTAAAAAACCTGAAATGACTGGTGATCTGATGATCCAAAATCAGGATGTTCGTTTGATGGTGACTTCATACATAGTACTGTTTCACGGTGTCCCAGTTGATAAGCTGTGGAAATTCATTGCTGTCCATTTCCTGCAATCTGAGAGCGCCTCCTGTCAATATCTCCTTGACAACAAACGGCCCTTCCCAGTTAGGAGAAAATTTTCCCTTGGATTGATCCTAGTTTTTAATGATCTTCTTCAAAACCAAGTCATGTTGTTTAAACTGCCAGTAGGCAGAATTTCTTGTTGTAGGATCTGGCGATCCTTTGTTGATATAACTAACCATGGAAGATAGCCGCGATTCGCCTTTCGTCTATTAAAGACCATTGGTGATATCTGTCTTGTACCCATTGGTCTTCATCCAGCTGAGCGTCCATCAACACTCTAAGGGATTCCATTTCCACTTCTATGGGGAGTACTGCTTCCATCCCATAGGCTAATGAGTAGAGGGTTGCCCCAGTGGATGTACGCATTAAAGTTCTGTAGGCTAATAAAGTCAGAGGCAAGAGGTCAGGCCATCCTTTGTGATTGACGGACATTTTTTGCATGATCTTCTTGATGTTTTTATTAGCCATTTCAACAGCACCATTCATCTTTGGATGGTAGATGATGGAGTTAAGGTGTTTGATATGGAATTTACTGCATAACTCCTCTATCATTTTGTTGTTGAGGTTCTTAGCATTGTCTGACACAATTACCTCTGGTTGTCCATATCGACAAATGACATTGTTTCTGATGAAAACAATGATGACTTCTTTGGAAACCCTGGGGAAGGAGGCTGCTTCTACCCACTTGGTGAAGTAGTCGATCATGGTGAAGATAAACCAATGTCCATTACTAGCTTTGGGCTAGATGGGCCCAATCACGTCCATTTCCCACAATGAGAAGGGCCCTGGCGAACTCATATTGTGGAGTTCCCTTGGAGGGGCGTGGATGGCATTTTCATGAATTTGGCATTGATAGCACCTCTTGACGTGATAATCACAGTTAGCTTTGAGCGTAGGCCAATAATGTCCTGTTCTGAGGATCTTCTTAACAAGTAGGGGTCCGCTCATGTGTGGGACACATACTCCACCATGGATCTCATCCATGAGCCTTTGAGCTTGGTCCTTGTCCAGACATCTGAGGAGGCCTAATCCTGCATCTCTTTTGTAGAGTGCATCACCGCTCAGGTAAAATTTCATAGCCATTCGATGGATCCGCCTCTTTTCAATCAGGCTCGCTTCAGCGGGTGTAGTTCCATCTCGCAGATACTCCTTGATATGTTCATACCAAGGGTTGTGGATAGGAGGTAGCTCATCCGATACTTCTCCAACATAGTTTCTATAAGCTGGGGCCTTTTGCACGGCAAATATGATGTTTGGCATGTTTTCCTTATCAGGTATGTGAATCAAGGATGCCAATATTGCTAACGCATCCGCAAAATCATTCCTATTACGAGGAATGTGTAGAAAGGAGATTTCTTCGAACTCCAAAGCCCTCTGTAGTTCTTTGGTTTAATAGATTCCTATGGATTGTTGGATTACTAATTCAGAATCCCCAAAGATAGTTAACCACCTTATGCCCATTGAACGGGAAAGTTTTAGCCCCATAATACAGTCTTCATACTCAGCTGTGTTATTGGTGTTGATAAACTGCAATTTGACGGCGACGGGATACTGCTCCCCCATACTGAACACTAGAACTGCTCCAGCTCTAGAGCCTTCTATGTTAACAGCTCTATTAAAATACAATTTCCACGTACGACATGTATCATACTGATGGTGTTGCTGAACTACGATTACCCCTTCATCAAGAAAGTATGTTTCCAAGGGTTTGAAGTCCCCTGTAGGTGCGACGACCAGTTGATCCGCTATTCCTTAACCTTTGATAGACTTTTGTGTCACGTAGACGATGTCAAATTGTTGTAGAATCAACTGCCATCTGGACAGTCAACAATTTAGTATGGCCTTATTGAACACGTACTTGAGAGGATCCACGCGGGATATGAGATGGGTTGTATGACCATGGAGGTAATGTTGTAACCTCATGGAAGCCCATGCTAAAGTACAACAAGTCTTCTCAATCAGAGTGTACTTGTGTTCACTGATGCTGAATCTTTTGCTGAGGTAATAGATAGCTCGTTCTTGGCCTCTATCGTCTTTCTGTCCCACCATACAGCCCATGGCATTGTCATTAATGGATAGGTACATGAACAGGGGAACACCATCCCTAGGTGGTACCAATACAGGAGCATCAACCAACTTCTCTTTGATTGTAAGGAAGGCTTTTTGACACTCATCGTTCCATTTCATGGAGGAGTTCTTCCTTAATAACTTGAAGATGGGCTCACAGGTTGCTCTGAGTTAAGAAAAAAACCTACTAATGAAGTTAATTCTTCCCAAAAATCTCCGTATTTCCTTCTCTGTCTGAGGAATGGCCTGGATTTTGGTGGGATCCAGCTCAATCCCTTTGTGGCTGACTAGAAAACCTAGCAACTTGCCTGATTTAACACCAAAGGCGCATTTGGCTGGATTTAACTTCAAGTTGTACTTACGCAACCTTTTGAAGAGCTTTTTGAGATGGTCTAAGTGGTCTTCCTCCCTTCGGGACTTGACAATGATGTCATCCACGTAGACCTCTATTTCTTTGTGCATTAAATTATGGAAAAGAGCCATCATAGCTCGCTGATAGGTTGCTCCGACATTAATGAGGCTGAATGACAACCGTCTATAGCAGAAGGTTCCTAAGGCGTGATGAAACCAGTTTTCTCATGATCCTCCTCAGCAACCATAATTTGATGGTACCCCGCAGAGTAATCAACAAAGGAGTACATACCGTATTGAGCAGTATTGTCAATAAGAATGTGGATAAAAGGCACGGGAAAGCTATCTTTAAGGCAAGCTTTGTTCAGATCCCGGTAATCCACACAAACTCGCACCTTTCCTCCCGGTTTAGGCACGTGAACTATGTTGGATATCCATTCAGGATATGTAGACAACATGATAATGCCAGCTTGAAATTGTTTCATAATTTCTTCTTTAACCTTTAAACTCCACTCAAGTTTCAATCGTCTGAGCTTCTGCCTGACTGGATTAAATCCCTCTTTAATGGGAAGGCGATGAAGGACAATGTCAGTGGATAAACCCACCATGTCTTCATGAGACCATGCAAACACATCTTGGAATTGAGTTAGTAATGTAACCATGTTATTCAGTTGGTTTGGGGTGAGGTCTGAACCAATCTGGATTAGCTTGGGGCTTTCTAAGGTTCCGAGATTGAAAGAAGTGGTTTGATCAAGGTTAGGTTTAGGTTTGTCTTCGACCCAATCTTTGATCTCTGTTGCCTCTTTTTCAGGTCTAACAAAAGAGCTCTAACTCATGCAAGTATACATGTGTCAACAAGTAATACAGAGTAAGTAGAGTATCGTCCCACAGAGAAAGTTGTTTAATTTAAACTCTTATGCATCAACTAAATCGCTATTTTATATGCTTAAACTAATGATTATAATTGTGAATTTATTCTAAATGCAAGTAGCCACTAAAATAAGAATAAAAATGTAATAAATCAAATCTGGAAATAATGGGATCCTAACTTCATTTAATACTTCATCCAATTACTACTATCATGTAAGAACGTTCACATATCACAGGAAAGTAGCCAAGAGCACTAACAAAGACATAGCCATTTTTCAATGTACTATACCCTACTCACATAACATCCACATGCGATAGACACCATGTAATCATCAATATAACCAAAATCACTATATGTCTATGTGAAATTGCAACTATATTGAATTTAAGCACAAGCCCTTATTTTAACTCATACGGTGAAACAGTATATGTCTATCTGGTTCACAAAATACACAAGCCATACAAAATAGCCCCATATACATATGCTATCATGATTACAATCCATACTCGCATGTTCATTTTTAATTCCATACAAGCACTTAAAACGAATGGTGATCAAGCATTCATGCATGCAAAACAACCATGATAGAAATTCCTTATGATATGTAAAACAGTCCAGCAATCAAGCTCGCAATTAAACTACATATTAAAATCCGTTAGAATCCCATAATGGAGTTTAGTTCATGACTGAACCAAAAGCCATTATGGGATCAAAGCTAAACATGGATAATAAGCAAACAATTGAAATAGAAGGATAGAAATGATCAAACCCAATTGTTGATTATAAACCAATATTAACGTTCAAATCCTCATATAAATCTAGCAAAATAACAAGAGTTATCCACAATGATTGTAAATCCCACGAAGAATTAGAAAAGATGAAGTTTAGGCTTCGTTCTACGTTGGAATCTCTCCCCCAGTGTAAACCCCAGTTACCAATATGAAATATACGTAAAAACTACTGAATGATACGTCTGACACCAGTCAAAAATTGTTTTTAATTAATTACAACCCTTAAAATTAAAAATTAAAATAAAAATTTCAAAGAATAAAATCATCGTGGCGGCGTATGCGACCTTCCTTCGTAATCCTCGCCAGCAGCGGTATGATCTGCGATTGATGTGCAACTCGGGTGGTCATGCGGCGTGTGTGTTTTTTGCTTTCAGATAGCGCTGGGCATGGCCGCGACTTCTGCGATCTTGATTCGGTTCACGCTCATCTCTCGACTTGATCTGCTATTCATTCTTTTATCCATCCATGCTTAGTCGCCTGCTCCACTTGATCCTCATGCCATGCATCCAACAGCCTCATGCCATTTACATCACCAAATTATGTCATATCCTGCACTATTACACCAAAGGAGTTTTAAGTAAATGCAATGCAAAATAATCATGAAATGCACTAAAAACATACTAAAATGTACTTGAGATGGGCATAATTCGCGTGAATTAATATCCAATAAGTAGGTGTAAATCCCACTTATCAAATACCCCCAAACTTGAACTATTGCTTGCCCTCAAGCAATGCATGCTAAATAATAATGAAAATGTAAAAGCACTACTATACAACTAAATTAATATGCAAACTTGTCTCACATTGTTCCAACTCTAACAGAATTTCAGTCCAAAACGCCACAGCGAATTATCCAGATTCAAGAATACAAATTCAAATCGAACCATAGGCATAATATCATACACTCAGATAATTCATACATGCTATAGATATGTTGTGTGTGTGTGTATTGTGTTCACCAAAACTTGATTTAAGCAAAGAATACACATGCTAAATTGCTCAAAACAAAAAATTATAGTTTAAATCAAGACTGATGCATACATGTGCAACGAAGACTGTTCCAACATATCAAAACAAACTGAGGTTCAACAATGGGCTTAACTGCTTTATTGCTACTCACGAGGGTGATTTTCGCACTTTCTCACGGTATTTATTTCTATTTTTTTTTCTTTTCATTTTTTTTTTCACATGACTGTGCAATGTCTTATTCCATTAGGCAACACTACTATCCCTTAGCGAGCTTTCAACCAACAACTCCCAGACCATGAAATACCTTAGGGCGCTAGGTGTAGAGACAATCCCCTCGGGCGTACTTACTCAAGTAGCCAAGGCCCCGGAATAAGACTAGCCACGTTATTGCTAGTTGATTTTTTTTATATACATAGCATACCCATGTATTCCCAAAGTTTGAATGTCAATGTTTTGCAAGTCTACATCCATGTTCCACATATTTCTCTTTTTGACACTACATTTCTATCGAGCAATGCAACATATACTTCTTATACCTACAAGTGATTGTGAACACATTCGTGCAAACCAAAAGCATTTAAACAGCAACATGAATTTCATTGGGTAAAACATTATAGCTAGGATCATGTTATCCAATATACTCAAAAATCTTTCAAAATTCACTATCATCATCGACTAGACAAAATTTCCATAAAGCTAGAATTATGAGACATGCAAAGTAAAAAAAATTCTAACACAAAAACAAATAAACTAAACATGCAAAATTTAAACTAAACATGCAACTATGCTACTACCCCAATACCCCCAAACTTAAAGTATTCAATGTCCTAGTGAATGAAGGTAAAGGGTAAAGAAAACTCCCCTAATGATCAGTGGTACCACCCTCCTCGGGTGGTGAATCTGGTGGTGGATATGGCACTGCTGTCCCGAACTGAGGCCACTCAAGCATTGTTCCTTGCTGTGCAAAAGCCTCGACCAAGGCCCTCGTGAGTCCCATAGCAAACTCTCCAAAATTATCGTACATGGCATCGACTTTTCGATCCAACCTTCGGAGTTGGCGATCACCATGAGCAGTATGTGTTTGCGTCGACGAGCCCGCCTCATCTGTCTGAGAGGGCTGCTGTGGTGGCTCTGGAAATGTGGGCTGGATGATAAAACCTAATCCTCTTGGATGCGGTTCACCACCCGTCAAATCGTTGAACTTGGCAATAGTAGCATGCGTGATGTCGTGGCTCGGGTTCTGCAGCTGCTCATTATTCCATGGGACTCCTTGTTGGGTACAAAGCATGACTGCCATAGATGCATGCGGAATACTTCCAGTAGTGTTCCCCCGTAAATAACACAACATGTTTTGATGAATTAAATGGCCTACATCAGTGTACTTGCCTTTGATGATGCCCCACAAAATGATAGCACGCTCAGTAGTTATTTCATGTTGGTGAGCTAACGGAACTAGTTTGGCATAGATAAATAGATTCCACGCTTTGGCATACCGATTCAAGGCGGACGCTAGAAAAGATTTTGGCTCAGTTGTCCCTACCTTATAATTCCATTTGGTGCCCGAATGCACAATTCAGCAATCACTGCTGCCAGATCCGTTTCTAAATGTGCACCTTCTACCCAATTAGCAGACCCGGTCGGTGGTGCATCATTTATTCTGAAGACTGCTCTAATCCCTGGAGGTCAAAAATCCACCTGAACTCCTCGAACCAGCGTTATCCCTCCTTTCATTTCCTTAGCATTCGCGTAGAACTCTCAAACAATCCCCATGGGAATAGGCATAGGAGTTTCAGTCAAGCCAACCCAACCTCTATCTCGTATCATATACCATATTTGTCCGTCTTGCTTCTCAGGTTTAAGTCCACGTTCCTTCACAAAAGATTTGGCCACAATTCGATAATATTCCTGCTGGGCCTCCAAACTGATAAATTTCCTGTGGTCCACGACATCCTCTTCTTAGTTACTGGAGGATGATGCTGATGAGGAAGAGATGGAGATTAAGCATTCTCTTTTTGGACCCATGTGCAGATGATAAAGAGGATGCAGATGAATTTCTTGATAATGAGCAAGAGCTGCTGATGAGCATACCCCCAAACTTATCGCTGCACAACCCAAGCAGAAACCCTAGATTTATGCCAGTGGAGAGAATCGTGGGTATGAACTTTGATGAGAGCTGAGGAGTCTTATGATTATGGGAGAACAGAAGAATACGCTTCTATTATGTCAAGTGAGAGACCAAATAAACCACGACTCGGTTTTTTAAACTTTAAAAATTTTCCACGCCTGGTGTCGCGCGTGGCCGCGCAGCCTTGGAATGGTTTTCATGCGCGGACGCGTGAGTGGCATTCCTGGTCTGAGATGTGTAGCGCGTGGGCGCGCGGTCTTGTGCTGTAGTCATTACGTGGCCGCTGCGATCCTGCTTCCTGCACTGCTGAGTTTACTCCCAAACTGCCTATCAGTGAGATTTCACTTGAAGATACCTACATCACACCATTTACCCATATCAATGTGTGAACTCCGGAATAAGCGTAAATGAACAAGTAGATTCTATACAATACTAAAACACTGTCCAATGCAGACTCTATTACACATTCACTTATGCTCAACATAGCCATCTATTAAAAATGAAATAAAGATGAACTAGCTAAATACCCTACTGAATAAATAAAAAGAAAATAGAGATAGAGATAATGAGTTGCCTCCCATCAAGCGCTAATCCACTGTCTAAGTCAAGCTAATTGACTGTCTCTGATTCTCATGTCGAAGAAAGAATTTAGGCGACTTTCTATCTGTCTACCTCACCACCAAAGTAATGCTTGGCATCATTTGTCGGAAGACCTGCCACTTCTACCCATTTTGAGACATAATCCACTGCGAGCAAGATGTAGAGATTTCCACAGGAAGAAACAAAAGGTCCTATGAAATCAATCCCCCACACATCAAAAATTTCTACTTCGAGGATCGTGTTCAGGGGCATTTCATTTCTTTTCGAGATGTTCCCCACTCGCTGACATCTATCACACCGCTGAACAAAACTGTGTGCATCCTTGAAAATTGTCGGCCAATAAAATCCTGCTTGTAGTACTCTAGCCGCTGTTCTTTCTCCCCCATGGTGACCTCCATACACCGAAGCATGACAATCCTGTAAAATACCCTCGGTCTCGCTATATGGAATACATCTCCTTATCATTTGATCAGAACACTGTTTAAACAAGTAAGGCTCATCCCATATATACCATTTAACCTCATGCAGAAATTTCTTCTTTTGATAACCCACTAAGTCTGAAGGTATCATCTTACTCAGCAAATAATTCGCGAAATCTGCAAACCATGGCACTTCCCCTTTCACCATAAACAACTGCTCATCTGGAAAGGTCTCATTTATCATAACGTTATTATCAGCTTGCCTTTCCGAATTTTCTAGTCGCGATAAGTGGTCCACCACTTGGTTTTCAGTGCCCTTTCTGTCCTTGATCTCCAAATCAAATTCCTGCAGTAATAAAATCCATCTGATCAACCAGGGTTTTGCATCCTTCTTTGCCATTAAATGACGAATTATCGCGTGATCCGTATACACTATCACCTTTGTGCCAATCAGATATGCTCGTAATTTATCAAAGGCGTACACCACTACCAATAACTCTTTCTCTGTGGTGGTGTAGTTCAACTGTGCATTTGTAAGGGTCTTGCTGGCATAATAGATCATATGAAAAATCTTCTCTTTCCTTTGCCCCAAAACAGCCCCTACAGCGTAATCTCTGGCATCACACATCAACTCAAATGGCAATTCCCAATCTGGTGCGGTAATCACTGGTGCTGAAGTTAGTTTCCTCTTTAAGTGCTCAAATGCCAACACGCAGGCTTCATCAAAATTAAGCTGTATATCCTTCTCCAATAGACTACATAGTGGTTTGGTTATCTTGGAGAAATCCTTGATAAATCTGCGGTAGAAACCTACATGTCCCAGAAAACTACGAACACCTTTTACTGAAATAGGTGGTGGCAAGTTCTCAATCGTATCCATCTTTGCTCTATCCACCTCAAGACCCTGCTTCGATACCTTGTGTCCCAGTATGATTCCTTCTTGTACCATGAAATGGCACTTCTCCCAGTGAAGAACTAAGTTCGTCTCAACACATCTCTTCAAAACAATAACTAGATTCTCAAGGCATAAATCAAATGAGTCCCCAAAGACTGAGAAGTCATCAATAAATACCTCCACATTCTGCTCCACCATGTCTGAAAATATAGCCATCATGCATCTCTGAAAGGTGGCTGGAGCATTGCACAATCCGAAAGACATCCTTCTAAAAGTAAAAGTTCTGTATGGACATGTGAAGGTACTCTTTTCCTGGTCTTCTGGAGCTATCATAAACTGATTGTAGCTTGAATACCCATCCAGAAGGCAATAATACTCATGACCCGCTAATCTGTCCAACATCTGATCAATTAATGGGAGTGGAAAATGATCTTTCCTTGTAGCTTTGTTAAGCATGCGGTAGTTCATGCAGACTCTCCACCCCGTCACTGTTCTTGTTGGAATCAACTCATTATTCTCATTAATCACGACTATCATACCACCCTTCTTCAGCACACACTACACTGGGCTCACCCATGAACTGTCTGAGATTGGATAAATTATGCCTACATCTAGCCATTTCAGTACCTCTTTCTTGACCACTTCTTTCATTATCCGATTAAGTCTTCTTTTTTTTTCAACAGACGGCTTACTAGCATCTTCCAGCAAGATCTTATACATACAAAATGAAGGGCTGATCCCTTTGATATCTGCTATGGTCCATCCAATAGCTGATTTGAATTCTCTAAGCACTCGTAAAAAGTTTTCTTCCTGAAAAGATGTTAGTGCAGAAGAAATAATCACAGGTAGCTTTGAATCTTTACTTAAAAATGCGTACCTAAGATGTTCTGGAAGTGGTTTTAATTCTAGCTCTAGATGTGACTCAAGAGATGGTTTTAATTTTACCGATGATTCTCCCGCTTTTGTCAATGGCTCGATAGGTGTCCTGAATTTTCTGAATTGTGGAGTAGTGTCCAGATATTGCACAAGTTCGCCGAATTCCTCATCTTCCCAATCTAAATTTTTAGCAATTACATTCTTCCACGGTTCATAATTCACCAAATTCTGCACCTCATCATATAAGACCCGATCCACCAAATCAACCCGGAAAACATTCTTCGTCATCTGTTGGGAACTTCATTACCTTGAAGACATTAAAGATAACCTCCTGATCATGTACACGCATCGTGAGTTCCCCTTTCTGCACATCTATCAAAGTCCTGCCTGTTGCTAAGAATGGTCTCCCCAGTATGATTGGTATGCTTTTGTCTTCCTCGTAATCTAAAATGATGAAATCAGCCAGAAAGATAAACTTGTCCACCTTTACCTATACATCTTCAACAATTCCCCGTGGATATATGATGGATCTATTAGCTAGCTATAATGAAATGTTTGTCGACTTTGAGCCGACAATCCCAACTGTTTGAATACTGACAAGGGCATCAAATTTATGCTTGCCCCAAGATCACATAAACACTTATTGAAGCTCATCTTCCCGATTGTGCACGGAATTGTGAAGCTACCCGGATCCTTCAGTTTTGGAGGTAATTTCTGTTAAAGCACTGTACTGCATTCCTCTATCAAGGCTACTGTCTCAAATTCGTCTAATCTCCTCTTCCTTGACAGTATATCCTTCATGAACTTTGCATATCTTGGCATTTATTCCAATGCCTCGGCGAAAGGTATATTGATTTGCAACTTTTTAAATACATCCAAAAACTTGCTGAATTGCTTATCTTCCCTCTGCTTATTTAATCTTTGTGGATACGGAACTCGAGGGTGATCTGGTGGTACTGAACTCATAGGTTTCTCAACTAACCATGCTTTATCTTTCTCTTCATGTTGTACCTCAGAATTTTCCAGATTTTCTTTCTCAGCAGTCACCTGCTCTGCCTCGCGCGGCCGCGCGGCCTCCTTAGTGTAATCATGCGCGGGTGCTCGACTATTAGTACCTGCAATATTTTTACCAGATCTCAATGTTATCTCTTGACACTTCTCCTTCCCGTCTCTTCTTGGATTTGTCTCTATATTACTTGGCAAAGAACCTTGGGGCTTGTTATTCAGCATGCTCGCCATCTGCCCCATTTGAGTCTCCAAATTCTTAATAGCCACTGTTTGGCTTTTGATCATAACTTCTGTGTTTGCCATGTACTTCAACATCATCTCCTCCACTTCTGATTTCTTCTCTTGTTGAGGTACAGCTGGAGTGTGATGTTGTTGTTGTTGAGAAAATCCCAACGAAAACGGTGGTTTTGGTGTAAACTGTGGCTGAGACGGTTGTGACTGAAATTGTTGATTCGGTTGAAACTGATTTTTCTGATTCCCTTGATTATTCGACCAACTGAAGTTTGGATGATTTCGGTTGTTGGGGTGGTATGTGTTCTGAAACTGTCCTTGTTCTTTCCTGTAATTACTTACATACTGTACCGACTCTGAGCTGATAGCACACTGATCTATCGAGTGTGACCCCACATAAATCTCACATACGAAGGCAACTATTTTCACTTTGCTCTCTGCCAGTGTATCTATTTTCTTTGCCATAGCTGCCATCTGTGCCGACAATTGAGTAATAGCATCTACCTCCAACAAACTTGCAACCTTGGGTTATGGCATCCGAGATGTAGGATTCTGAAAATAATTAGCAGCCATAGTCTCGATAAGAGTATAGGCCTCGTCATAGCTCTTTGCCCATAATGCCCCTCCTGCAGCTGCATCTACAATAGGTCTCGATTGCCATCCCAATCCATTATAAAACGTATTGATTACCATCCAATCCGACATACGGTGATGCGGACACTTCCTTAGCATCTCTCTATATCTCTCCCATGCTTCATATACGGATTCGCCCTGTTGTTGCTCAAACTGAGAGATAACTGTCCTCATCTTTGTAGTCTTAGCCATTGGGAAGAACTTGGTTAAAAATTTCTTGTACTAAGTCCTCCCATGTAGTGATTGACCTTGATGGCAAAGAATGTAGCCAACTTCTCGCCTTATCCCTCAATGAAAATGGGAATAGCCGAAGTCTGATAGCATCCTCCGTCACACCGTTGTATCTGAATGTATCACAAATCTCAATGAAACTCAATAGGTGTTCATTCGGATCATCCGTAGCAGAACCCCCAAACTGTACCGAATTCTGCACCATCTGAATAGTGCCCGGTTTAATCTCGAAAGTATTCGCTGCAATAAATTGCTTTTACTTAATATAATATGCTTTTACTTAATTCAGAGTCCTGAAATAAAATATGCTTTTACTTAATATATGAAAATGTTTAATTATACAAAATGTGAGCATATACTGGCAAAATAACTGCTAATACTGTACAGAAAAGTAAGCAGTTAAAGTTATCTACAGGGCATAGGGATTTTTCTGCCCATTTTACCCTCATTGACTAATGCATGGAGTGTTGTTCCAATTATCGAGGGTAAAGTCTTGATGGACTGCAATGATGGAGGGGCTATCATCGTCCTCCTTCTCTCGAATGATGGCCATAATATATGGGCAATCATCGTCTGGGGTGTATCTATTTGTATGTTCATCATGGACAATGATGCGTATGTCTGACATCATTAAGGCGATGTCCTGCTTATGTTACCATTCCCTTTCTTCCATTGCGGGATCAGGAATAAGAATCTCTTTTGCTTTCACCAGTACTGTTTTAGGAAATAGCATGGCCATAACATGGGCTGACACCTTTACCGGAGACTGTATAGGCTCAGGAGTGGTAGGTGGAGATAATTGCCATGTGGCGGAAGCTTGAGGAATCTGCTTGCGCTTATGAGAATTCCTATGAGGCCCCGTGAGAATAGCCTAGTCCGGTTGTCCGGTTTATTTGGACATTTGAATTGGGTGCTTAATACCTCTTTGATTTTACCCGACCCTTGTCCGGTGATGACCCAATGACATCATTTCTTATGTAGCTGCCATCACTTCGGCAGAAATCTTGGGTACGGGAAGTGGTGCTCCAATAGGATAGTATTGCGTGTTGCTCACTTCCAAAGTATGAAAACTGGCCGATTCAACTTCTAAATTGAAGCTGATGAGTGGTATGTCTCCTTGTTCAGGATATTCCAACTCAGCGTTGACAGTAACTAGGCTATTATTGACAATGTATTTAAGTTGTTGATGAAGTGTAGAAGGGACAGCTCCAGCCATGTGGATCCATGGTCTCCCCAATAGCAGGTTGTATCCTGAATCAATCCCGAGGACGTGAAAAGATACATAATATTTACGAGGACCAATCTTAATTGGCAGCTCAATCTCTCTGATAGAATTTCGTCGGGATCCATCAAAAGTTTGATAACCGTATGGTTACTTCGGATCCGCATGAGATTAACGTTCATCTCCACTGAAGTAGCATAAGGACAGATATTCAGAGATGAACCTCCATTTATCAAAACTCCATTTAACATATACGGAGGACAAAACTGCAATGTGCAATGTCTTGCAATGACCAGTCCCTTCGGGCGGTATGTCTTCATCAGTGAAAGATATCACATTGTTGTTAAAAATGTGATCAACCAGATGTTGAAATTTTTCCACATCCACTGATTTCGACAAGTAGGCTTCTTCTAAAACCTTCAGCAAGATCTTCCTGTGATCCTCGGAAGAGAAAACCAAGTCCAGTATTAAGATTTAATTTGGAGCTTCTCTTAAGCTTAAAACCACCTTGGCTTCATTATGGTCCATAGTGCAGAGGAATTTCTCAATCTTCTCCATGGGAATCTTCCCCTTTGCTTTGATGGCGGGCTTCATTACCCTCTGAGGAAGATACAATGGATTTTCCTTCGACACTGTAGTAGTAGTATGATAAGTGGATCCTTCACCTTCTCCATAATTCCATAGGACTTTTTGTAGGCTGACAACAGGATACTGTGGTCTGAAGGGTAAAGAAATTGGCTCAGGTGCAGCCACTTTCAAAGGATTGTCAACTCCTTTGAGTTGAATTGCTTGTATTGTGAATGGTTTGACAGTCTCATTAGCCTCAACAAATATAACTGCTACTAATCCCTTCCATTTGGTAGGATAGGTATTCCCACTATCGAGTAGCACAATGTCATCGTTTGCCAACTGCAGGACACCGCTATCAATTAGATTTTGAATAAGGTGGCGAAGTGCCCATCATTTTTTTTTTTGCTGTGACCGCGAGAATGTGAATGATATTGACATAATCCATCAGAGTTGAACCGTCTTGAATGGGGATTAATTGGAAGTAGAAGGGAGGTGATTCTGCCTTCGTTGATTAGCATTTGAAATATTTCCTCCATAGGTTGGTCCAGGTATGTAAATTCCTTTCTATTGGCAAAATCTCATCGGGCTTTAGCACTTGGTCTCTTCTCAACCTTTTCCTCCAGTGCTTCACTTTCGGAAGGTGATGATGGAGCATTTATAACAAAAAGAAGGAGACATGCATACTCCTGGCTGACTAACTGGCGTGTGATTTGATGCTGATGGATCACCAGTTCTGCCAATTGTTCAACTTGCTTACAAAAAGCTTTCATCTTTCATTCCATAGCAATTTGGAACTTTACGTAATCCCATCTATCAACACCATCTTTGATGGTCTAGGATGACTCATCATTAAAATTGGAACTCTGTTCACTGCCCCAACTAATCATATTGACCTCTTCTTCTTTGTGTTGAGGAAGAGGGTTGTCTTGCACATGAGGTTGATCTGGTTTGGTAACCACGATCTCATCGTTGTCTATTAATTCTTGGATCTTGTGTTTCAAGGCCTAAAAATCTCGAGTATCATGTCCAGGTGCCCCGGAATGATAAACACACTTTCGAGTAGCATTGAAACCCATCCCATTAGGGTTGGCTGGTGGAAGAAGATGCGTGATTTTCTTCTGAGTAGTCAGAAGAGCAAGAATATTCTCGAGCGAGTCCGCTAAGGGTGTGAACGTTCGAGGGTGCTTTACTTCCCCAACTTTAGGCAATGGAGGGTTTGAAGACTGTGCTTGAAAAGGGGAGTAGTTTCTCCTATGTATAGGCATATTCTGATTGCCTTTTTGACCTTGTAGTATCAAGGAAACATCCTCTTCTTTCTTTTTATGGACCCTCCGGGGGTTGTTTCCATAAGTTCCGGACTAGATGTGCTCAACAACTACCTTAAGAGCGGCTAGGTCTTGAATCTTTCCTGACTTCAACCCCATCTCAGCCATCTCTCCGTGTTTGATCATTTCAGAAAATGGTTTGCCAATACCAGCTAAGACTCTCACTTAGAAAGGAGCTTCTTGTATGTCTGTGAAGGTCAGGACCATTTCTGATTCCGTTATAGAGGGAATAACTTGAGCAGCAAAGCGCTTCCACCTTTGAGCATACTCTCTAAAAGACTCATTGGATTTGTTTCTTGACCTTGGTAACTCGATACGGTCCAGAGCCATCCGAGACCGGAAGTCAGATCTTTGAGTAAGGAAGGCGTGAGCTAGCTCTTCCCGACTATGGATCTTTGATTTGTCTAATTTGGTATACCATGAGCAGGCTTCTCAATCAGGACTCTTAAAGCAATTTGCATTCGAGCTTCTCGTTTCTGCATAAGATCCAAGTTCTCCAATGAACACCTTCAAATGTGTGTAAGGATCCCCTAATCCGTCATACTTTTCAAAGTCAGGGGTTTTAAATTTCTCTGGATAATGAACACCAGGGAATATGCAAAGATCAGCATATGAAACACTCCCATGTGCTCCAATCCCCTTGAGAGAATGTATGGTTTCTTACATTTGAAGGAACTTCTTCCTGATATCACCGGTGTTTGGATCTCCTTTGAGATGGGTGTTTTTAGGGTCTTTGTTGGTCTTATCCAACTGAGGTTCCGGATTTGTTTTATCCGAACCTTGAGTTCCTCCTTGTGCAGAGGATTCTGTATATGTAGGCATCTTTGGGCCCTGAGTAGACTGATGCAATTCTTTAAGTAGAACAGCCAAATCTGTAATTTGTTTACTTAATCCGTCAAATTCTTCTCGAGAAACGGGATTAAACTGGTCAGACGAAGACATGATTGGCTGTAGGCTCGTGGCCTTTTTGGATTTTGAGTGGGTAACAGACCCAATTATTTCCATACAAAAACTTATGTAGTTTAGTTTTAGGGAATGTATAAATGTTTACATGCTATATGATGTATCCGTTTTAGGAATTTTATCCTGGAAAATGGATGTTAGCTGTTTGGTAATACAAAATAGCATGCTAATTTTAAATATGCATGTGCACATATTCTTTATATTTTCCAATACATAGAGATGAACATAGAATGAAATTACAAGTAATTGTCTTTACAAGTAATTGAAAATGGAAACCATGAAGAGACTTTCCATCGCGTTTGGTTTATCAGAGGCTGACCTATCTTAGGTTTACTCTCGCGACTTTTTAGCATGAAGGTTCCCAGATCATCGCAATCTACTTAACTGGAAGTTAATCCGGTCTTTCAACTGGAGCGAATCTGGGTGGTGCCTTTCCTGAGCCTCATTGGAATTAGTCTCCCTACAAGTCTAGTAATCAAACATCGACAGGATAGCCTCCTGGTGGAGGAACCACATAACATACATTCACATACAACGTGTCTCACCGTTTATGAAAATGATGACATGTGAGAAGCACTAATATCATAGATAGATATGTTGCAGTGCAGTAAGTAAATGAATTCGTACACATTCATCGTAAATGTAAATGAAACATCCACACACAAGCATATAACAGTTTTGAAAAGCTTGTAGTAGTGGCTTAAGCCCTCTTATTGGTGTCCCCAGCAGAGTCGCCACCTGTCGACGTCGGGATTTTTATTTGTCTCTTTTCTGTTCTTGTTCTTTGGTGTTCTCATGTTATATGAGATTTGTTTGAAAAAATAAGTGAAAAAGGTCCGACATGTATATGTCGATGATTTGATTGTAAGAGTCGCCAGTTGGTGTTTTTAACTGGTTGCACCAACGCAACCGAGAAAAGGTTTGCACATTGACCCAATGATGTGACACTGCTAAACGGGTCTATGAAACCGAGATTCATTTGGGTTCAGGGGCTTGATTATGCGGAGGGAAGATGTTGGGCACCCCCTGACATCCGTGTTACCACGGTGACCACCACTTTTTAAGAAACTGTTATATGAATGTTTGTGTGTGTGTGGATCAATGTGCAATTTATTTGGAAGTAGTGCGAGGCCTCGTTCACACCTATATACAAAGGGTTTGAATTTGTATGAAAAATTCAGTTTTAAACATGTTATATCAGTGAAGTTTTGTAAAAGAGGTTTTTCAAACCCTGTGCTCAATAGTAATTAAGACCTTTATATATATATACAAACATGATCAACCACCACGAAGCACCTCCACGGGGGATTGGAAATGTAAATATATAAAAGCGGTAAATATATATATAGAGACATGATCAACCACCACAAAGAACCTCCATAGGGGATCAGAAATGTAAATAAAGCAATAAATGCGATCAACCACCATGAAGTAAACTCCAGGCGGGACTAAATGTAAAGAAAGCAGTAAAAACGATCAACCGCCACAAAGTAAACTCTAGGCGGGACAGAATGTAAATAAAGCAGTACAAGGCCACGAAGTAAACTCCGAACTAACGATAATGGATATATATATATATATATATATATATATATATATATATCGATTAAAGCTCTAAAGCGAACCTTAAAGAGCGAACGAAAAAGATTTAATATGCGTCTTTGGTGTCTATGGCTATGTGACAGTTCGATCATCGCCATAGCCATGTAGTCTTTAGCGATGGGTCGAACCGTCACCATAGACACCAAAAGACGACGGTTAAATCTTTGGTTCGCTCTTTAAAGTTTCGCTTAGAGCCTCTCCGTATATATATATATATAAGCGAAAACACACAGGATGTTTCTCAATCCAGCTTCGGTTTATCATTTTAATGATTTGTCGATATATATATATATATATATATATATATATATATATATATATATATATATATATATATATAAAGCAATAAAAGCATATAGAATGTAAAAATCCGGGCTCATCAAACAGAGTCCGACAACAGTTCATATATATATATATATATATATATATATATATATATAAAAGCAGTAAATGCTCTAAAT
Source organism: Panax quinquefolius (assembly GCA_020205615.1). Classification (NCBI taxonomy): domain Eukaryota; kingdom Viridiplantae; phylum Streptophyta; class Magnoliopsida; order Apiales; family Araliaceae; genus Panax; species Panax quinquefolius. Next base: position 72,563,059 of record CM035155.1, on the reverse strand, counting down.
ATAAAATCCAGGCTCATCGGACATAATCAACAATAGTTCATATATATAGTTATATATATATATATATATATATATATATATATATATATATATAAAAGTAAGTAATGCTCCAGACATAAGTCTAGGCTCAATCGAGTCATAACTCGATAATGTTAGTCTATATATATAAATATATACATATATAAATATATATATCTGATGAAATGAAAACTACAGCATCAAGTGCAGGCACACACACACACAACATGACTCTTAATGTGAAGAATAATGTGTGCAAGGATGAAGAGAAAGGCTTTATAGTGTGTAAGAAGGCTTACAGTGGGCTGCCAAAGAAGACTTCTATGACTCTAAGTGGACGAACACTCGACTCCCATCGGTAAAAATATAGCTATATGTGAGCTAACAAGTGTTTAAAATGAGAAAGCACTCATATGGGGTGTGTATAGAGAAAATTTAACAGGGCTTCCTCGCCTTTTTCTCTTGAATTATGGTTACCCCAAGCTCTATATTTATAATTTGGTGGCCGCATGACGATACTGCGCAGCCCATAAATGCACTGCTGGTTGCCCAGGGGTGCCCAGACTCATGAGTCCTGTAGTCTCAAGTATGTGCACTCGTGCACTGTAATGTCCGCTTGAACTTGCAGAACTTCAATCCGAGCATCCGATTAAGGTGTACAAGACCTTTTTTGGACCACTGTTGTCGAGAGTTATGCAATGACATGGGATTAGAGGTTGTATGAAGTTAGGAAGAGGGGACCATGCCCATGGTCTTCAAGCTTCAAATTCTATCCGGTGTGCTGCCCTGCGTAATAGTAACTCGGGATTGGAACTCCTTGGCTCTTGTCGGACATTGTTGTGTAGAAATGTATGTATGAGATGTTCAGACGGCGTGATGTGGGGTTGAGGTGGAGAGATGACAATTTTGCCCCTCATCGGGGTTATCTCCGGTTTGGGCTGATAAAGCAGACGTTGCTCAGGGTTATCTCTGAGATTGGACTGCTGCAATTGTTTGAATTCCTCAAGGTCATCTTTAAGTGTGCCTGTCTTCCCAGTGTTATCTCCGGGTCTTTGGAATGAGTGCCTCGGCTGGAGTTCCGAGGTTGAAGCTGATTGCATGCATTTGAAACAAGCATTTCTGGGGTTATCGCCGGAACTACAATAACATTCCTTGGGGTTATCTCCAAGGATGAAACTCGGGGTTATCTCCAAGGTTAGAACTGATACTCCTTGTGTGTGTTCCGGGGTTGAGATTGAACTTCAGGTGGTATCCAAAATGTATATGAACTGACTTTCAGGGTTATCTTCGAAAGACAAATCTGCCCTCCTACAATGTTAGTAACAGGTGTGCAGAAAATTTTGAGTGTCTACAATCGTAGAGTGTCGACATCTGATCTCGGAGTCGCAGTGTCTGTACAACCAAAGCTAAATCATAGAGTGTAGAACTAAGGCTTCAATAAAGGTGCTCACAATGAGAAGACAAAATCGTAGAGTAAACACGATACTCAACAAATGAGCACTCCTAGAATATCAAAAGGATGAAGTCTCTAGTCAGAGCTGCAAAGATATATTCCACCTAAAGGGAACCAGAGTGCACTCAACAAATGGCTTGCAAGCTAACAGAAGATCTAAGAACCAACCCAATCAGTATCCAGATTGAGTTGTAAAGCCATTCAAGATGAAGCCTTCTACAAGTAAATCAAAAGAAGACTTCAGTAAAAGTGACTGACTAAGGAAAAGTCAGCAGGTGCAGTAGCTATCAAATGAACAGAAGACAATGATCTTGGGGTCAACCAGGATCGTAGTGTTTGCCAAGCAAAGAAGGAACTAATGAAGTGTACACAGAGATACAGGTCGGCTTCTAAAGAACAAGGCTAAAGTGATTAAGCATGGGTCAGTCCATTGATGATTAGTGAACGGGAGATCACTAGGAGAAAGCGAACTGGGCATGCCACAAATCTGAGGTGTCTTGCTATTTAGAAGAGTCCAGAACAAGGAGTCAAGCTATCAATCAAGGCAAACAGAAGTATTGAAGCACTGCACAAATTAAGAAAGAAGTGTTCTACATTGAAGATTCAATGAACACTCTTCAGGATCGTAGTGTTGTCTCAACTAGTCAATGAGAAACATTCAACAAGACACTACGATCAGGTCCAAGAACATATGCACCAGAATCGTAGAGTTCGGTCATCTGAAGATTGAAGCATTGACAACAGTTCAATCTGAAGAGTGATATTCGAATATAGGTTATTGAGAGCATCGATGCAAAAGGACAATCTCTGATGTTCTAATCGAGAAGTCAGAAAGAAGAAATAAAGAAGACTACCTGCCCAAGACATCAAAGTGACATCTTTGACGGGGTAGATGAAACAGTAGACTGCAGTGTCAGAAAGATGAAAAAGGGGATGTCATGTCATATCTGCAGTCTACATCAAATAACTAGAGATCTGTAAGGCAATTCAAACTACTCTCAACGGCTATATTCCAACGGGAAGATTGGGAAAGAGTATATATATCAGCTAGAGGTTCAAGGATCAAGAGTTGCTAAGGTTGTAGAATCGTTGAGTTGTTGGAATGCTATATTGTTGACTCTACGAGTTCTACGAGTTCTGAGATTACAAAAGAACGAAAAATGTAAACAAGTCTCTCAAATGTCCAAAACAAATCTTGAGATTACAAAGGTGGAAGTGAAGAAACTTTGAATAAGTTCTTGAACACACTAAAGCTTTACTCTAGTAGTAACTTATTTCCTTAGATGAGAATTCCACTTAAAGATGTGTTACATTGAATAAGTACTTGAGAGCAGACTAAAGGCCAAGAAGATGAGAATGCATTCAAAAAAAATTTGAGGCGAGAAGCGAAGAAAGAAGATCGAAAGCGAAAGCTCTCTCAAATCATCATGAACCAAAAGCTAAAAAAGAACAGATACAGAATCATGTCTGCAAAACATTCAAGAAGGGCTCAGGGATTGCTAATTGTTAGACGAAGACTACTAAAGGCTCCGAGACTTAGCAAATCCAGATGGTGATGGTGCACAACTGACATCAAATGAAGATGAGCAGAAAAGAGTAAAGATCAGCTGCACCAAAGAAGATATGGTCCTGACTCAAAGTAGAAAGCAAGAGGACCACACCAAGTTGTTAAGTATAGAAGATGTTCAAGCTTAAAGACATCTTAGCAGCAAGGCACCAACAACAATAACAACTATAATAACAAGAAGCCAGGGCCTGAGGGGTCCTTGTCCGGAGGGACTAAATGAAGTTCTAAGCCTGCTGGGCTTGAAGAGTTCCTAGGGAACTAGAGGAGTTCCAAGCCTGTTGGGCTTGAAGAGTTCTTAATGAACTGAAGTTCCAAGGCTACTGGCCTTGAAGGAATCTTAGTGATTCAGGGTGCTGCCCTTCCTTAGTGGAAATCCTGCGAGTTAAAGCAAAAGAGTGGATTAGGAGCTTGAGTCTCTGATCCACTTAAAATCCCTTGTGTCTTTTATATTCAGTAATTTACTTTATGTCATTTACATTATGTATCTAACTGCTCTAACCACCATGTATATATTAACTGTTTACCACTTAACTAACTCTAAGAACAATGTATGTATGATTATAAATATATCAATGGAAGGGATATTTTACTTATTCCACTGTGTTTGAAAAGATACTTATGTTTGTCATATGTTAATTCATTAGTTATACAAAATAAACAGGAAAAGTATTTGAAAATAAAAAGGATCTATTCAACCCCCCCTTCTAGATCTATTGTGTGCCTATTGGGAACTAACAATTGGTATCAGAGTAGGTTCTCATGCTATATTCAAAAGCTAATCTCTTTGAGTCTAATCCTAGGCACAAACATTATTCTAAACTTAGTTTAGTTATAAGTCACTTGTAAATACAGATGAGCTCACACGTTAGAAATATTGTGTACAGGTAAATGTGTATATACACCTGAAGCTGCTTAGATTGGTCCATGTTCTTAAATGCCATAACAACAAGACCAATCCTTGTCTATAGTCAATCTTGTAGTTTGAAGAACAGATATGGGAGCTCAAGAGGCATCAACAGCAAAGAGTCAAGCATCCACCAGACTGAAAGATGAAAAGGCCATATGTACTAAGAAGTACTCATTCAGAGAAGAAAGAAGAATCTCTTAAATCTATATTTGGCCAACCAACAGCTGGATACGAACCTTGAGGACTCAAGGCTGTCAAAGAACTAAAGATGTCAAGATTCTCTGAGCCTACATCTTCAAGACTATGACTGATTGATCAAAGGACAACTGGAGCAACAAGCTGTCAGAAGTAAAAGAAAAAGTATGCACATCAATGCCTAACCTTAGTATATCAAAATAAATGACTGTCAAGAAACTGACAATGTAAAGGTATAGTTCCTCATCAGTATAAATGTGTACATCATGTTGCACCACCTTATGCACTATAACAGTATTCTATCAAGAGACCATACTCTACCTAAAAAGGAGAAGAGAGAAAGTACACTGAAGTTGGAAAATCAAATGCTAACAAACTTTCTCTCCATCCAAGTTTTAGGTTGAAGTTAACATCTTGAAAGAAGTTTGAAATAGGTCATAAGCATACCAAGGTTTAATTATTCTTAAGTGGAGTAATCTTTGCTGATGGGTTAGTATGTATGTACAAACCTATGTTCTAAGCTTTTGATAACACATAGAGTATGATAAGTTCTACAAGGGTATCTTTAAGATTCGTAGAAACTGATCACCTCCATGAATCAATCAGATATAAATAAGTAATAGAGTTGATTCCCACTCTATGAACATTTAAACTCTGTGAACATAACTAATCAAATGATAAAACCATCAAAGAAAAGGAATGCTTTGTTAAGTTGATTGATCTTATACACACTCATCATCATGCATCTTCAAATGTCATGTCTAAATTGGATACATGCATGAATATAATTGTTGGTAATCAACATGATGAAAATTCAAATATATAAGGAATAGGGATTTTGAAAGCTGACCTAGCAGGACCCATTTAACCATGGGTACCAAAAATAGAAATTTATCTAACCTGCAGGTGTTTGGTTTATCTGACCACACTGAGGAATGCTGAAGCAGAAGAGTTCAGTTAAGAAGAGTTAACTAGCAGAAGGCTTGAGACATTTCAGAAGAATTTCTGACTAAATATTTATTTGTCTAAGTCTATCCTTGAAGACTTGTTGAGCTAACATGGATAAAGCCCACCAGGTTGCTGATCGCTATAAGGAAGTAGATCATTTTTGCGAAGAGGAAAAGGGTCTTATATGCTCAAACATCTAAAGCATATCATCTGAGAAGGACCCTCGAGAAACTCATAATAAAAATAGAACTCCACAAGTACAAATTATCAAAGAAGACTACGTTCGTAGTTCTGTCAAAATATCGTAGAGCGATCAGTCCTGAAGATATCTATTTCTATGATCCAAGGAGGCTTAAATGATTGTGATGACTTCAGTCAAAAGGAGATATGCAAGGCGGCCTTTTAATTCTCATGAAGAAGAAGATCTCACACTTCTCTGAGAAGATAGTGTAACATGTGGGGAGCAGTAATCTGCTAAAGAACAGCAACACTAAAATATCAAACATATACTATGATGTAATATACCAGTTACAGAGTCCCAAAACTTTGTGGCTAATGAACCAAATGAAGATCCATAGTCAGTAGGAATGTCTCAAAACGTATTACTGATAACCTTGTCAACCACCCAACTCAAAATCGTGAAGCACCTACAATCAAACACATGATCATAGTATAAGAGCAGGAGGACACCACGATTATAGCCAATGCAAATGTCTAGAGTTGGTTGATGAACTCCCTAGCAGAAAAGGTCAAATGAGATATCAGTGCTAATCACTTTAAAGTTTTTCATCTGGAAAGCGCCTCGAGGACAAACCTGATCCTTAGATCACTCTAAGAGGTTGGCCCTTCCTGAGCTACCTTGACCTAGAAGGAATGCTTAGTAAAGTTCAGTCACCGATCATAGAGTAGACTTTGAAGTGAACTCAACGATCGTAGTGCAACCTCAACGATCGTAGAAGTAGACTCGACGATCACAGCCTTCCCAAAGGATACACTAGCAAGGAGCTCTGAAGAACTAAACAAATGCTCAACTATTCTAACCGTGAGGAGATAAGTTCGAATACTGGTTGGAAAGTTGTCCTGCAGACTCACACCTCAAGTAGAGTGCCCAAACCTTCATAAAGTACATCAGTGGTTAAGCTATGCAGTTTTAAGATGAGGGTTAGTGTTAAACCATCCACTGTAGCATCTCTCAAAAGAAGATCGTTGAGTCATCAAAGAAAAACATAGAGTCTATAGCCACCTCACCAAGCTACTCTACGAACCAAAAAGGTCAACAGTCAATTCACGTCAGTGACGTCTATTTTCTTAAAAGGAACATCAAACTGAAAAGTTTATGGGCAGTTATAGTTTCTTGCTGGGCATCGTGCAACCAATGAATGGTTGACACATCATAACTTATGCAGAGTCAAAAGGAACTGTCATAAAGACAAATTCAAATCTCAAAACAGTTACTAGAAGTTATTAAACCTCTCTTCCTATCTTTTTCAAACCCTAGAATCCTCTTCACCACCTAAATCAATTAACCCTCCAGAGCCTTGCCCAAATCACACTCAATTATCTCTCATAAAACTTCCTAAATCAAATACCCATATTCTTCAAACTCTTCAAATGGCAGATTGGCGAGTAATCATTGGCATTCAGCTCGGAACCAAGACGTTTGAGAAATCCGAAATGAAGTTCAGAGATATTCTTGAACAGGTGAAGAAGGCTGGATTCTCATAATTTCTTGAGGCAAACACTCGAATATATGCCGAACTGGTTAAAGAGTTTTACTCAAACACATCCATAAATTCCAGAACCCTTTCTACCAAGGTCAAAGGTCAGATTCTAAAGCTGAAATCGTTTGACATCAATCAATGCTTAGGGCTTCCTGACCTAGGACTGAAAAGCCTTGATGATATCGACACTAAACAAGCAAAGAAGATTATGGTATACAAAAGAAACCCTAGTCTGAAGGATATGAAGAAAAAGGAGTTTCCTGAAGAATTCGAGTTCCTTACCGAGATAGTGGGCAAATGTATACTATGCAAGGATACTGCACATGACACTGTGATTGATCTACAACTAAAGATTATGTCTGCAATAGTTCTGAAGAAGCGAATAAACTTTGGAGTTATCTTGCTCGATCAAATTTCCAAATGGCTGGAAAAGGCTGAAATGAAGAAGTCTACAGATAAACCCCTTACAAAGGTTTTTCATGGAAGACTCTTGAGCATTGTGCTAAGAAGAAATTAGGAATCCAGATCAAAGTTGATGAAGGAGAACCACTAAACGTCCATAAAGTCATGTTTCCCCAGCTGTTTGTAAACTGGAAGAAAAATTCCAAGGAAAATAGGAGGCTTATGACAACTGGGAGCAGCAGCAAGGTCTCTACAAAGAAAAGGAAGGCACAAGAAGTGGAAAGCTATCAATCTGATGACTCTGTACCAGTAACAGCCACACCAGCAAAGAAGAAGTCCAAGGGTGTGAAGAAAATAGAGGTTCCACTAAGAAGTCTCTCCATTGACAACAAGGAAGTAGGAGAAGAAAAGGACTCAACTGTAGAAATCCCAAAGAGAAGAAGTAACAGATTTCTCCAAGGGCCATCTAAAAAGAAAGCAAAGGTGATAAAGAAGTGAGCCCTAGTTCCCAAAGAAAGTCTATCTTCCAAGGATGAGAGCATAGAGTCAGAAGATGGGAAGAGTACTGAAAGATTCAAGATTAAACTCTCAAAGAGCAAATCCAGTAATGAAGAAGAATGTACAAGTCCTATGGACAATCCTTAGAATAGCCACTCTGCTACTGAAGAAAGTGTGAAAGATGAAACAATTGGATCTTCAACTGCAAATGCTCCAATAAGCTCATATGATGGCTCAAAAGATGTTGAGTCTAAAGAAGAAGAAAAGTCTGAAACCCCTATAGCTGAACCTCTAAGAAGAAAAAAGAGCAACAAACTGCTTGCCAAATCTGTCCCAAAGAAGTAAAGAGAACACCCGACTGCTGTCATTGATTTGAGTGATGATAAGTTTGAATCCACAAAAGAAACTGCTGAAGAAGAGGATGAAGAGATGGAAAAAGATTCTAATTCTACAAACCAAGAATCAGAGGAACACACTGATAAGTCTGATGAAGGAAGTTTACCGAGGTCTAACTCCAGCCCCAGACAAAATGTAGATGGAAAAGACTCCAGTTCTGAAACAGAAGAGCCAGAAAATTTTCACATTCCTAATCATATAAATCACAAGAGAAAGATTGTAGTAGAAATTGATGAGTCACTGGATGTGCTCCCCGACAGATGGATCAATCATGGAAATAAAAGGCTAAATGTCGTAATGATGACTGCAGAAAGTGCGCTCAACAATCAAAAGGCTATAAAGCTAGACACCTCAACTATAATATATGAGCCTGATGTTAAAAACCATGCAATAAGGTGGTTTCACCCTCATATGCCATGGGTAAAGGCATCTCTTACTGTAGATAATAGCTATCTCACATGGGTCTTCTCTCATCTTCCCAACCTGTAGCTGGTGTCACAGAACTTTCCAAGAGTACAGAAGTTTTCAACCAAGATGATTAAAGACCAGTCTCACTTCAAAATCTACAAACATGCTGGTAACCACTACATTCCCTACGATTGTAGAATGGCTTCTGATGGCAGAAGAAGTATGCCCAAGTGGATAATTGTAGAGTCCCTTCACTCTACCATTAAAGATGATCAAGCTAAGTTTGAGAAGATTCCCTCTACCCAAGCACAAGTGTTTGATATTCTTTCATCCTCCACCAATGGGTGGCACTCAACTATTTATCAAATTCTCATTGCCTTCGAAAATTTGTCCAAAAGTGAAAATCGTGGAGTCCAGTCTGGTGTTCAACAAAAGCTTGCCCAACCACATGACCAAACTCCTATGGAGCAGGAGTTAGTGAGAATTCTGATGAATTAGTTGAGAAGATATCAATCATCACTGAAGACGCCAAGATGTTGATCGAAGCAGGAGACAATGCAGTTCACAACAAACTTCCAGACACTATATCTGATATATCTCTCAAAATCAAAGAGAGAGATCAAATCTATCTGAAGGCTATAAATGATCATAGGGCAGAAGCTCTACGAGTATAGAAGGCTAACGAAGAGTAAATTCAATCCCTCTCTGACAAGACTAACAATTTGAATCGGTCTCTTTCCCTATAGCTTGAGCTGAGCCAATAAGAACTTAAGATGGAGATTGGTAACTCATCTTACTTGATGGAACAATTTATGTCCAAAGTGGAGCAGCTCTCACAAGTGATTAATGACAAAAAGAGGGAGAAAAAGAGGCATAGAAAAAGGAACTTGAGGAAGAGAAATGAGATCAGAAGGAAAGAAGATAAGAAAGACAAGAGGAAGTCAAAGAAGAAGATAGCAACATCAGTAGCAGAATCATCATCTGAGGGGGAGTCAAAGGATGATGATCCCATGAATGCAAAATTTGACGGGGAGCCAAAAAAAAGAAGAATAGCATGAATCTGAGAAGGAGCAGAGAAAAGAAATGGAGTCATCATCTATGGGGAGCAGGAGAAAAAAGATCAAACAGATAAATAGCTGATCAACAGACATCTTGGAAGATACGCATGGAGCCAAAAAGGTACATCTCTATCTAGTTAGGTATGTTTTGGATCCAGGATGAAAAGTGTCATAGTTTATGTAATTCCATACTATTATCAATGACATTCATGATTATCTATTTTTAGAAATACAGCTGCTCACTGTATATAAGACTCATTCATATCATGTATATGCACTTATTGTTTTTGTCATAATCAAATAGGGGGAGATTGTTAGGAATAAGCATGTGAATGATATTCCTATTTATATATGATTTGATTATGATATAAATGAATGAATATGCAAGTATGCTTGCATCAAGAAAAGTTTTAAAGTCCTTTGATAGATAATAGGAACATATGTACAAGGACTTAGAATGAATTGATCAAATGTGTTAGATTGATCCTACATAAGCAAAACAGCTTTGTAAAGTCCTTAAAAAGAAATGATGTACAGAGACTATAAATTTAGAAAGATCAAGCTTGTTAGGTTGATCTTATAATGTAATAGATAGGTCTGTCTGATCATCGAGCACTGCACCAAAAATTGTAGTTTGCCAGAAGAGACAAGGAAAACTCGAGAGCTATCAAGGTAGAATCATAGTTTGCAAGATAGTAGATCTCAAAGTTCATAGACTGCCAGGATTGACGAGGAAGGATCATAGTGTGTCGAGAAGAACTTCGTCAAAGCCATAGTCTGTTGAGGAAGTCATGATCAGAATCATAGAGACAGTCTATCTAAGAACCGAACGAGCATTTGCCAAAGATAAGTCAAGAATCGTAGGCTACACTCAGAGTCATAGAGTCTACTAATCAAATAAGAGGCAGAGATCGTAGTCGAGCCGGATCTGATGAAGACATCAAGCTTAAGGACATAGATCGTAGAGTGTCGACATCTGATCTCGGAGTCGTAGTGTCTGCACAACCAAAACTAAATCGTAGAGTATAAAACTAAAGCTTTAACAAAGGTGCTCACAATGCTAAGATAGAATTGTAGAGTAAAGATGATTCTCAACAAATGAGCACTCCCAGAATATCCAAAGAATGAAGCCTCTAGTCAGAGCTGCAAAGATATATTCCACCTGAAGTGAACCAGAGTGCACTCAACAAATGGCTTGCAAGCTAACAGAAGATCTAAGCACCAACCCAATCAGCATCCAAATTAAGTTGTAAAGCCATTCAAGATGAAGCCTTCTACAAGTAGATCAAAAGAAGACTTCAGTAAAAGTGACTGACTAAGGAAAAGTCAGCAAGTGCAGTAGCTATCAAATGAACAGAAGACAACGATCTTGGGGTCAACCAGGATCGTAGTGTTTGCCAAGCAAAGAAGGAACTGATGAAGTGTACACGAGAGATCTTGGTAAACCACGAAGAACAAAGCTAAAGTGATTAAGCATAGGTCAGTCCATTGATGATAAGTGAACGGGAGATCACTAGGAGAAAGCGAGCTGGGCATGCCACAAATCTGAGGTGTCTTGCTATTTAGAAGAGTCTAGAACAAGGAGTCAAGCTATCAGTCAAGGCAAACAGAAGTATTGAAGCACTGCACAAATGAAGAAAGAAGTGTTCTACATTGAAGATCCAATAAACACTCTTCAGGATCATAGTGTTGTCTCAACTAGTCAATGAGAAACATTCAACAAGACACTACGATCAGGTCCAAGAACATATGAATCAGAATCGTAGAGTTTGGTCATCTGAAGATTGAAGCATTGACAATGGTTCAATCTGAAGAGTGATATTTAAATATAGCTTATTGAGAGCATCGATGTAAAAGGACAATCTCTGATGTTTTAATCGAGAAGTCGGAAAGAAGAAATAAAGAAGACTACCTTTCCAAGAAATCAAAGTGATATCTATGACGAGTTAGGTGAAACAGTAGACTGCAGTGTCAGAAAGATGAAAAAGGGGATGTCATGTCACATCTGCAGTCTACATCAAATAACTCAAGATCTGTAAGGCAATTCAAACTACTCTCAACTGCTATATTCCAACGGGAAGATTGGGAAAGAGTATATATCAACCAGAGCTTTAAGGATCAAGAGTTGCTATAGTTGCAGAATCGTTGAGTTGTTGGAATGCTATATTGTTGACTCTACAAGTTACACCAGAACTAAACAGAATAAGTCTCAGTGACAGTGAGATTACAAAGGTGGAAGTGAAGCAGCTTTGAATGTAACAACCCGAGTCAAATCCCGAGTCCAAAACAAATCTTGGGTCAAATCCCAAGTCCGAATCGAATCAAATCCATCAAAATAAGGCCTCAAACTACTGGCCCAATAGTATCTTTTGGGTCAACATAGCCCACCATAGGCTCACCCAAAAGGTCATGACTATAAGGTACTACTAGTAGTAACTTATTTCCTTATATGTAGATAAATTTTTCCCCTATCTTTCGATGTGGGACTGGGGTGTTACATTGAATAAGTACTTGAACAGACTAAAGCTTCACTCAACAAAGATGAGAATGCCATTGAAGATGGCAGCCAAGCTGAGAGCAGAGAAGGCCAAGAAGATAGCATTCAGAAAAGTGGCATAGTAGAAAGAAGATCCAGAAAGCCACTCTACAAATCACCATGAACCAAAAGTTAAAAAAGAACAGATGTAGAATCATGTCTGCAAAACATTCAAGAAGGGTTCAGGGATTGCTAAATGCCAGACGAATACTACTAAAAGCTTATAGACTTAGCAAATCCAAATGGTGATGGTGCATAACTGACATCAAATGAAGATGAGCAGAAAAGAGTAAAGATCAGCTGCACCAAAGAAGATGTGGTCTAGACTCAAAGCAGAATATAAGAGGACCACGCCAAGCTGCTAAGTACAGAAGATGCTTAAGCTTAAAGACATCTTAGCAGCAAGGCACCAACAACAACAACAACTATAATAATAAGAAGTCAGGGCCTGAGGGGTCCTTGTCTGGAGGGACTAAATGAAGTTCCAAGCTTCTTTGGGATTCAAGAGTTCTAGGAACTAGAGGAGTTCAACTTCTTTGGGCTTGAAGAGTTCTTAGTGAACTGAAGTTCCAAGGCTGCTGGCCTTGAAGGAATCTTAGTGATTCAGGGTGCTGCCCTTCCTTAGTGAAAATCCTGCGAGTTAAAGCAGAAGAGTGGATTAGGAGCTTGAGTCTCTGAACCACTTAAAATCCCTTGTGTCTTTTATATTCAGTCATTTAATTTATGTTATTTACATTATGTATCTAACTGCTTTCTATGTATTAACTGCTTACTACTTAACTAACTCTAAGAACAATGTATGTATGATTATGAATATATCAATGGAGGGGATATTTTACTTATTCCGTTGTGCTTGAAAAGATTCTTATGTTTGTCATATGCTAATTCATTAGCTATACAAAATAAACAGGAAAAATATTTGAAGATAGATTTTGTAAGATTTACAAAGGATGAAGATAGATTTAAAGACTCCAAGGACCCACGTGATGATGTCAAATATACGAGTAGAACCGACTTTAATCGATAAAATTAAAGCTGCTCAAGCTACATACCTGGAGCTGATGAATATGAAGAAGAAAGTATAAAAATGTGTTAATCAAGAAGTAAGAGTCGATGAAGAGAGGAAATCTCAACACTCGATTTATTGGTCCATTTGAAATTCTAGATTGAGTAGGAACTGTGGCCTATAGACTAGCCTTACCGCCAAGTATGTCTTGTGTTCATAACGTTTTTCACATATCTATGTTACGTAAATATGTGGAAGACCCGAATCACCTTATTGAATTAAAACTAGACGAGATAGAGAATAATTTAACGTATGAAGAGGTAACTGTTAAAATCTTGGATAAGAAGTAACATATTCTACACTCCAAGGTTATACCTCAAGTTAAAGTTTTATGGAGAAACCACGATATTGAGGAAGTGAACTGAGAGTTAGAATCTAAAATGAAAACAAGGTATCCTCACCTTTTCGACATACCATGTACGTACACCATTTTTGAGGATAAAATTTCATAAGAAGGGGAGGTTATAAGACCCCAAATTTTATGAATAAAGATTTATTTTTCTCTAAATGTTATTTTGAATAATAAGGTATAGATTTTTATAATGTTATAACTGTGGGTAATATTTACAAATTTTGCAAAGTAAGCAAGTTGTCATAAAATATTTGTTTGGTCGGGGAATATTTGTTTTATCAGGGAATAATCGTACGAAGACACAATCATTGGTGGACCCCACAACGGAATTCCTGTCGGAGTTAGAAAACGATAGAAATAACTTTTTATAAAAATAACGGCAAAACTTTTACCGTTAACTGTTGAAATACCCGGTGATAAAAGTACAGTAATACGTGTGGTAGCATAGTAACACTGAAAGTAGTATGCATACAAGCCAATCATGTATGATGATAAAGCATATACTTTGTAATCAATCTTATTTATTTATTAATAAAAGAATTATTTATTAAAGGCATTTAATTATCTACATGGTGCTATTTTAATATGTGATAAAACCATAGTTTGAAGCAATGCTTTTAGAATCATGATGAGATCATGATAATGAGATCTAAATTCTTAGATAGCTTAAAACTAAAATGTTTCCAATCAATGGATTACTTAAAAGGGGATTAGAGAATCAAAATAGATTGGTACGTACATTGCTTGCTCATTGGATGTGGATGATTGATCTCATGATCATTTGTGTGGAGACATTAAATCAAGTATGTAGCTGCTTATTAGAGAATAAGTTCACTGAACGTGACTCGCTAAGGAATACCTAATGGAGTTTTACTTGCCTGTCAATTGGAATTCCTGTAGTGATAGTAGTACAAATGATCCTTAGACTTGAGATCATCATAGTATCTTATATATAATAAATTACACTTTGACTTATTCATTAAGACTCTTACAGTATATCAAAGGGTATGCCTGGGTGTAATAAGTTATATATGGAGATAATGAATGATACATAAAGAATCTACCACTTCTAGTAAAAGAAGAGAAATGTCCTATGTGATTCAATAAATGACAACCCATGAATCCTTGGCCAAGGTGGAATGAAATTAGAAAGTAGTTTCTAATTTGCATTCATTAGGAGTTGTGCATTTAGGAATCGAAATACATATAATTAAATAAAATAAGACTTGATAGTAATTCCATGTCTTATATTTAATTAAGACATTGTATGGTGGAAGGATTGAATTATACGGTAACTATTTACTCAGAGGTTCTTTTATGATTAATGTTGAAATCTATATTATCTGGAAAGTCGTTGATCGCTAGGAAGGCTTATCCATGTTGTAGAATAAATATTATTTATTTAAATAAATTAATAGTTTAATTTATTTAATTAAATAAGATTAGAATTGTTTTAGTTGATTTATTCACAACCGATTTAATATGGAGAACCTAAAGGGTCACACCATAAAAAATAATAATTATTTAAGAAGTTAATGACATAATCGTAATAATATGTTAAGTATATTTAATTTAATCTATGGCGGTGGAATAAATTAAATAGCTTAATATTTATTATTTAATATTTTGAAAATATTAAATATAAATTAATAAGAGGAGTCTTATTAATATTATTATAATAATTATTATTTTAATTTCTTAAAGAGTTTAAGAATTAATTTAATATAAGTACTCTCAATTATTCCTAATAGAATTAGGAGGCAAAATTAGTTAAAGGAGTTTAATTAATTATCCCTAATAAGATTAGGGAGCCCAATTAATTAAATGAATTTAATTAAATAAATAATACCTTATTTTAATTAAATAGGGTTACCTGATATATTTATAAGAGGAGTCTTATATTATATATCAAATAGATATACATAATTCCAATAGTTAGATAGTACGCCCCGTTTTCTATATAGATAGGAAAAACTAGGGTTTGAGCCAATACACCATTCTTCTTGAATATTCTTCTTCCTTGGTGGATCACCTCTAGAGGCCACACGCTTGGGTGGCTAACATTGATTAATGTTAGGAATCTACCCCGAGATTCAAGGAGATCGCGGAGAAGTAGGAGTTGAACTCGTACCTGTGGAAGCTTGTATCTACAAGGGTATGATTCCATAACTTCTTGTTCTTCGTTTTAATTAATAATATGCATAAAGGATGATCCGGATAATTGGTTTGTGAAAAATTTTAAAATCTAATTTTAATTTGCTTCTGCTAATTTTGTAATTTTATTGCTACTTTGATCTTTAGAAAACCTTACAGTGGTATCAGAGCCAAACTTTATGCAAATTATTAATTATTTTGATTCCATATATGTATAGGTATGCATTTAGAATTATGACAACCCAGAAAATTGAATTGTCCAGAATTTAAGTTTAAAGAATTAGTTATTAATAAAAGGAATTTTTATTAATAATATTATGTGCTATGTGTTTATTAATCATTCTAGAACCTAAGATTATTAGAATACTGGAGGATTTTAGCTACGAGGTAGACTGAACGAGTAAGAATTTGCAAGACGAAAATAATTTTTTTTCGGGGAATTTTTTTTTTTGAGGAAAAAGATAAAATAGGCACTATTCACCTGATAAAACCCTAAGGGTTAGGGTTTGAATAACCTAAGCCTTTCTGAGAGTTCGGTATGTCGAAATGACATTCCGTCGAAAGATTTGACGATAATATATTGTGAAAAGTTAAGTAAGCCGATAAAAGTTTTTCTCAAAAAACGTGCAAAAATTGGACAAAATAAAAATGATGAAAAGTATTGTTATGTATTTTTCATTCGTTTAACTACGTTAGGGGAAAACATGAAGGAAAATGCTTAACATCAAAAAGTGTTTTTCAATTTTTTGGAGATCCAAAGAATGCGTAAAAGTTAATCTGTAGAGGAAAGACTAAATATCCAAAAATATTTAGATTTTGAGAATTACAGTTTTTGAACTGTCGGATGAATTTCGCAAGATGGAATCACAAAGCTTCCAAGAGAAGCTTCGTGAATAGTAAAGAGGTATGAATAGTAACTTTAGGGGAAAATGACTATTTTATCCCTAACTTTGATTTTCTATAAAAGAGAACCTTAACTCATTTGTTGGTGATTTTGAAAATCACCAACACTTTTGAGAGAGAAAGAGAGAAGTCAGATGAGGAGGTAAAGGAAGAGGAAAAGCTAGCCTGAGTGAAAACTTTGTCCAATGGAAGAAGATTAAAGGAGAAAGGTAATCCAAGACCTAGTTAAATATAAATTTTCTTTAAGTTTTCTATGTTAGAAACATAACTTAATGAAAATAGAAGTAAAGAATGTTAAGAATGATTTCATATGGTTGAAATCATGAGAAAAAGAAGAAATAAGAATTAGAAGTTTAGTTTATAAATTTCTTAAGGAAGTATAAGTTTCATAATGAATTTGAACGATCCGAATGAATTATATGAACAATTCAGTGAAATAAGTAAGGAATGGTGTTTTATAACATCGAATTCCAAGAAAAAGTGAAATCGTAATCAAAATATCAATTAAAAATGAAGAACTAACGAAGAACGCGAAGAACACGCAAAGAACATGAAGAATATTGTTGATGGACAAATTTAAAACCATCGTAATATAATTTGTTATTGATGGATAAGTTTAAAATATCGTGTATAAGTTAGTTTCTTATTGCTTGGTTAGGAATGATAGAAATGTTCATGAAGAACGGATTAAACTTAGCTATAACGAAGTTATGGCAAAAATTTTGTAAAGGACAAATGAGATTTAGAAAGTATGTAAATGAACCCTAATGTGTAGGGTTTCATAAGAATGTAAGAGAACGTAGAAAACATGAGTCGTGGACTCAAGAACGAACAAGTTCTGAGTTCGGATGACCGAATTACGGACGAACGAACGAATAGCGTTAAGAACGTAAAACGAACGAGTAATGGAATTTAAGCCAATCGAATGGCATGTTAACGGATTCAGAATAAATTTCTATCTAAGGGATGTTAAAGTACGTGAGATAAGGAAGAGAATGGCCTTGGAACAACCTCATTCCGAGTTATAACGAAGAAGTTATGAGATTATAAAGTAAGCATCTCAAACTAGTACAAGACTTAGAAATTTTTTTCCAAGTTCTACGCCTGGCGCCGCAGCGCCTGTAGACACTCGAAATTTTATGCATACCTATTACTAACATTACAGGAGGGCAGAATAATCTTTCAGAGATAACCCCAGGAGGACAGCTCAGCTCATTCCCGGAAATAACACCAAAAGTTTTAGTTTCAACCTCGGAGATAACCCCGAGGCATGCAGTTCCAATACCGAAAATCACATCAGAGAAGGTCGTTTCATCTCAGAGATAACCCCGAGATACTCAGTCTCAGTCCTGAAAACAACACCGGGAAAGACAATGTCAACCTTGAAGATAACCCCAAGGAGTGCAGTTGTAGTTCTGGAGATAACCTCGAAAATGCTCGTTTCAACCTATGCAGTCACCTTCAACCTCGGGACTCACACCGAGGCACTCAGCTCCAAACCCGGAGATAACCCCGGGAGGTCAAGCTCACCTCAAAGACAACCCTGTGGACATCCAGTACTTGCAGCAGCCCAATCTCAGAGATAACCCGAGCAACGACTGCTTTATCAGCCCAAACCGGAGATAACCCTGACGAGGGGAAAATCGTCATTTTGCCACATTGATCCCACATTGCTCCGTCTCAACAACAACTTAACTTACATTCTACATAGCAATGTCCAATAAGAGCCAAATAGCTGCAATCTCGAGTGACTACTAAACAGGACAACACACCGGATGGAATTTGAAGCTTGAAGACCAAGGGCATGGTCCCATCTTCTTAACTTCTGACAACCACTAATCCCATGTCATTTGTGTAGCTCTCGATAACAGCACTCCGTAAAAGGTCTTATACACCTCAAATGGAGGCTCAGATTGAAGTTCTATAAGTTCGAGCGGACATCACATTGCACGCGTGCACGTACTTCAAGACAGTGGGACCCACAGAGCCTGGGGCACCCAGTACCTTGTAGTACATCTCATGGGTGCCGCAGTGTACTCTGACTCCCCCTCTATAAATAGAGGGCTTGGGGTGGCCATATTTTAAGAGAAAACGGCGAGGAAGCCATGTCCAATTTGCTCTTTACACACCCTAAACTTAGTGCTTTCTCATTTTAAACACTTGTGAGCTTATATTCAGTCATATTTTTATTGGCGGGAGCCGAGTGTTCATCCGTTTAAAGCTATAGAAGTCTTCTTTGGCAGTCCACTGTAAGCCTTTTTACACACTTTAAAGCCTTTTTCTTCATCTTTGCACACACCATTCTTCACATTGAGAGTCGTGTTGCATGTGTATGCCCGGACTTCGGTCCGTGGCTTTTATTTCTTTATATATATATATATATATATATATATATGAACTGTTGACGAACTCCGTTCGATGAGCCTGGATTTTACATCTGGAGCATTTATTACTTATATATATATATGAACTGTTGTCGAACTCTATTCGATGAGCCTGGATTTTACATCTAGTGCGTTTACTGCTTTTATATATATAGCAACCAATTGCTGAAATAATAAACTGATCCGGGATTGATATATATCATGTGCGTTTACCGCTTTTTTATATATATATATTTATATATATACCGCTTTTATATATTTACATTTTTGATCCTCCATGGAGGTGCTTCGTGGTGGTTGATCACGCTCGATATATATATTGACGCCCCCAAAATAGGTCCATTCCATCCAACCCATTCGAAAGTCGCCAAATACATGGTACGAAATAACTACAACTTTATTATTACAACATATAAACTCGAAGTTTAAATACGAGATATTGTCATCTAGACAATATCCACTCATAAATAAATCCCCATCATAATTATTGATACATTATTTTATAAAATGGTGAGGACTACTAAACAACTCTCTCTAGAACCTTCATTCCATACCCGACTAGTACTCGCTACATTCTCGCCTCCGAGAAGAAAAATGGAACAAAAAGGAAAAGGGTGAGCTCAACTAGCCCAATAAACAATGTTATGACTAAGATAATATAGAACAAATTATCGTTAGTCTTCAATGAGGAAAAATCGATAGAATACAATAGACAACAAGTTTTGAGATCAATATTCGCATGAAATAATAATTTATAGAAGAGTTACGAGAGAGAATGAAATCTACTATAATCTATGAATTTAATAAAGTCCATCATCAATATTTTATCCTCGTAACATCAATCAATATTCATCTCAAATCAAATATTCATCTTTGCACTACAGGCCAAAGATATTCATCAGTCGGTTATGTTCATTTAAACACCTGTTCATCTTTACACTACAGGCCAAAGATATTCTTCAGAAATCATTTATCTTTGCACTACAAGCCAAAGATATTCAATAATATCATCATTTAAGACTGAGGATGATGAAAAATATTTTTAAAGAAACGAATCCAGTGAAACAAAATGACAAGGATTAAGGATTCGTACTTGGTTTTATCCACGTCCAAAAATACCTCAAAAATAATCATAGTGGTGTAAAATTCAAGAATGATCAAAACATGGATACAATCAAAGCTAGTATCCGAATAGATATTTTTTAAGCGAAAAGAAAAATTTTCATTTTCAATTGAATAATAGTGCCGTATTCGTGAATAGTGTCAGTATACGTGAATAGTCTTAGATATCGTGAATAGTAACTCAAACACCAAAAGATAGAAATTCCACAAAAAACATCTTCACGCTTCATGAATAGTACTCGTGAATAGTAAATCGTGAATAGTAACTCATGAATAGTAACTCATGAATAGTAACTCATGAATAGTAACTCGACATGAAAAAGTTCCAAATTTGATAAAAGTTCCAACCAATATTTCAAAGATAATGATATTGAAGAAATAATATCATCCGAGAAGAAAATAACATCCCTTACCTCGAAAAGACAAGACTTTAGTTGAAACACGGATATAGTCTTTGAATGGAACTTGCACTCATTTCTAACAATACTCAAAGTATACTCAAAATACTCACAAGAATAAACGATAATATAGAGAGAGAAAGAGAGAAACTTGTTTCGGTGTGATTTTCAATTCTAACTTAGCCTCTATTTATAGGAAAATGTTAGCACGCCAAGCGGACTTAACTCGCAACTCGATGGCTTTACTCGCTACTATTCCCACCCACCACATTTGAAATAAAATTTCAGCACATTTCTTCACCAACCACAAGTGGGGCCCACTCAATTCTAGAATTTTCCACCAAAATCAATTATAAACCTAATTCCCGAATCACCACCTCTTAAAATTCATAACAAATCATTCGTTCATTTTAACGGTTCAAAATTTGTGGACATATATACTCAACTTATGTATATATAACATATCCAAAATTACAACGATCCAAGCGGTCGGATTAAAAATTATAACTCACACAATATATCGTAAAAATATCGATTTGATTTTTAATACCTCCATTCAAAACAAAATTACCGATAAAACACCTCAACATTAAATCATTCAATTATAACCACATAAAACAAATAAATCCATCATTTATAAATATTTTCTTATCATATAAATCAATAATTAATTATTCACAAATAATATTATGTAATCACAATTATGACAACCAGTAGCCGCTCCTCAGAAAGAGGGGCTTTCCCATAAGGATTTCTCCTTCTTGCGGTGCGTAATTAGGTGACCAAACCTCTCCTCGATGTAACTTTCTAGACATTGCCAATAATGCTATCTAATAATATTATTTAAATAATATGAATTATTGATCCGATAATGGAGATAATAATAAAAGTGACAATTATTGAACAACAATAATATAAAATATCAACGCAGCAATTATTGAATCAATAAAATAAAATATTGAACAAGAATTCATCGTGAAAATTATTGAGTAAAGTGCCTTTCACGTAAGGATCAATAATTCAACAAATGCGTAATCTGCGGTGTACTCTTTGCAACCACGCCAGACATCGTATTTTAACCACGGGTATTCCAACAAATCTTAATTCGGTAATAACTACTACTAGTTATTTTTAACCAACTTATATTTGTCTTTTCTTCATCCAATCGCTTTCAGTTATGGGGCCCACACATGGTCGCTTGTAGTCGCATACGAATATTCCCCGAAGCAAGACGAATATTCCACGACCAAACAAATATTCCCCGACAACAATGAATATTTTATAACCACTTGCTTATTCAAATATTTGCATATTTTACCCATAACTATCCACATTAATCAAATCAACCCTTACTATTTCAAAATAATAAATAGAGGAAAATAAATTTCATTTATTAATAAGTTGGGGTCTTATATATATATTTACTGACTTATATATATATATATATATATATATATATATATATATATATATATATATGACATCGCTTTCATATAAATTGCATAAGATCATGTGAGCCTAGGAATCATGTGACCACAGATTCAGTCTAGAATCTAGATTTTGTTCCCGTGATGGACATTTTTAGCTGTAAGCAGCTTGTAAATTATTCACAATGTTTGAATTTCCTTAGATGGCTTTTATGCCCATGAGGAGTTCGGCACTGCTTTATATATTATTTTCTCGAAGATGCTTCGCATCTAAAAAATAAAATCAATCAAGCCGAACATTTAATAAAATGAAAGTATCAAATACCTCAATTACTATTGTGCATAGGGTTTGAAAAACCTCTTTTATAAAACCTCATTGCTATATCTTGTTTAAAACTGAATTTTTATACAAATTCAAACTCTGTGTATATAGGTGCAAATGAGGCATAACACTACTTCCAAATAACTGCACATTGACCCACACACACACACACACACATTCATATAATAGTTTAATTGAAAAGTGGGGGTAACCGTGGTAACACGAATGTCGGGAGGTGCCTAACACCTTCCCTCCGCATAAGAAAGTCCTCGGACCCTAATGAATCTCGGTTACACAGACTCGTTTAGCAGTGTCACATCACTGGGTCAATGTGTAAATCTTTTCTCGATTGTGTTGGTACAACCATTTAAAAATCTAACTGGCGACTCTTACAGTCAAATCGTCGACATATAAATGTCAGACCCTTTCACAACTTGTTTTTTCAAACAAATCTCACCTAATATGAGAACACCAAAAAACAAGAACAGAAGAGGGACAATAAAAATCCCGACGTCGACAGGTGGCGACTCTGTTAGGTTTGTAATATTCATGAACGCAATCAAATTGCATAAATTAAGCGGAAATGTGGAAAAATAAAGTTTTAAAATTTTACAAACCATATACCCGGATCACCCTTTATGCACAATTATTAATTAAACGAAAAAGAAAGAACAAGAATCATACCCTTGAAGATTTGAGCTTCCTCAGGTACAAGTTCACCTCCAATCCTTTTCGCGTTCAACTTGAATGCACCGGGTTTGGTTCCTTCCTTTGATCAACGTTAGCCACCCAAGTGTTTGGCCTATAGAGGTGATCCACCAAGAAAAAATAAAGATTCAAGAAGATGAGTGTTTGGCAAAACTCTACTTTTCTATCTCTCATAGAAAAGGATATACTCTCCCAACTATTTGAATTACGTATTCACGTGTTGTGAAAGTGTTAACCAACCACACCCATAATAAGACTCCTTATTTATAGATATGGGCAACCCTCCTTAACAATAAAAGAATTGGGCTTTATTTTAATTAATTAAACTCTTTTAATTAATTAGGCTCCTAATCTTATTAGAAATAATTAATTAAACTTTTAATTAATTAGCCTCCTAATCTTATTAGGAATAAATGAGAGTACTTTTATTAATTAATTCACAAACTCCTTTAGGAATTAAATAATAGTAATAGTAATAATAATAATAAGACTCCTCTTATTAATTTATATTTAATATTTCAAAAATAGTAAATAATAAATATTAAGCTATTTAATTTATTCTATCACCATGATTAAATTAAATATACTTAACTTATTATTACGATTATACCATTAACTTCTTAAATAATTATTCTTCCTTTTATGGTGTGACCCTTTAGGTTCTCCATATTAAACCTGGGTTGTGAATAAATCAATTAGAACAATTCTAATCTTATTTAAATAAATAAATTAAAATATTAATTTATTTAAATAAATAATATTTATTCTACAATAGGGATAAGCTCTCCTAATTATCAGCGACTTTTCGGATAATATAGATTTCAACATTAATCATAAAAGAACCTTTGAGTAAATAGTTACTGCAGACAATTCAATCATTCCACCATACAATGTCCCAATTAAATATAAGACATGGATTTCTTGTCAAGTCTTATTTTATTTAATTATATGTATTTCACTATTAAATGCATAACTCCAAATAATGCAAATTAGAAACTCTTTTCTAATTTCATTCGCTTCGCCCGACTACTCTTGTGTTGTCATTTATCAAATCACATAGGACATTTTCTTCTTTTACTAGAAGTGGTAGATTCTTTATTGATCATACATTATCTCCATGTACAACTTATTATACCAAAGCATACCCTTTGACATACCCTAAGGGTCTTAAGAAATAAGTCAAAGTATAACTCATCATACACAAGATACTATGATGATCTCAAGTCCAATGATCACTTGTACTACTATCACTACAGGAATTCATATTGACAGACAAGTAAAACTCCATTAGGTATTCCTTAGCGAGCCACGTTCAGTGAACTTATTGTGAGACCCCAGATTTTATGAATAAATATTTAATTTTCTCGAAATAATTTTTTTGAATATTATGGTGTGGATTTGATATAATGTTATAGTTGTGGGTAGTATTTATAAATTTTGTTATGTATGCAAGTTGTTATATAATATTTGATTGGTCGGGGAATATTCTTTTTGTCAGGGAATATCCGTACGACGGTACAATCATTGGTGGACCCACAACGGAATTATTGTCGGATTGAGAAAACGAAAAAAAATATTTTTATGAGAATAATGGCGGAAGTTTTACCGTTAAAACTGTTGAACTACTCGGTAGTAAAAAATACGATGAATACGCGTGGTTGCATAAGAGTTATACGGTATTGATTATTAATGCTTACGTGAGAAGTCACTTAGTTTTGTTTTATTAGTATTATTAATGTAATAAAAGCAGAAAAACTTTATATATAAAAATGTAATACTTTTATAAAGTTATTTATTTTATTAGACAATAATTAGAATATATTATATTTTATTATGCATAGTGTTGCAAAGTGCTTGCATAGTGTTTTGCATAGTAAAATCTTTTTATATAAAACAGGATACTTTTATAAAGTTATTCGTTTTATTAGATTATAAATATAATATATTATATTTTATTTAAAAGATTTTGTTTTATTATAATATTTTATTAAATCAATCTGGACCGTTCATTTAAAAGTAAATCAATCTAGACCGTTCATGAATTAGTTACTATGCAGTCCATTCTCCTATAAATAGAAGCTCATTCCTTCATTATTTCTTACGAATTCACTGAAACTCTAGAGAAAGAAACTCTAGAGAGAGTTGTTCTTCTATAATCTTGAGCGTATTTCTTTAGAGTTTAAGAAAGCTTTGAGCATAGTGCAAGTTTTTTTTGAGTATATCCTCGCCCTACCAGTCGGAGTACTCTTCTTTCAAAGGTAAGGGGTATTATTTTTTTTGTATTCATGAAGAGAACTTCTGTTATTCCATTCTTTATTATTATGTTGGAATAACCTGTTTATGCGAAGTACCACATACATGGTGAAATTCTTATGTTATTCCATTCTTTATTATTCTGTTGGAATATCATGTCTGTGCGTTTACGCATGACCTGGTTCCGTTATTTATTATTCTATTGGAATATCCTGTCTGTGCGTTTACGCATGACCTGGTTCCATTTTTTTATTATTATATTGGAATAACACATGCATGCGATCTACATCGCATGTATGTTGATTTCTTTCATTATTCCATTTTTATTATTACATTGGAATAACCTGTATATGTGGATTATCACATGCATAGTGAATGATCCTTTGTATTCATTCATTATTAAATTATGGAAATGATCTGTCTAAGTGGATTACCGCATGGCTGCAAAAATCTATTTGCAGTTTCATATATTCTATTATACTCAGTTGGTTAAAGTTTTAGCTTCTATACTCCATGAAATTAGTGGAATATTCTTGATATTTGCGCTTCATCCAGTATCTTTTCATGGAAATATTCTTCTAAGCATTCTTGAATTTTACTCTTCAAAGAAGTATCATGTTGACAATTTGGACGTTATTGGTTCCTGGATAAATTAATTCTTGAACTTATTTTATTGAATTATTATGTCATTGTCATCATCCTCATGTTTATATTATGTTGAAAGTCATTTGTGGCCTGTAGTGCATAGATGGACTTGGTATGATTATGACCAGGGATTATTCGGTATAATCATGATCGTAATGTTACAAATGATGTGGAAAAAGTCCTCATTGGCCCGTAATGCATTGATGGACAGTTTTTGGTATGATTATGGCTATGGATTCTCTTTAGCCAATGGTACAAAGATGAATTGTTTTATGGCATGATCAGGACCGTTGATGAAAACACGATTATCTTTGGCCCGTAGTGCATGGATAATTCGTGGTCGTGATACTAAAGAATATCCTTGGCCTGTAGTGCAGGGATGATTTGATGATATGGATTATTTATTAAGATGAGTCTCAGCGATAAAAGTGATGAAAAACCTTTTAAATCATAAAAGATAGTAGATTTTATTCTCTACTTGACTTTTATAATGGATTGCTTATTTCGCTATAGTTAAACTTGATGTCTATTGTATTTTATCAGTTTAACATTATTGAAGGCTAATGATAATTTATCCTGCATTATCTTAATCATAATATTTCTTACTGGGCTAGTTGAGCTCACCCTTTCTTTCACTGTTCTCTTCAGGAAATGAGAACGTAGCTGCGGGCTAGTCGGGGAACAGAGTGATGGTCCTAGATGGTGCATTAGTAGTCCTCACTATTCTGTGAAATAGTGTAATAATAAATGTAATGAGGACTCCTTTGAGTGTGGATATTGTCTAGATGACAATATTTGTATTAAAACTCACAGCATATGTTTTGTCGTATTTTACACGACTGTTGTATAATTAGTTTGTATTTGTATTCTGTATCATGTATTTGGCGACTCAGAATAGGTGATGTATACCTATTTTGGGGGCGTCACACTTATTCTCTAATAAGCACCTACATACTTGCTTTAGTGTCTCCACACAAATGATCATGAGATCAATTATCCTCATCCAATGAGTAAGCAACGTATGTACTAATCTATCCAGATTCACTAATCCCAATTTAGTAATCCAACGATTGGGAACTATTTTAGTTTTAAGCTTTCTAAGAATTTAGATCTCATTAGAATGATCATCATCATTATTCTAAAAGCATTGCTTAAAACTACGAGTTTATCACATATTATAAAACAACATCATGTAGATAATTAAAAGTCTTTAATAAATTAATACTTTTTATTAATAAATGAATAAGATTGTTACAAAGTATATGCTTTATCATCAAACATGATTGGCTTGTGTGCATACTACTTTCAATCTCCCACTTGCACTAAAGCCAATCGCCATGGTATCACATACCATTCTTCTCTAAGTGACGATTATCCTACTGTTGGATAAGCTTTAGTTAATGGATATGTAATATTGTTCTTGAGAGTCCACTATCTCTATAGTGATTTCTCATCTTTCAATGATTCCTTTTAATCAAATGAAAGTGCCACAACACATGTTTAGATCCAAGATGAGACTTAAGAACTATTCCTAGTTCTGTAATGAACTTGTCATCCAAACAATCAACTTGTAGCTTCATTTATAGTTATATACTTTGTCTTTATCACTAAACTAGCAACTCTTTGCTATTTAAAACCTTTTCCAATTCACTGCACCACCGTTCAAGGTAACACTTTACCTTAAAGTGGATTTTCTGTCGTCTTGGTCTGTTTGAAAAAACTCAAGTCTGTTAACCCCTCTAGTTTTAATTCAGACCCACCATGAATATGATCACATCCTTAGTGCCGGTTAAGTACTTTAAGATGTTTTTCACCGACTCATAGTGAACCTCTCTAGAATATGACTGATCAACATCAGGTCTCGTATATTTCATTACATACATGATAGTTACTCATGCGATCTCTCTTTTTGGAGTCTTTGGGGGACTATTAAGAGAGATACACTCCATGTCTCATCAACATGAGACATCTCTTGGAGTTTGCCATGCTAAACGACTTTAGCATCAAATGAATATGCATTCCTTGGGTTATGTCGAGCATCCTCTTTAATCTATCTATATAGATTTGCATCCCCAATTAAGATACTCTTCCCAAATCATTCATGGAGGAATGTTTAGACAACTTTATCTTTACTGATTGTAGCATTAGTATGTCATTCCTTATCCGTAGTATATCAACATATAATACCAGGAATGTCACGGCGCTCCCACTGACCCTTCTATACACAATAGGTTCATTCTTATTTTTGATAAAATCAAACCTTTTTGATTGTCTAATCAAAACGAATGTTCCATTTTGAGAAGCTTGCTTCAATTCATTTCTTTGAGTGTCTACAACTCTTACCTCATCGTATGTAACCGGATCATCATCTTCCATGATGTGTACCTCATCATCATCATCTATGATGAATCCATACCTCCTAGGTATCTTCGGTACTATTCCAGATTTACGATTCGATTGTGGTACAATAGGTCTATCTAAAGGTTCCTCTTATTTGACTTATACTATTTTGTGGTTCTTGAACTCATCAAGATCTGTTATCCTCCCACTAGCCCCTTCAATGATAAACATCTTTATCTTAGAAGGCAACATGTTTCACAACAAACACCTTTTGCTAAGTAAGATTATAGAACATATAACCTAAGCTTACTTTAGGATGTCCCACAAATCTGCACTTGTCAAATTTTGTCCCAAGCTTATCCTTTAAAACCTTTTCACATAAGCTGGACTACCCCTTATCTTAACTTACTTAAAATTAGGGATCCTTCCTGTCCATAACTTTTATGGAGTCTTGTGGCCGGATTTTGAGGTTATCTTTTTCGTAGATATGCAGTCATTTCTAGGACATTATCCCAGAAAGATACTGGAATGTCGGTAAAATCATTATGGACCGCACCATGTCCAATAAGGTACTATTTTTCCTTTCAGATACATCAATCAATTATTGCGTATCAGGAGGCGTCCATTATGAGAAATCCATTTGAGATGATCTAGAAACTTGCACAAGTATTTATTCCTTGATCTAATCAAAGAATCTTAATACTTTGTCAATTTGTTTCACTTCTAAATTCTTTGAACCTTTCAAATAATTCACACTTGTATTTCAGCAAATACACACATTCAACTCTTTGAATGATCATCTCCTTTTCTTATACTAGTTTGTTCAATTTACAAAATATTTTCACGTAAGTCAAGTATACAAAATCCATTAAGTAATATTTCATTTCTATACAAAACATTATTATTATAAATAGAACAACAATCGTTCTTAAATATAATACCAAAGATTTCATTGTCCAACAATAAAATGGAAATAATGTTTCCAACGAGAACTGGAATACAATAACAACTTATTGACTTAATAGATTTGCCCGTAGGTAGTGCTAAACTATAAGTTCCTATGGTTAATGCAGCAACCTTTGCTTCATTTTCCATACATAGGATTACTTATCTTTGTTTAGCTTTCTACTTCTGCTTGGTTCCTTCATAAATCTATATTTATGATAACCAAAGTCGGTATCCTATACCCAAGTAGAACCTTGACTTAAAGAAAAAATTATTTTATATCATGAACAAATTTGTATTTGTAACCAAAACTTCACTAAGCTTCTTTGGTTAGCCTCTGCAAAATGCTTCTTGCAGTTTCTTTCCAGTGTCCAGGCTTATTGCAGTGGAAGCAAACTCCTTTGCTATCCGTATTAGTTTTGTTCTTATTATCCTTTGTTTTTGCCTTTCTATTTACCTTCTTTAAATCGTTCTTCTTTTTAGAAGATCATTTGGCCCCTACCAGTAAGACATGGTCTTTCTTGGTTGGAAAGTGACTCTCAACATTTTTCAACATGTTAAGCAAATCAATGAGGCCGATATCTAGCTTGTTCATATGAAAAATTCACAACAATTGTGAAAGGAGTCCGGGAGTGAATGCAAGATCAAATCATGGCTCACCTCTCCACCCATGACAAAACCCGTTGTCCTAATTGATCGATCAAATTGATTATATTAAGGACATGTGTATCTACTATAGTGTCGTTGGTCATTCTAGATCGGAAGAGGTCCTTAGATATCTAATATCTATCAGTCCTACTTTCCTCACCATCAACTACTTGACGTGCAGGAGTATATTAGGAGCATCCATAATTTTATGCCGATTTCAAGCTCGTTATTCATGGTCATGAGCATGATGCATTGAGCCAACTGTGCATCATCTTGCCACTTTCTAAAAGTAGCAATCTCTTCCTTAGAGGCATTGTATGTTACTATTGCAGGGATAGGTGTATTAAGGACATAAGATAGCTTTTCAGCTGTTAGAACTATTCTCAATTTTCTTAACCAAACCATTTAATTCAGTCCGATTAATTTAGCATCTAATATGCTACGCAGTGATAGTAATTTTAGACATTATAAAATTCTGTAAATGAATTTGTAATTAACAACATTTTAACATACATTCTTTTATTAATTACCAAAATAATTTAGGTCTTGTTTTAAATTGATATCTCCCACTATTTTCTTCAAACTATATTACCCTCAATATATATTTGAGGTTACCTTTTGTAGATATGCAGCCATTTCTAGGACATTATCCCAGAAGGATACTGCAATGTCGGTAAAATTATTATGAATCGCACCATGTCTAACAAGGTACGATTTTTTCTTTCAGATACATCAATCAATTATTGCATGATCGGAGGCGCCCATCAGGAGAAAACCATTTGAGATGATTTAGAAACTCATTGCACAAGTATTCCTTCCTTTATCCGACCAAAGAATCCTAATACTTAGCCAATTTGTTTCATTTCTAAATTCTTTGAACCTTTCAAATAATTCACAATTGTATTTTAGCAAATACACACATTCAACTTTTTGAATGATCATCTCCTTTTTCTTATACTAATTTGTTCAATTTGCAAAATAATTTTTACATAAGTCAAGTACACAAAATCCATTAAGTAATATTTCAGTTCTATACAAAACATTATTATTATAAATAGAACAACAATTGTTCTTAAATATAAT
Source organism: Panax quinquefolius (assembly GCA_020205615.1). NCBI lineage: Eukaryota > Viridiplantae > Streptophyta > Magnoliopsida > Apiales > Araliaceae > Panax > Panax quinquefolius. Next base: position 72,532,202 of record CM035155.1, on the reverse strand, counting down.
ACCAAAGATTTCATTGTCCAACAATAAAATAGAAATAATGTTTCTACAAAGAACTGGAATATAATAACAACTTATTGACTTAATAGATTTGCCCGTAGGCATTGCTAAACTATAAGTTTTTATGGCTAATGTGGCAACCTCTGCTTCATTTCCCACACATAGGATTACTTATATTTATTTAGCTTTCTACTTCTGCTTGGTCCCTTCATAAATCTATATTTATGATAACCAAAATCGGTATCCAATACCCAAGTAGAACCTTAACTTAAAGAAAAATTTATTTTATATCATGAAAAAAAATAATATTTGTAATCGAAACTTCATTGAGCTTCATTAGTTAGCCTCTGCAAGATGCTTCTCACAGTTTATTTTCCAGTGTCCAGGCTTATTGCAGTGGAAGCAAACTCCTTTGCTATCTGTATCAGTTTTGTTCTTATTATCCTTTGTTTTTGCCTTTTCTATTTATCTTCTTAGAATCATTCTTCTTTTCAGAAGATCCTTTGGCCCCTACCAGTAAGACATGGTATTTCTTGGTTGAAAGTGACTCAGCATTTTCAACATGTTAAGCAAATCAGCGAGGTTGATATCTAGCTTGTTCATATGAAAAAATCACAACAATTGTGAAAGGAGTCCGGGAGTGAGTGCAAGATCAAATCTTGGTTCAACTCTCCATCCATGACAAAACCCATTGTCCTAATTGATCGATCAAATTGATAATGTTAAGGACTTTATCTGTACTGCAGTGTCATCGGTCATTCTAGATCAGAAGAGGTCCTTAGATATCTAATATCTATCAGTCCTACTTTCCTCACCATCAACTACTTGACGTGCAGGGAGTATATTAGAGCATCCATAATTTTATCTTGACGTGAAGCTCAGCTTTACTCGTGGGCATGCGAGCATGATGCATCGAGCTAATTTGTGCATCATCTTGCCACTTTCTAAAAGTAGCAATCTCTTCCTTAGAGGCATTGTATGTTACTATTGCAGGGATAGGTGTATTAAGGACATAAGATAGCTTTTTCAATTTGTTAGAACTATTCTCAATTTTCTTAACCAAACCATTTAATTGATCAGATTAATTTAGCATCTAATATGCTACTACTGATGATAGTAATTTTAGACATTATAAAATTCTGTAAATGAATTTGTAATTAACAACATTTTAGCATACATTCTTTTATTAATTACCAAAATAATTTAGGTCTTGTTTTAAATTGGTATCTCACACTATTTTCTTCAAACTATATTACCCTCACTTATATAGTTCGGCAATATCTAATTAAAGATATGCTAGTGAGAATAAGGATCCCATTTCAAATGTATATAGCCTTGTGTGTGCACAACAAACTATATATAAATAAATAGGTAGACAACTCTTGTCAATTACATCAACTATGTAACTTCTTGTATTTTGCCTCTTAGATTATAATGGTCAAGTGTGTGCACATCCAAACTAAAATGATCTAAGTTAAGTCATACCTAGCACTTCCATATATTCGAAAAAAAACACTGTCTTTGTGTGTGCACAACAAAACAGCATTGTTCAGTCTATTTATAAGCATTAAATGTGATAAAACAACATCTTAAATATTTAATATTTGTCTTGTGTGTGCACAACAAACTCATATTAAATATTCAATACTCTATTATTTCTATCATGCTAGAAGGCGACATTCGATATTCCAAATATCTTTGAACGTTACAACTTAATATAAATATTTGAGGGGTTTGTTATTAATTTGTCTCATCTTGTTTAACACACACACACACACACACACACACATATATATATATATAGTATAAGCATGTACATATAGAATACTATATTCTACCTGGATTGATTATGAACTTTTATTCTAGTTTGGTTCACTAGAGCCACCAAGTGAACCAAAAATTCAAACCCTAGGGGTGCAAGAATTAATATTTAAATATAACTATTACATTTAAACTCGGGCTCCATTACAAACGGGTCTTCAAGCGCTCCATGCTCCTTGATCTCCAATTCTTCAAAATTAATTCTAACTATTCCTATTATAAAACTATTTAAAATAGAAACCTTGATTAGCAGTCAGGGGAAGTACATAGGAGGGAGCTATATTTACATTAAGAAAAATTAGAGAAGACGAGGTACGCAGACCCCATTTAATAAAACTCATACATTCATGCATCCAACTAAAATAAAATCCAATCACATTGGTCGATAAATTCATAATCAATCCCATTTATTATCATACACATCACCATATGCATCAATAAATAATATTCATCTCATGAATAATAAACATTCAATATATATATTGATATTATATAATGGGCAAATTTAGTTAGTATAAAATCGGGTAAAATACAAAGTCGACCACTGAACTTTAGGGATTTTTGGGTATTAAGCTCTTTTTCTTTTGGTCAACCTAAATTGAGTTTCTTTTATTAAAAATTTGGACTTTGAACCTGGCGCGCAAGTACACGTAATAGTTGACTTTTACTACGTGGCAGATCTGACATGGACATTTTTAATTTTATTTTACATGTGGACGAGCTGACGTGGCCATTTTAAATTTTTTTTTTTCCAAAAATATGTAGTTGCTTGGATTTGAAATAAGAACCTCATGTATGAAATTTTGGCCTAATGACCACTTGAGCTACAAAGCCTACTTGTTATTATTTTGCAAGGATTAATATTTATAACTAAATTAGATCTGCTAATAGAATAATATTTTATCAATTCGAGCAATTAAGGGTTGTTTTGTATTAGACAATAATAATAAAAACAACAACAATAATAATAATAATAATAATAATAATAATAATAATAATAATAATAATAAAATAATAATTATAATAATAATAATAATTATTACTATTATTAGTATTACTATTATAGTTATTATTATTATTATTATTATTATTATTACTATTATTATTATAGTTATAATAATAATAATAATAATAATTATTATTATTATTATTATTATTATTATTATTATTATTATTATTATTATTATTATTATATAGCAATCTTACGGAAAAGGCTAAATAGTGTAGATAATGATGACGAAAGTTTTTTTTAAGACACTGCAAAAAAAAGGCTGTAGTATCTTTTATTGGAAACTATTTGTAAATGATGTTGCAATCTGTGTTATATTTTTGACTGGTAGTCATAGTGTTATGGAAGTGAAATTTTTGTTACTTTAAAGTGAAATTTTAATAATAATAATAATAATAATAATAATAATAATAATAATAATAATAATAATAATAATAATAATAATAAATACAACAATAGTAATAGTAATAATTATTAGTATTATTATTATAATAATAGTAATCATAATAATAGTAATCATAATAATAATAATAATAATTATTATTATTATTATTATTATAATTATTATTTTATAATTATTATTGTTGTTTTTATTATTATTGTCTAATACAAAACAACCCTTAATTGCTCGAATTGATACAATATTATTCTATTAGTAGATCTAATTTAGTTATAAATATTAATCATTGTAAAATAATAATAAGTATATTTATAGCTTAGGTGGTCATTGGGCCAAAATTCCATACATGAGGTTTTAAGTTCAAATCCAAACAGCTACATATTTTTGGGAAAAAATTCAAAAATGGCCACGTCAGCTAGTCAATATGTAAAATAAAATAAAAAATGTCCAGATCTGATCCGCTACGCAGTAAAAGCTCAACGTATATGGCAGACCCAGGGTTCAAAGTTCAAATTTTTAATAAAAAGGGGCTCAATTTATGTTGACCAAAAGAAAAAGACTCAATACCCAAAAACCCATAAAGTTCAGTGGTCGACTTTGCATTTTACCCGTATAAAATCTAATTTTGAATCAAAATAAACTCCTTTATTTTAATCCAAATTTAAATCAAAATAAAACTATTTTATTTTAATTTATCCAATTTTGAATAAAATAAACTATTTTATTTTAATCAAAATAAACTCTTTTATATATTTTAATTAATTTTGGAATCCAATTCAATGTAAAAAAAAACTCTTTTATTAAAGGAAACACAGATTCTCTTTCCTATTCACAAATAAACTTATTTATTTTGAATAATATGAAATCTTATTCCATATCTAAAAAAACTCCTTTATTTAAGGAAAATATGATTCTTTTTCCTATTCACTAATAAACTCTTTTATTTTGAATAGGCTTAAATATGATTTACTACCCTAAACTATAGGTCATATTCCACTTCGGTGATCCACCTTCCAAATTTATCAATTAGATGATTGAACTATTAATTTTTTTGATTTTATTCGATTGGCGCCATAGCATCCGAGAAATTGCCGACGTGACATCCTAATAGATTAAATGAGTCTTATATGTAAAAAGAATATATATTTTAGTGAGATCAAAGACAAAAAAGATAAAATAACAAATAAAACAACTAAAAATTACACAAATAATATAAATTAGTTGTATAATTATTTATTTATAGTTATATAAATAATATAAATTATTTATATAATTATTATATAAATAATATAATAATTATTTTTATTTAAAAAAGCGCATTTTATTATTTTTTTTATTAAAAAAGCGTGTTTAATATTAATGATAATAAAAATAAAATATTAATGATAATAAAAATAAAAATAAAACTCAATTTTTTGTAATAAAAAACGCAGCTTTTTTAATAAAAATAAAAAACATAGTTTTTTTAATAAAATAAAAAAATAATTTTTTATTAAAAAAATTATGCTTTTTTTTTTTTAATAAAAATAAAAAATAATTATTCTTATTAAACAAAAATAAGAGAGCGTTGTTTGTTTTTTTTTTTTAAAAAAATAATTTTTTTTTATTTTTATTTAAAAACTGCTTTTTTTTTATTAAAAAAGCGCATTTTTTAATTTTTATTATCATTAATATTTTTATTTTATTATCATTAATATTAAACATAGTTTTTTTTAATAAAAAAAATAATAAAACATGCTTTTTTTAATAAAAATAATTATTTTTAATAAAAGTAATTATTATATTATTTATATTATAATTATATAAATAATTTATATTATTTATATAATTATACAACTAATTTATATTATTTATGTAATTTTTAGTTATTTTATTTGTTATTTTACCTTTTTGTCCTTTGATCTCATTAAAAATATATATTCTTTTACACATAAGCACTCATTTAGCCTATTAGGATGCCACGTCAGTAATTTCTAACGTGACAGTCCCAATTGAATGAAATCGAAAAAAATTAATAATCCAATCATCTAATTGACAAAATTAAAAGGTGGATCACCGAAGTAGAATATGGCTTATAGTTTAGAGCAGTAAATCATATTTAAGCTTTTTGAATAATATGAAATCTTATTTCATATCTAAATAAACTCCTTTATTTAAGGAAACATAGAATCTAATTTCAACTCCAATTAATTATCATAGAATCCAATTTCAACTCTAATTAGTTAACAGAAAATTCCAATTTTAAAATTAAAATAAACTCTTTTATTTTAATATTAAAATAAACTCTTTTATTTTAATATTAAAATAAACCTTTTATTTTAATTATAAAATAATTAAGAATAAATATATATATATATATATATATATATATCATATATCATATATATCATATATATCATATATCATATATATAATATATATAGCAACACATTCATGTAACCTTTTTCAAATGAAATCAATCGTGATTCTTGTAAAGTTACTCACGTGAATCCTGCAATGTATCATTATCTTTGGCCACGTGAAGTAAACCTAGTAGGATTCAAATTAATGAAGTGCAGCACTTCCTTCCATTAATATATATATATATATATATATATATATATATATAACATGTACATCCACGTGATTCACATAATCACGGTTTCTTGAATCCGTACATACAGGAAGTTAAACCGAGATAACTTGATTATTTTGGCTTTTTTTTTTAATTTTTTTTAAATAAATTTTATATAACAAAATTATACCCAATGAAATTGGTTTAAACACATATCAATATACATATCAAATTAAAATAATTAATAATTTACATAAAGGTTTGGCTCTGATGCCACTGTTAGGTTTGTAATATTCATGAACGTAATCAAATTGCACAAATTAAGCGAAAACGTAGAAAAATAGAGTTTTAAAATTTTATAAACCATATACCCGGATCATCCTTTATGTACAATTATTAATTAAACAAAAATAAAAAGAACAAGAATTATACCCTTGAAGTTTCGAGCTTCCTCAGGTACAAGTTCGCCTCCAATCTTTTCGCGTCCAACTTAAATCTACCGGGTTTGGTTCCTTCCTTTGATCAACGTTAGCCACCCAAGTGTTTGGCCTCTAGAGATGATCCACCCAGAAAGAATAACGATTCAAGAAGATGGGTGTTTGGCAAAACCCTAATTTTTCTATCTCTCATAGAAAAAGAGCGTACTCTCTAACAATTGGAATCACGTCTGTTGTGAAAAAGTCAACAACAACTCTACACCCATAATAAGACTCTTCTTATTTATAGATGTGGGCAACCCTCCTTAACAATTAAGGAATTGAGCTTTATTTTAATTAATTAAACTCCTTTAATTAATTAGGCTCATAATCTTATTAGGAATAATTAATTAAACTTTTAATTAATTTGCCTCCTAATCTTATTAGAAATAAATGAGAGTACTTTTATTAATTAATTCCCAAACTCCTTTAAGAATTAAATAATAATAATAGTAATAATAATAATAATAATAATAAGACTCCTCTTATTAATTGATATTTAATATTTTCAAGACTAAAAGACAATTTGGACCCCAAACTTTACTTTCTATTTACGTTTGCACCCCAAACTTAAAAAAGTGTCTAAGTATACCCCAAACTTCATTATACGTAACAAAACGCACACTTTCTTCACTTAACTTGGCCAAAAGTGACCAATTTGAGGTTGTAAATTACAAGTTTGGGGTGCAAATTATCTTTTAATCTTAAAAATTAGCAAAAATAATTAATTTTAAATAAAATAATTAGTTTTAAAAATAAAATAAAATAATTAATTTTAAAATAAAATAATTAAAATAATAAAATTAAAATAAATATTTGGAATTAATGATTAAAAATTTGCACCCCAAACTTTAAAATAAACTCCTTTATTTAAGGAAACATAGAATCCAATTTCAACTCCAATTAGTTATCATGGAATCCAATTCCAACTCTAACTAGTTAACATGAAATTCCAATTTTAAAATTAAAATAAACTCTTTTATTTTAATATTAAAATAAAACTTTTATTTTAAGATTAAAATAAACTTTTATTTTAATTATAAAATAATTGAGAATAATATATATATATATATATATATATATATATATATATATATATAGCAACACATTCCCGTAACCTTTTTCAAATGAAATTTTGTTTTAAAAAAATCTATTTTTAAAAATTTTGTTTTTAAAAACAAAAAAGTAATTTTTTTATGTGGCAAAAATGATTTTTGACAAGTTAATGATTTTTTAATAGGAATGATTAATAATTAATTTTAAAAATAAAATAAAATAATCATTTTACAAGTTAATGATTAATTATTAATCATTAATTCCAAATATTTATTTTAATTTTATTATTTTATTTTAAAATTAATTATTTTATTTTTATTTTTAAAACTAATTATTTTATTTAAAATTATTTTATTTTATTTAAAATTAATTATTTTTGCCAATTTTTAAGATTAAAAGATAATTTGCACCCCAAACTTGTGTTGTTATTTTAAATTAGTAGTCCACTTTTGATCGGTTAAGTAAAGAAAGTGTGCGTTTTGTTACGTATAATAAAGTTTGGGGTGTATTTAGATACCTTTTTAAGTTTGGGGTGCAAACGTAAATAGAAAGTAAAGTTTGGGGTGCAGATTGCCTTTTAGTCTATTTTGAAAATATTAAATAATAAATATTAAGCTATTTAATTTATTCTATCACCATAGATTAAATTAAATATACTTAACTTATTATTACGATTATGCCATTAACTTCTTAAATAATTATTCTTCCTTTTATGGTGTAACCCTTTAGGTTCTCCATATTAAATCGATTGTGAATAAATCAATTAGAACAATTATAATCTTATTTAAATAAATAAATTAAAATATTAATTTATTTAAATAAATAATATTTATTCTACAATAGGGATAAGCCTCCCTATCGATCAACGACTTTCCAGATAATATAGATTTCAACATTAATCATAAAAGAACCTTTGAGTAAATAGTTACCGTACAATTTAATCATTCCACCATACAATGTCCCAATTAAATATAAGACATGAAATTACTGTCAAGTGTGACGCCCTCAAAATAGGTATACATCACCCATTCTAAGTCGCCAAATACATGGTACAGAAACAACTACAACTTTTATTATTATAATTGTCGTGCAAAATACGACAACACACATGTTGTGAGTTTAAATACAAATATTATCTTCTAGACAATATCTACACTCAAATAAGTCCTCATTACATTTATTGATATACTATTTTATAAAAATAGAGAGGACTGCTAAAACAACTGTCTAGGACCATCACTCTTTTACCATTTGGTTCTCGCTATATTCTCACCTCCTGAGAAGAAAAATGGAACAAAAAGGAAAAGGGTGAGCTCAACTAGCCCAGTAAAGAATATTATGACTAAGATAAAGAACAACAATTTATCGTTAGCCTTCAACAAATCAGATAAAATATAATGGACAACAAGTTTTAGATCAATACTCATAGCGGAAATAACAATTCAATAGAAGAGTTAAGTAGAGAATGAAATCTACTATCATCTATGAGTTTAAAAGTCCATCATCAATATTTTATCCCCGTAACATCATTCAATATACATTTTGAATCAAATATTCATCTTTGCACTACGGGCCAAAGATATCCATCTGTATAACTAGTTGGTCATGTTCATCTCAACACCTGTTCATCTTTGCACTACGGGCCAAAGATATTCATCAAGTATCACCATTAAGGACTGAGGATGATGAAAAATATTTTAGAGAACGAATCCAATGAGACAAAAGGATAAATATTAGAGATTCATACTTTAGATAATTCAAGTTTAAAAATATTCTATAATAATCCATAGTGAAGATCAAAACATGGATTCAATTTCAAGAATAAGGGTCACAACAGATAACTTGAAAGGAGAAAAAAAATATTTTTTTATACAAGATCAATTGAACGAATGTGCGTGAAGCGATTTTCGATCATGAAAAAGTTTCAAATTTGGTTAAAAAGTTCAGGTCAATATTCGTATGAAATGATATTAGATGAAGCAAAATTTCTAATCATTTCAGGAATTATAGAAGCAATACTTACCATAGTAAGTTCAGATTCAAGAATACGAGATGAAATAATATTGCTTACATAACATGGAGTATGAAAGAAAATAATATTTCTCAAGAGTATTGCAATAAAATAATATCCTTTACCTTAGTAGAAGTTGGATTTGACTGGATTATCGGATATTATTCTGAGAAAATCTTGCAGAAAAACTACGCTCAAAGTATTCTTATACTCAAAAGAAATACTCACAATACTATAGTAAAATTGCTTGAGATTTTTGGTGTGTTTTAGGATGGAGTTTGCCCCCCCTTATATAGTGCAACGGAGGAAAGAAAAACAAAAGCATGCGCCTAACTTTGCACCAAATTTCTCTCTGCCTAACTTTTTCTCTGCCAAAATTCTTATTTTCAATGCCTAACTCTTATTATTTCAAAGGTTGGGGGGCCACCATTTTGGAACAATTTGGTATAACACCTACCACCCACCAGGAAAGAAGAAAATTAGTAGGGCCATCCTTTGAAAATAATTTTGCAGGAAAGTTTCTCCACCAATAAATTAGGTGGTCCCATGGAAGAAAATTTCACCAGCACATGGTTTGAAACACAATGTAGCGCACCAAGTCTGAAAATCAAGGAAATACACCAAGCTTTCTCACCTCCAATTCCCTTAACAAATTCATGTGCTAAAATATATTATAATTATAAAAAAATTATATTATTATATTATCACATTATTACAATGTAATATTATAATAATATATTTGAATAAATATTTTATCGAAGAAAAATAATTGTCAAACATTCAACAAATAATTCATGCAAAATTCCTTCATTTATATCCACATAAAATAAATATTTTTTTATCATAAAAATCAATAATTAATTATTCACATATAATATTACAGAATCACAATATTGACAACTGCATCTGTTCCCGTGAAAGAGGGGCTTTTCGATAAGGATTTTCTCCTATTAGCGCCTTGCAATTAGATAACCTAACCTCTCCTCGATGAACTTTCTAGATACATCGCTAATAATATTATCTAATAATATTATTCAAATAATATGAATTATTCTTTTTCATTGTACAACAATAATATAAAATATCAACGCAGCAATTATTGAATTAATAAAATAAAATATTGAATAGTAATTACTATAACAATTATTGAGTAGTGCCTTCTTACGTAAGAATCAATAATTTAACAATACTGTGCAATACCGTGTGCTATCTTGTGCAAACCACGCCAGACATCGTAATTTAACCACCGGGGTAATCCAACAAAGTGTTAATTCGTGAATAATTACGCACGCAGTTATTTATAAAAACTCAAACTTTGTCGTTTTCTTCATCCGATTGTTATTCTGTTATGGGCCCACAAATGACTACGCCGTCGTAAGAATATTCCCGGAAAAAGAATATTCCCCAACCAAACGAATATTCCCTGACAACAAAGATTATTTTATAACCACTTGCTTATTTTGTAAAATTTGCACATTTCACCCATAACCAAAGTATTATATCAAATTTCACCTTCAAAATAATAAATAGAGGAAATTCAATTTTATTTATAATAAGTTGGGGTCTTACAACCTCCCCTCCTTATGAAATTTCGTCCTCTAAATTGACGTACGTACCTGGTATTTCGAAAAGGTGAGGGTACCTCGCTTTCATTTCCGATTCCAACTCCCAGGTTATTTCTTCAATAGCATGGTTCCTCCATAAAACCTTGACTTGTGGTATAACCTTTGTTCGTAGGACATGCTCTTTCCTATCCAATATCTTGACAGGTACCTCCTCGTACGTTAAATCTTCAGCTATCTCGTCTGGTTCTAACGCAATAATGTGGCTTGGGTCTTTCACATACTTACGAAGCATAGATATATGAAAAATATTATGAACACGAGACATGCTTGGAGGTAATGCGAGTCTATAGGCCACATTTCCTATTCGGTCAAGAATCTCAAATGGACCAACAAATCATGGATTGAGATTTCCTCTCTTCCCAAATCTTGTAACTCCCTTCCATGGAGAAATACGTAACAGTACATGATCTCCAATGTTAAATCCCACATCCTTTCGATGAAGATCAGCATAACTCTTTTGTCGATCCTGTGAGGTCTTTATACGTTGTTGGATCATTTGAATCTTTTCTGAAGTTATGCATACTAATTCTGGTCCCAAAAACTTTGCTTCACCCACCTCGTCCCAACATACTGGAGAACGACATTTTCATCCATACAATGCCTCGAATGGAGCTATGCCTATACTTGCTTGATAACTGTTGTTGTAGGAGAATTCCACCAATGGCAAGTACTTATCCCAACTTCCTTTGAAATCTAGGACACAGAGTCTTAATAGATCCTCAAGGGTTTGAATTGTCCTTTCCGATTGCCCGTCCGTTTGAGGATGGTATGCCGAACTGAATCATAAATCCGTCCCCATAGCTTTCTGCAAGCTAACCCAAAATTGTGAAGTGAATCTTGGGTCACGATCCGAAACTATGTATACTGGCATGCCATGCAATCTTACAATCTCATTTACGTACATACGAGCAAGACGTTCAAGGGAATAAGTCTCACGTATAGGCAAGAAATGAGCAGACTTGGTTAATCTATCAACAATCACCCAAATCGCATCAATACCTTGAGAAACCTTAGGAAGAGCCCATAACGAAATCTATAGTAATGTGTTCCCACTTCCATTCCGGAATCTCAAGTGGTTGCAATGGACCCTTTGGCACTTGATGCTCTGCCTTTACACGTTGACAGGTTAAACACCTTGAAATAAACTCCGCGATCTCTCTCTTCATATTGCTCCACCAAAATGTATGTCGAAGATCATGATACATTTTGGTACGTCCAGGATGGATTGTAAATGGTGTGTTGTGTGCCTCCATCATGATTCTATGCTTCAAGTCAGAGTCATTAGGAACGTAAAGTCTGGAGTTGACTCGAAGTATTCCTTCTTCATCTACTCTTTCTTCCGGAATAGCACTTTCTTGAACTTTCTTTTTCATACGTATCATCTCTGGGTCTATGGCTTGAGCAACTATAACTTTATCGATTAAAGTCGGTTCTACTCGTATGTTTGATATCATCACTTGGGTACTTGGAGCCTTTAACTCTATCTCCATCCTTTGCAAGTCATACAAAATGGGCCTTTGTTTTAACAACATTGCACTCGTACCGGCATATGATCTTCTACTCAATGCGTCAGCTACAACGTTTACTTTTCCAAGATGATATTGAATGCTATGGTTGTAGTCTTTCAACAGCTCGAGCCAACGTCATTGCCGCATGTTGAGTTCCTTTTGGGTGAAGAAATATTTGAGGCTTTTATGATCCGTATAAATCTCCACTTTCTCCCCATACAGGTAGTGTCTCCAGATTTTCAACGCAAAAACGACTGCTGCCAACTCCAGATCATGAGTTGGATAATTCCTCTCATATTCTTTGAGTTGTCGCGAGGCATAGGCTATGACTTTCCCATGTTGCATGAGAACACATCCTAACCCTTTGCCTGAAGCATCGCTGTAGATAACAAATCCATCAAGAACCGGATGGTATTGTCGTAGCAGTGCCGAAATGAGTCTCCTCTTGAGCTCTTGGAAACTCTTCTCGCATTCCTCGCTCCATACAAATTTTGTATCTTTCCGATTCAGCTGAGTTAACGGAGTAGCGATTCGAGAAAATCCTTCCACGAATCTCCGATAATAACCAGCTAAGCCCAGAAAGCTACGTACTTTGGTCACCGACTTCGGTTGCTCCCAACTTTGTATTGCTTCAATCTTTGCCTGGTCAACAAATAATCCATGTTTTGACACCACGTGCCCAAGGAATGCTACTTCCTTAAGCCAGAACTCGCATTTCTTCAGCTAGGCATATAGCTTGTTGTCACGAAGTCTTTGAAGTACCAGCTTCAAATGGTGCTCATGATCTTCACGACTTTTGGAATAGATGAGGATGTCATCAATAAAGACAACAACGAACTGATCCAAATATTCCTTGAATACACGGTTCATCATATCCATGAAAGCAGTAGGGGCATTAGTCAATACAAAAGACATGACTAAGAATTCATAATGCCGTCTTCGAGTTTTGAAGGCGGTCTTGGAATATCCTCGGTTTTAATCTTCAGCTGATGATATCCAGAACGAAGATCGATCTTTGAAAAGAATTGTGCTCCTTGCAACTGATAGAACAGGTCATCAATACGAGGTAGGGGATACCTATTCTTGATGGTGACATGGTTTAATTCCCGGTAGTCAATACAAAGTCGCATACTCCCGTCTTTCTTCTTTACAAATAGAACAGGAGCACCCCAAGGAGATGTACTAGGACGAATGAAACCGATGTCTAATAGTTCCTGTAGTTGAACTTTTAACTCCTGAAGTTCAATAGGAGCCATTCGATATGGGGTTTTAGAAATGAGATTTGTACCCGGTTCAAGATCAATAAAGAATTCAACTTCTCGTTCTGGGGGTAGACCAGGAAGTTCTTTCGAAAATACGTCAAGAAATTCATTAACAACAAGAATATTATTCAAATCTGACGTGTTCTTGTTCAGGTCCATAATATGGGCTAAGAAAGCTTGACATCCATTTTTCAATAAACGAATAGCTTTATGGCTTGATATGACAGTGACTGATTTTAGTGGTTTAGTTACTTGAATTCGTATAACAGGTTGGTTAGGAATATGAAAACTAACAACCTTACAGAAACAATCAATTTTGGCATGATGAGTGGTTAACCAATCAATTCCTAAAATCACATCAAAAGCAAGTATCTTTAAAGAAATAAGATTAATAGGTAATGTGATTGTGCCAACTTGGATCAAGCAAGATTTATAAACTGTAGATGTAACGAAGGTTTCACCCAACGGAGTTTCAACAGATAAGTTAAAGTCCAATTTCTCCGGAGTCAAGTTCAAATGTTGAGCACAAGCAGGAGAGATAAAAGAATGGGTAGAACCAGTATCTAGTAAGGTATAAACTTTGCAAGAGTTTAAGATTAGCTTACCCGTGATCACCTTGTTCGGGTTTCTCGCGTTTTGACCAGTCACGGCAAATGCCCTCCCTTGAACCACCTGCTTTGTTTTGTCCGTAGTCGCCTTTGGTGCCGCCGTCCCAGTTGGATTTGATTTCGCTACTGGACAAAATTAGGCTATATGACCGTCTTTTCCACAATTGAAACACACCTTGGAAGGCTGTGAACAGTTTATACTTATGTGCCCCTCCTCTCCGCATCTGTAGCATCTGACTGGCGGTCGTTCTCCTCCCCTATAATTTAGTGTTGGTGCTGATGTTGGTGCTGATGTCTTCCCGTCATTGTTGAATCTCCTCTTTTTGAAATTTTCACTTGACTCACATTTCCTATTATCATGGCCACGATGACCACCTGAGTGGTTACCGCCTTTGTCCGTATTTTTCCTTCCTCGCTGGTTATCATCGCTCCGATGACTGCTGTCACTGGTATGACCCTGGTTGTGGTCCCTCGGTTTAAGATACTCATTGTCTCGCTCTAATATTTGAGTCCTGTTTACAACATCTGAATATAAAGAAAATTTATGAGAGATAACATATTGCTGAATCTCAGGTTTTAGACCTCTCAAAAACATCCGCGTCATTCGTTCCTCATTCTCTACCAAATGAGGTGCAAACCTGGATAACTCTGCGAACTTTGCCTCGTACTGGGACACTACCATGTTATTTTGTTCCAGTCTAATAAACTCTACCTCCTTCATATGACGAATACTTTCAGGAAAGTACTTGTCATTGAACAGTTTCTGAAATCTTTCCAGTTGAGTGCGGCTGGCTGGGTATGCTTCACCGATTCCCACCAGTAATCAGCCTCACCACGGAACATAAAGGTGGCGAATGGAACCTTTTGTTCTTCCGTGCATCATTTGTTTGACCCACGTTTCTGCCTTAATCGGATCCGGTTTTCCCCAGAAGTCTGGTGGTCCCAACTCCTTGAACTACTTGGTGTGATGATCACAAGGCGTTGCTATCATTTCCACTGTGTATTTTTGTACGCGAGTCTCCTCGCCCGATTTTGCATGAACTATAAAAAGCTTCTAAACATCGCATCATTCATCGTTTGCTCGGTAGTGTTGTTTACAGGAGGAATATTGCCTTCCTGTTGCACGTTCTCTTGGTTGGTAATCAAAGGTTGTTCCACAGTCTCATAGACTCCATTATTAACGTTCTCAACTTCCATTCTTAAAAACTGCCATAAAACAGGGGTTAATTAAACAAATTAACATATCACATAATATCCCTATATTATGACCCGACCAACAAATAAGCTTAGGTAGGACACACTAGCGAAGGATTTACTCGTCTCCCCTCCTAGTTCTATTCCCCGATCTCTCTTGAGACCATATCCCTAAGCTACGATACCAAATTGTGATGCCCCCAAAATAGGCATACATCACCCATTATGAGTCGCCAAATACATGGTACAGAAACAACTACAACTTTTATTATTACAATTGTCGTGCAAAATACGACAATACAAAAGCTGTGAGTTTAAATACAAATATTGTCTTCTAGACAATATCCTCACTCAAATAAGTCCTCATTATATTTATTGATATACTATTTTACAAAAATAGAGAGGACTGCTAAAACAACTGTCTAGGACCATCACTCTTTACCCCGACTGGTTCCTGCTATATTCTCACCTCCTGAGAAGAAAAATGGAACAAAAAGGAAAAGGGTGAGCTCAACTAGCCCAGTAAAGAATATTATGACTAAGATAAAGAACAACAATTTATCGTTAGCCTTCAACAAATCAGATAAAATATAATGGACAACCAGTTTTAGATCAATACTCACAGCGGAAATAACAATTCAATAGAAGAGTTAAGTAGAGAATGAAATCTACTATCATCTATGAGTTTAAAAGTCCATCATCAATATTTTATCCCCGTAACATCATTCAAATTACATTTTGAATCAAATATTCATCTTTGCACTATTGGCCAAAGATATCCATCTGTATAACCAGTTGGTAATGTTCATCTCAACACCTGTTCATCTTTGCACTATGGGCCAAAGATATTCATCAAGTATCACCATTAAGGACTGATGATGATGAAAAGCATTTTAGAGAACGAATCCAGTGAGACAAAAGGATAAAGATTAGAGATTCGTACTTTAGATAATTCAAGTTTAAAAACGTTCTATAATAATCCATAGTGAAGATCAAAACATGGATTCAATTTCAAGAATAAAGGGTCAACAGATAACTTGAAAGAGAAAAAAAATATTTTTTTTTATGCAGACACCGTGAATAGTACTCAGTCATGAAAAAGTTCCAAATTTGGTTAAAAAGTTCAGATCAATATTCCTATGAAATGATATTAGATGAAGCGAAATTTTTAATCATTTCAGGAATTATAGAAGCAATACTTACCATAGTAAGTTCAAATTCAAGAATACGAGATGAATTTGAACTTACTATGTACCACACATTTATCCCCCCAAACTTAGGTTTTTGCCTAATTCTTCGTCTTCACTGCCTATCCTTGTCATTTTCTCATTTACACTAACATTATCCTTTAGAAACTCTTTATGTATCAATTTGAGCTAATCAGTTGACACAGATGTTATTAACGTGTTACCCTTTTTATATCAGTTTCAAACAAAAACAAGATCCAATTCATAACAGAAACTACATCAAGGTTCTAACTTACTATGGTAAGTATTGCTTCTATAATTCCTGAAATGATTAGAAATTTTGCTTCATCTAATATCATTTCATAGGAATATTGATCTGAACTTTTTAACCAAATTTGGAAATTTTTCATGACTGAGTACTGTTCACGGGTACTGTACAAAAAAAAAATATTTGTTTTCTCCTTTCAAGTTATCTGTTGTGACCCTTATTCTTGAAATTGAATCCATGTTTTGATCTTCACTATGGATTATTATAGAACGTTTTTAAACTTGAATTATCTAAAGTACGAATCTCTAATCTTTATCCTTTTGTCTCACTGGATTCGTTCTCTAAAATGCTTTTCATCATCCTCAGTCCTTAATGGTGATACTTGATGAATATCTTTGGCCCGTAGTGCAAAGATGAACAGGTGTTGAGATGAACATGATCAACTGGTTATACAGATGGATATCTTTGGCCCGTAGTGCAAAGATGAATATTTGATTCAAAATGTATATTGAATGATGTTACGGGGATAAAATATTGATGATGGACTTTTAAACTCATAGATGATAGTAGATTTCATTCTCTACTTAACTCTTTTATTGAATTGTTATTTCCGCTGTGAGTATTGATCTAAAACTGGTTGTCCATTATATTTTATCTGATTTGTTGAAGGCTAACGATAAATTGTTGTTCTTTATCTTAGTCATAATATTCTTTACTGGGCTAGTTGAGCTCACCCTTTTCCTTTTTGTTCCATTTTTCTTCTCAGGAGGTGAGAATATAGCAGGAACTAGTTGGGGTAAAGAGTGATGGTCCTAGACAGTTGTTTTAGCAGTCCTCTCTATTTTTGTAAAATAGTATATCAATAAATGTAATGAGGACTTATTTGAGTGTGGATATTGTCTAGAAGACAATATTTGTATTTAAACTCACAACATGTGTGTTGTCGTATTTTGCACGACAATTGTAATAATAAAAGTTGTAGTTGTTTCTGTACCATGTATTTGGCGACTCAGAATGGGTGATGTATACCTATTTTGGGGGCATCACATTAGATGCATTATATATCATCACATTTCATTGTTTAGCATGATAGTTTTATTTTG
Organism: Panax quinquefolius; assembly: GCA_020205615.1. Classification (NCBI taxonomy): domain Eukaryota; kingdom Viridiplantae; phylum Streptophyta; class Magnoliopsida; order Apiales; family Araliaceae; genus Panax; species Panax quinquefolius. The sequence goes on along the minus strand of CM035155.1, from coordinate 72,514,123 downwards.
TGCTCGAGGACTAGTACGATTTAAGTTTGGGGGATTTTGATAAGTGGGTTTTATACCCACGAATCGGTTCCTAATTCAAGCTTAATCGGTGTTAATTCCTTGCTATTATGTTTGTTTTTACTTGTTTATTGTTATTTTGTCTGTAGGTTTGGTGGTTTTGCAAGTGATTAAAAAGGGTGGATTTAAGGTACATTGTGGCAAGCAAAGGAGCAAAACAAAGCCATCTAGAGAAGAATTCTAGCCGTCAGGTGGCTTTTTAAGCCTAACACCCCGCCCGAGGTGGGGTCCAAAAGTTAGTTCTGAGAAGAAGCCATGCCCGGGGAGGCCATTTTCAAAACAACACCATCATTGGGGTGGGGTCAAAATGTGATCAATGGTTTGGTTGGTTTCAAATGCTGAATACATGGAGCTTAAGTGATGGTAATGGTTTGGGACTCATATTAGCATGGAATGGTAATCATAATATGTGTTTAAGTATATAATCAACAACAAATACAAGATGAAAGAGGATATTAGAAGGCAATTAACAGAGAAAATATACAGATTTTTAGAGCAAGCATTGGAGAGAAGATTTTGAAGAATTTTCTTAACAGTTGCGAATTGAGCTGAAGAAAAGGGTGGTTCTGGATTTAATCATTTCTTTTAGTTTTTTTGTAATTGAAAGGATGATATCTTTAATTTATTCAGTGTTTATTTCATTTATGATGAACTAAATTACTTTTTAGGCTTATGATGGATCTTTATGTGAAACGATGGTTATATAACTTTGATTTTCAGTTTAATAAGCTATTATCTAGTTTATCTATATTAATCTGTGCTTGAATTTATGAATTTCTTGATCATCAATTCTTTGTGGACTTGTATGGATTCGAGAGAGGAAATACGAGTCTAGACTTAATTATTATAGAATGTGTTCTTGAATTCTGTGAATGAATAGAATCTTGATGAATGTTAGGGTAGAGATATGCTTAACATCGCATGTAATCGAATAGAGAACTTGAACCTAAACCTTCTTTGATTGTAATTTAGATAGAGATATAGTGAATTAAGGTGTTTGACATAATTCTATCTAAATTATGGATTTGAGTTAATATGGTGTTAGTGCATCGAGAGGTGGCTAATTCTACTTTCGTGTTCTTGATTAATAAACTGGGGAAAGTAAATTAAACTAGAACAAAGGATAATAACTAGAGTGAAGCTTAGGGTAAAGTTGTAAGCCTAATTCTCCGATACTTGTTTAGAAATTTAGTTTTTATGATTTATGATTGTTTTTTGATCTTAGTATTTTTAATAATTTGAGAGTTTATAATTTTAATCATTAATTTGAATACTTTAATAAAATTGGGATTAATAGGAAACTGGTAATTGTGAGGTTGAAATTCTTACTAATTTCTCTATGGGAACGATACTCTACTTACTATTATATTACTTGTTGACCATGTATGTATACTTGTGTGCTGTGCGTAATTAGATTTTACCCAACACTACTTCTTTAAATTCCTTTTCGCAATACATCAAAACATTTTATGACGTCATGATACCGTAATTTTCACAGTATGTTGAGGACTTCGTCAGTTTATGACTTCGTCATTATACATCATACCATAGTGGGTTGTTGATCCTAAGATCACATCCAACACCAGGTTAAATTGCATTAATAACTCCATCCTTTTACCATCCTTACATCGAATGCACAGATGATATAAAATTTATTTTGATATTTCAATTCAATTTTTGTCTAGCTGAAACAATTAGCATAAACATAACAAGAAAAGTTCTTTTAAAATCCATTGGTTCCAAAAGTTGAACTAATTCTTTCCTTTTCAAAACTTGCACACACAAGCATGATTTCAATAAATTTTGAAATCTAGCATAGCTAGATGACTTGGAATATCCTATTCTACATCTTCCTTTATTGTCTTACTTGCGACAATTCTTAATCTTCTATAGCACCTTCAATGCTAAGTCTACTGAAAATAACTCATTTTCAGTCTAAACATCCCTACTCCTTAGTACAGTCCATCAATTTACCACACATTATGAGTTCAGGAACTTTCCACAATAATATTAGTTTAAGAACTATCCCAGTCAGACCATAGGCGTCCATTCGCAGAGAAGTTCAAAAACATACCATATAATTATGAGGCACGAACCTACCATAAGTATGAGTTTCAAGAACTCGCACCTACCTTATCGTTCTCTACCTATCAAGTATATACACGAGAAAAGATTCACCTTCTCGTCGCATACATATTGATAGCGCGACCAATTCCAATGATTATCACTGTAATAAGCTATGCAGTTGTTACACCAAACACAAACCTCTGCCCATAACAAAGGTTCATACAACTCAGCTATCACATGAGTCTTGAATTGAAATTTTATAACTTCTAAATTTCTCTTTACTTAATACGAATTTTCTTTAATTTGTATGTTATATTTCTCAACTTAATCTGATTTCTTCTTCCCTTACTACTTCGTAGTACCATTCATTCATAGCATTAGCTATAAATCATTCATCGTTTAACAGATCATCTATTACTACGATTCACTATGATCACGTGGTGATCTTCTTTCCTAATCGTTGAACTCAACGATCTTCTTATCATTCTCTCTACGATTATAGTCTTAGGTACTCATACCTAAGGTTTATAACCTATCAGCTCTGATACCAACTTTTAACGCCCCAAAATCTGGTGTATCTTCACACCCAGATTCCGTACGTCATGAGTACGTAATTCATCCCAACATAAATCATTATATACTGAAATATAACAACATACATTCTCAATTCCCAGGTTCTAATACCTTATAATCTTGTTTATTATAAATAATGATAATTACATTATTCTTTACATCTTACAAGAGTGACTTTTATCCCCCACCAAGGATACACAACCGTTCATTAACTAATATATAGTTCAATTTCATCTTTCTATATTACAAGTCTTCACTTGATCTTCACGCTCATTCACGAACTAAATGGCACTTCATCTAGATACCATCAGCTTGATCTTCACGGAATCCTTATGTTCTTCTAACATAGTTTGCTGCAAATGTTTTTCATTTAAAGCAAGTGTGAGCATTCAATTGCCCAGTAAGTCATAATAGTTGAACAAACAACTTTAAGAGTTTAAACATTTCTTTAGAACTTCGATAACCGAACAAAGGTTATGAACCAGCTTGAATAATAGGAATAATTTTGATTCCTATCATTTTAAAATATTATTCACATTCAATTTGAAACACTTTCATACTTCTACTTTTTCCATACTCATCCTGTCTGGCTAGAATCATTAGCACAGACTTAACAATAATGGATCATATATAAACAGAACATTCTCATATTGAACAGTTCAAACACAGAACAGTTCATCTCATAGAAACACCGAAGTGTTCACATTATGGCACAAAGCCTCATACGTTCTACCACCTTGTACAAATATCGCACATTCGCACATAGACAGAACTTCTCAAGTTCAACATCTGAGAAGCTTAAGAAACTAGCATTCATTTAGAATATGAATGAAGTTAGGAAACTTGCCTTCAAGCGTCTTCCAATAAATATTCAATAATTCTTGGTCTTTACAGTCTCTAATCAGATATGTATGGTACTTAACGTATCTTACCCTTCTTCTCAATCTAATTTCTCATTAGATTTGTTATGGTTATCGCATTACATTGTTCTTACATTCACGTCCACATAATCATTAACAACTTTTAGTTGTAATTCTCAACGTTATAGTCATCATTGAAGATGCTACTTTAAGTTAATTAATTCATCATCAATCAACTATCTTTCATTTCATATACTTAATCGTACTTATTTCATTAACTAAACTCGTTTCAAGTATTTATCTGCCCTTACGGCTTATTATCGTTCATTGTTTCAATATTAATAACATACGTTCAATTTAATCTTTCTTTCAACCTTTAGTCGTTAACTTAAGGTTTTAAACATCTTAATTGATGTTACTTTAGGTTTAGTATGGATATAATTTCTCATTAATCAATTAGCTTTCTCTTTACATTCAAAACCTTTTCTCTCTTGCTTTACTTAGTGTTGGCGCTGTGGCGCCTAACTTTCCTTCTTTACTCCACGCCGCAGCGCCACTCTGCAGTGGCTTCCATCCGGACCCGGCGTTGCAGCACCATCTCTAGTTCAAAAGGCCGCGCTACGGTGCCACTCCTCAGTTCCTAATGATCAAGCTTGGTGCTGCGGCAACACTTACTGTTCTTTGTTTGGCGCTGCGACGCCAGACCTCAGTATTAGACAACTTTGACAGATTGCTTAGTTTAATGAACTTCCCGGACTCCAAATTTGATCATTTTAAGTCCGAATTGGCTCGTTCAAAAGCCATTAACTCTCAAATCACATACTCTAAGTGTTCATGCAAGAATTTTTCATTTCTGAATCCGTTAACTCAAAATTCACCTATTAGTTCATTTTAACGAAATTGATAAACTTTCGTGAAGGTTCAATGCTCATTTCTTCGTTCTAAGTCGGAATTCGGTCATTTTTGAGTCCACAACTCTAGAATGCCAAATGAGACTATTCTCCATTGAAAACCAATATTTTCGAGCTAAATGTCAAAATTTGACTTCCATTCTGAGAATTTCACGATTTCGACAAATATCGTCCAAACTTGTGAATTCCACCATAACTTTGTTACTTAGGATTTGTTCATCATTTCAAATGGATTCATTCCATCATACTAACATCTTAAAATACATATTTCATTAACTTATATAGACAATAAGTTCTTACTTGTTCTTCATAAATTTATGACTTATAAAAGTATAAATTGCTTATTCATGACTTATAAAAGCTTAAGTCCATTAATTAGCCATTCATACTTCTTCTTAGCATACAAGCTCTACCACTACTCACTTCTCTAACAATTGAAAGAGGGAGAATCATGGTTTAGGATCTTAACCTTGAAGATTAGTTGATTCTTTCTCGTTCTTACTTCTTCCTTCTTGAACTAACAGAGTCTAAATTTTCTAGCTTTTTCTCTCTAACCAATAAGCAGCACTTATTTAGGGTAGTTTAGTCATTAAGCCCCCCACCTCTTTATTCCACCTCCTTAACCACCTCCTTACTATTCATTACTTGGAGTTCAGAACACTCCATTTGCTTGCCCTCCAAGATCACCCATATAACTTATCCGTTACTTAGCCACCAAGTTTACTTGGTCATCACATAGCTTATCCCTTGTTTAGCCATCAAGTATAAGCACTTTACTTAGCCACCAAGTATAAGCACTTTACATGGCCACCACTTTGGGTCACCCATGGGTTGCCCCATGGGTTTTAACCATTCGATAACCCACCGGTTCGATCCGCAGTTTAGTTTCATACTTTGGGCCTTAGCATTAATTCTTATTGGGCCTATCTTGGGCTTTTCTTCACATAACTTTGGGTTTGACTCTACTTAACATTGGGCTTGGCATAATTCAAGTCCAATTGGATAATGACAAAGTCCACTTACTAATGTCCATTAAGAACTATTCATATTTTACTCATACAATTCTCATATTCTCTTCGTACAGTATTCGTACGATATTCATATTATACGTCGCATTAATCTTCGTACTATACTCGTATACTAATTTGTATCATACTCGTATATCACACGTATAATAACCCTAATCATTATACGCATTTCATTTCCTTCTCGGAAATCACTTTCCCTAATCACGCGTTTCTCGGAATTTCAAAAATAATTCTCGAGCAGAAATCAGTGATCAATAGTGTTTTTACGGAAATTTCTCGGAAAATTTTTATTTTCGTCTTCAAAATTCAAACACTTTAATTCTATCACATAGCCAGAATCCTCCTAATTAATAATCATCCTAGGTTCTAGAACGATTAACAAACACATAGCACAAAATAGTATTAATAAAAATTCATTTTATTAATAACTAATTCTTTAAATTTTAAATTCTGAACAATCCGGATTCTATGGGTTGTTACAGCGCCACTCTCCAGTAACTAATCTTACTATACGCACTATTGCACACACACGGTTTTAAAGCTTGGGGTGGTATTGCGGCTACCACGAGAAACCCTTGAATTTTTTTTAAAATTTTCAATACGATTTTTTCCTGACTCATAACTTAGTCGTTTTAAGTCGGATTTGGCTCGTTCAAAATCCATTTTCTTACACTTAACATAAACTTCAATTTCATCTAGAAAAAAGTAGTTTTTAAATCCATTAATGATGAATTCACTATTAACGTCCTAATAAGCTTTCGTTTAAACACTCGTGAGCGTTCATAGCTCATTTTCTTTGTTCTAAGTCGGAATTCGACCGTTCTTGAGTCCACGACTCTTGAATACGTTATACAACGCTATGCCATCAAAAACTAGTGTTTTTGAACTAAACGACAAGTTTTGACTACTAATCCGGAATTATACGATTTCAACGTTTAACGTCTAATATCATAAATTTTGCCATAACTTCATTACTCGGGTTTTATACGCCAAATCAAATGGAACCATTCCATTGATTCATTTTCTATATCCTAATCAAGCAATATTCACATACCCTATCAATGATAGTTTTCAATTTGTCCATCAACAACCAAATCAACGTTCAATGGTTTCTTCGGTTTAAAATTACTTCAACACTTACGATTTCTACTTAAACATGGCTTGTAAATATTTAATTCACTATTAGTAATCCTTATTACTCCAGAAGAGACATGTTCCACCAATTTATGATTCTCTACAAAAAATAAATTTAAAAGAATCAAAAACTAAGGTTTTACGAATTATTACCTTTACGTTCTTCTCGTTCTTGCTTAAAACTCGTATGATTTGTTTCAAGCTCACTTGATTACTTGTTTCTAGCTCTTTTCTCTCTCTCAAATATGTTGGTTAATGTTTTTAAACAAACAAATGACTAAGCTAAGCTTTCGTATATAGGCAATTCAAATGGAGGGAAAAAGGGTCTTTTGGTAACATCCTTACTATTCACACCTCCACTACAACTTAGCCACCAAGTAAACACTTTACTTGGCCACCAAGTGGCCGAGCCACATGGTTTTGTGGGTCCCCTCATGGGTTGCCCCATGGGTTTTACCCATTCGGTGACCCATCGGTTCGATCCGTGGTTCAGTTTCTTGAATTGGGCCTTAGAATTAATTCATATTGGACCTATCTTCAGCTTGATTTCACAATGCATTAGGTTTGATATAATCCAAGTCCAATTGGATTCTACAAAGTCCATAAACTCAAAGTCCAATAAGAACTAATCGTATCCTATGCGTATTACTCATGTATTCTCTTCGTATAGTATTCGTATGATATTCGTATTATACGTCGTAATGTTCTTTATACTATACTTGTATACTAATTAGTATCCTACTTGTATATCTCACGTATAATAACCCTAATCATTATACACATTTCATTTCCTTTTCGGAAATCACTTTCCCTAACCTAAGGTTTTAAGTCCGCAAGCGAAAACTTCGTTTGTCATAATTGAAATATTATTGGATATTCCATTTCGCATTAGAATTCTATCATTACGCGTTTCTCGGAATTTCGAACTTAATTCCCGAGCAGAAACGGATGAATAGTGTTTTTACGAAAATTTCTCGGAAAACTTTTATTTTCGTCTGGAAAATTCAAAATAATTAATTCTAGCACATAGCCAGAATCCTAACCACATCCGCATATTCTAGGTCATAGAACGACCTTCAACAGCTTACTCACATAAAAAATCAATTAAATTCATTTAATCCACAAAATCAAATAAAAATTTAGTTCATAAAAAAATCCGATTTTCTCGGGCGTTACAAAATACTAATTAAAAAAAAAAATACTAAAATACTAAAATACTAATTTAAAAAAAACTAAAATACTAAAAAAATCAAATTTAAAAAAAAATACTAAAATTCAAAAAACTAAAAAACTAAAATTCATATTATTTTGTTAATTAATCAAAACAAAAATTCAAATTACATCATTAAAATACTAAAATCAATATTTACATCATAACATAACATATTATCATATTTACATATTTACATCATTTACATCATATGAACATATATATTAAGTATTTTACTAAAATACTAAATGTACTAAATATATTCGTATTTTACTAAAATATTACTAAAATATTAGTATATTTACATATATATTCGTATTTACTAAAATACTAAATATACTAAATATATTTGTATTTTACTAAATATACTAAAATATTTAGTATATTTAGTATTTTAGTAAAATATATATTACTAAAATATTCATATTTTACTAAATATACTAAATATATTCATATTTTACTAAATATACTAAATATATTAGTATTTTACTAAAATACTAAATATACTAAATATATTCATATTTTACTAAAATATTCATATATTTACATATATAATCATATTTTACTAAAATATTAAATATACTAAATATATTAGTATTTTACTAAATATACTAAAATATTCAGTATATTTATTATTTTAGTAAAATATATATTACTAAAATATTTGTATTTTACTAAATATACTAAATAAATTAGTATTTTACTAAAATATTAGATATATTTACATATATATTCATATTTTACTAAAATACTAAATAAACTAAATATATTTGTATTTTACTAAAATATTCAGTATATTTTCATATATATTAAGTATTTTACTAAAATACTTTATTAAATATTTTACTAAATATGCTAAAATATTCATATATTTAGTATTTTAGTAAAATATATATTACTAAAATATTCAGTATTTTACTAAATTTACTAAATATACTCGTATTTTACTAAATATATTAAGTATTTTACTAAAATATTACTAAAATATTAGTATATTTACATATATATTAGTATTTTACTAAAATATTCATATATTTTCATATATATTAAGTATTTTACTAAAATACTAAATACACTAAATATATTCATATTTTACTAAATATACTAAAATATTTGTATATTTAGTATTTTAGTAAAATATATATTACTAAAATATTGAATTTTACTAAATATACTAAATATATTAGTATTTTACTAAATATACTAAATATATTCAGTATTTTACTAAAATATTACTAAAACTAATATATATGTAAATATGAATATATATGTAAATATGATAATATGTTATGTTATGATGTAAATGATGTAAATATGTTATGATTTTAGTAGTTTAATGATGTAATTTGAATTTTTGTTGTTTTGATTAATTAACAAAATAATTTGAATTTTAGTATTTTAGTATTTTTTTTTGAATTTTAGTATTTTTTAATTTGATTTTTTTAGTATTTTTTTAATTAGTATTTTAGTATTTTTTTTAAATTAGTATTTGATGTACATATGTTATGTTTTGAATTTTAGTATTTTGACTTCCATGTGGCAGCCACGTCAACAAATATGTAATCCCGTTTGTCTATTTGGCATTTCTGTTAAAGGCAGGGGCACAAGTGACCTAAAAAATGTAATGTTAAGGGTATTTTTGGAAAAAAAAGTATAGGGTGCTCGGTAGACATCGGGATAAAAGTCAGGGGAATTTTTGAACCTTATCCCTTATCTAATATATATATATATATATATATATATATATATATATATATATATATACAAACAATACTGAAAAATAAAAGTGACTTACAAGTTTACTTAGAACATTAGAATGGTAGATGAAGAGAAGAGAGAACAGAGGCTAAAGATTTGTCAGAGAAGGAACTCTGAGTCTTTCTAACTCTGTCTCACTACTAAGTTCAAGTTCCTTTTATAGATAAGGAAAGAACTATTACAACTTTACTATTACAAAAGTGAATGATTACAGACAATATTTACTATTGATGAACAGTAAAATAGTGCTGACTTTTTACTATGCATGGACGCTTTTGGCAACTTTTGACTAAAAGTGATCGAATCACGTGGCAAGAAGACTGCTTTCGATGGAAAAGCAAGAGCATCTTTTGACTAAATGGCTGCAGGGGCAGGTGCATGTGACTGAGAACTGCTTTTAGTGAAAAGCAGGAGTATCTTTTGACTAAGTGGCTGTAGGAGCAGGTGCATATGACTGAGACGTCAGGCAAATGGATCCTGAGCACTTTGAAGGTTGATAGTGCCGTAAGGGTCATCATCATCTTCAAATTTACTGGTTGAAGTTTTTCTAGAGGAGGATGAAGAGCATGCAGATGCCTCTTTCTGTAACTCATCAATTCTTTCATGAATGGCCTGGGCGATTAACTACAGATCTTTACTGGAACAATTCTTGATATTAGAAATATCAATGGAGCTAGAAGAACCAGTTGGACTAGTTTTTGATTCTTTTATTTTACTAAAAGATCCTTTGGCAGGGATCGACTTAACTGGAATAATAGGGAGCAGAATAGAAGGAAACTCTTTCTGGACTTGACCTATAATTCTATTAACATCAAATTTATCCCACCATTTGACAAAGAATATGCGAGAAATGTGAGTAATCGGTGAAATGGTGGTTTTAGATGCCAAGTAACTATACTCCGGACACTGAAAATGTAACGATCCGAAATATTAAAGTGTAATTTAATATTTATTGAGTTATGTAAATATTATTTGAAGTGTTTATTGTTTTTATGAATGTGATGGTTGTGAATCTTAATTTATTAGAGAATTTTCTAAATTAAGTTAAGTCATAATTTAGAGGTTTGTATTATTAACATGAGGTGTTATATTGTTGTGTTAATTTGATAATTTAGACGGTATATTAAATTATTAAATAAGTTATATTGAAAATTATAATTTGGTGATATTTGCTAAAAGGCTATATTTAATTAAAATATAGTATGTGATTAATTTAATGGGTTTATATCCAAAAATTTATTGTTTTATTTATTTTATTTATTTATTAATAAATTTATTTTTAATTTAATCTATTTATATATTAAATTATATTTATTTCATTTATTAAACTTTATTTTATTTTATTACGAATTATATATTAGTATATTAAATAGTGAATTTTTATTTTTATTTTTATTTTTATTTTTTTTAATTAAGTTGATTAAATTAATTGATATTTGAAGTATAAATTATTTGTCAAAACTAATTAAGTAAATGATACTTAATTAGTGAATTTTAGTATTAGTAAATTAAGTAATAAATAGTTATTAGAGCCAACAGATTTTGCATCTCAAGAATTCTGACAGAATTTTCGTGGGAAATTTCGTCGGAAATATCAAGTACTTTACTGTTATTAACATAAAATATATAATATTGAAATTGAAGAAATATACACTGCAATTACATAAAAAAAAAGTTAAAACCAAACAATAAAATGGATGCTATACATGTACAGAGGTTGCAAATGACTAATTTCAGACCCAAATGACCAATTTCAGATAAATTATAAACAAAAAACAGAATTCATACATTATAATACCAAAATTCTAGTAATATCAATCCAAAAACAAAATAAATTTAGACCAATTGCACATTATAATACAAAATTCATACACAAATTTCATACTACTAACATATAATATATACTCAATACTTGGAAAATTAGAAAAGAGCAGAGTCGGTGACCGGCGACAGTGGGTGGTGACCGGTGGCAATGAGTGCTAGGTGAGGGTGGTATGAGGGAGCCTGGGGTCCAGGGGAGAAGGGTGGGGTACAGGGAAGGGATAGGGAGTGGGGGTTACCTGGGGGTGGGTGCGGTGGGGTACCGGGATGACAAGGGGAGAGGGGTGGGGGTAATCGGGGTAGGGTGGGGTCGTGCAGGGGGGACGACCGCCCGAGGGGAGGGAGTGGGGGTACTGGGTGTAGGGTGGGGGACTGGGGGAGAGGGGGTGGGGAGTGGGAGGTATACGTATGAGAGAGAGAGAGTAGACGACTGGTATTTAGAGTGAGAGAGAGGGAGAGATATGAAAATGAGAGGGCGCAGAGAAGGGGAAGGGTTTTTTTAGGTTTATTTCTGACGTAATTCCGTCACGGTTATATCTGTCGACCAGAAGCTAAGGTCGATGAAGTATTCAGTCGATGATTACACATGTTCTGTCGACTTTATATTCGCACTGGCGGGAAACCCTCGCGCCAAGGAGGAGGGCTTAAATCCAACTGATGTTCGTCGAGGATAAATTAAGACCGACTAACTTAATGTCGACTAAATATTCAGTCGGTCTTAGATTAACATCGATTGAATGTGTTCTGTCGACCATAATTCCGTCGGAAATAAAGCTTTTTCTTGTAGCGTAATTTGTCTGTATATGTGTTTGTTTATGATTCAATGACTGCTAAACATGTGTGCCAATGTGAATAGGTTATGTGATGACTGCAATAAGCAGTATTATATGTTACGATATATTATTCTGATCAGTAAAATGATCTTATTAGTGATAGGTTGCTATATAAAAGATAAAACTAAGTTGCGTATTGAAAGCAGCAAACCAGACAAGTATCCTACCTTTGCATTTACTTTATGCAATGGACATACGTAAAAAAGTTTCAGAATTATATTATCATTGTGTCAGATTATTAACTCTATTGTTATCAATTATGTATCCAAACATTCTTATTCATACAAGTTCTTAAAATTATCCGATCATTGTTTATCAACACAGTATTATTGTGGGATAAATAACGTTTTGGTCACTGTACTGGGGTCCGGTTTTCATTCTGGTAACCGAAACTTTTTTGTTACAATCGAAGAACTGTACTCTCAAAAAATTATAAAATGGTCATTCCGTTCGATTTCCGTCCAAAAATTTAACGAAAATGCTAACTGTGCATATTAACCCGTTATTTTTGCTGACGTGGCCCGTTATTTGCTGACGTGGAGGGCATAAGGCTTGCCTTAAAATTTTTATTAAAGAAAATGTTGCTAACAAGTGTTGAACTCCAGACCTCCCCAAACTATAAACCTTATATTCCAACAAAAACTACTAGACCAATTACCTATTATGCTAGAATTTATGTACTAGGAATTGTAATAATAATAATTGTAATAATTATTATTGTAGTAATAATAATAACTTTTAAATTATTAAAATAATAATAATAATAATTAAAATTAATTCATTCTAAAACTAAAATTAATTCAACTGAATTGAAACTTAATCCTTTATTGGCAGTATTGATATTAAAATTAATTGGCAGTATTGATATTTTTGAGCTATATTGGGCTGCTTAAGCTTAATTACATACGTAATCTAAAATAATATAATTGAATGGAATTAAAATATATAATTATCGCCATAATAAAATGCAGAACCATATAGTACAAAATAACTTGTGTTGTTTTACGAAAAAATAATATACCAAATTGAAAATGACGTCATTTTAAAAAAAATCAAAATCAAAGCTTCAATTCTCTCTTCTATATTGGCAGTATTGATATTAAAATTAATAGACCAACTACCAATTAAGCTAGAATTTATGCACTAGAAATTGTAATAATTATTATTGTAGTAATAATAATAACTTTAAATTATTAAAATAATAATAATTAAAATTAATTCATTCTAATTATTATAATAATATAGTGACCAAAAAAGGGATAATACACTGTATTATTTCAATAATAATAATAATAATAATAATAATAATAATAATAATAATAATAATAATTAAAATTTTAAATAATAATAATTATTATTATTGTAAATCTCTCTCAGATCTGTGATTCTCTCGCTATCTGCCAATTTATTGATTTTGTTTCAAAAAAACGTTGCGTGAAAAAATGGCAGTTGTAATTAGTTGCTTGCTTTGGTGATCAAGTTAGCGAGAGAGTTGGGCAAATTATTTATTACAATAATAATTATTATTATTAGTATTTAAAATTTTAATTATTATTATTATTTTAATTAAATTATTATTATTATTATTATTATTATTATTATTATTATTATTATTATTGTAATAATACAGTGATTAATACAATGATTAATACAGTGATTAATACTGCCAATATAGGATCAAGTTTCAATTTAGTTGGATTAATTTTAGTTTTAGAATGAATTAATTTTAATTATTATTTTTATTATTTTAATAATTTAAAAGTTACTATTATTACTACAATAATAATTATTATAATTATTATTATTACAATTCCTAGTACATATATTCTAGCATAGTAGGTAGTTGGTCTAGTGATTTTTATTGGAATATAATGTTTATAGTTTGGGGAGGTCTGGAGTTCAACACTTGTTAGCAACATTTTCTTTAATAAAATTTTTAAGGCAAGCCTTATGCCCTCCACGCCAAATAAATTGGGCCACATCAGAAAAATAACAAGTTAATATATGCGATTAGCATTTAGAATTAAATTTTGGACGTAAATCGAACGGAATGGCAATTTTATAATTTTTTAAGAGTACAGTTCTTCGATTGTAACAAAAAAAGTTTCGGTTACCAGAATGAAAACCGAACCCCAATACAGTGACCAAAACGTTATTTATCCCGTATTATTGTATAATTCAGATATTTATTCTGTTCGTTAATATGGTTATACAAGTGTCATCACTTGGATAATCATTGTATTTAATCACATGTTGATACATACCTATTAATTTCCGGTATGTATACATTAATTAACAGCTGTCTAAGCTATTTGACCCAGCTAGACATAGATTTAGAAATATAATTGAACATGATAGAACTTTATTATATCCAACCAGATTATTTTGGTTGGATTCCGACTAAGTATGAACATCCCGAACATGGGAAAACTTTTGTGCACCTAAGGTGGATAAGATGAACAATAATATCGTTCTTGCATGTAGTATGGATCAGTACAGGGCACAACGGGATGATCACCCCTGTGCCTATAAGTTATGACGGTTTACAGATGAAGTTCTGTTTAACCTTTTCGAAAATAGAAAATAATGTTCATAGTTTGTCAACTGATCTCCAGTTATAGTCAGTACGTAGTTTCAAAAATTTGATATAGAATTGATATGTTGTTATTATTGGTTCAGCGTACTTCACAACTGTTGATTCATTGTAGAAGTATCATTCAAAAAAAACATTTAATCTTTTCAGCTAATATGTATTGTTGTTATTACTTGTTGGGCAATCAAATGCTCATTCTTGCTTTAAATTTAAATGTTTTCAGCTAAGTATGATCAACCCAAAGGATCAGGTAAGAACAAGGGGAAAGGAAAGTTGTTCGAATGAGTTTAATAATATTCTGTGTAATAGTTAATGTGACGACCCCAAAAAAGGTATACATCACCTATTCTGAGTTGTTAATACATGGTACAGAAACAACTACAACTTTATTATTACAACAAGTAAAAGCGTGAGTTTGAATACAAATATTATCTTCTGCACAATATCTATACTCAAATAAATCCTCATCACATTTATTGATACATTATTTTACAAAAATGGTGAGGACTACTAAACAATCCTTTCTAAAACCTTCATTCCATACCCAGACTTCGTACTCGCTTATATTCTCGCCTCACGAGAAAAATGGAACAAAAAGGAAAAGGGTGAGCTCAACTAGCCCGAAGAAGAATGTTATGACTACGATAATATAGAACAAATTATCGTTAGTCTTCAACAGGAAAAATCGATAGAATACAATAGACAACAAGTTTCGGATCAATATTCGCGCCGGAAATAATAATTCAAGAAGAGTTACGTACGTGAGAATGAAATCTACCATAATCTATGAATTTAACGATCCATCATCAATATTTTATCCCTGTAACATCAATCAATATTCATCTCAAATCAAATATTCATCTTTACTCTGGGCCAAAGATATTCATCAGTCGATCATGTTCATCTCAACACTGTTCATCTTTGCACTAAAGGCCAAAGATATTCATCGATCGGTTATGTTCATTTAAACACTGTTCATCTTTGCACTACAAAGCCAAAGATATTCATCGATCGGTCATGTTCATTTAAACACTGTTCATCTTTGCACTACGTGCCAAAGATATTCAATAATATCATCATTTAAGACCGAGGATGATGAAAATATTTTAAAGAAAGCGAATCCAAAGTGAAACAAAATGACAAGGATTAAGGATTCGTACTTGGTTTTATCACGTCCAAAATACCTCAAAAATAATCATAGTGGTGTAAAATTCAAGAATGATCAAAACATGGATACAATCAAAGCTAGTATCCGAATAGATATTTTAGACTTAAAAGAAAAATTTTCATTTTTCGATTGAATAGTGCCGTATTCGTGAATAGTGTCAGATATCGTGAATAGTCGTATCACGTGAATAGTAACTCAAACACCAAAAGATAGAAATTCCACAAAAAAAAATCTTCACGCTTCATGAATAGTACTCGTGAATAGTAACTCGTGAATAGTAACTCATGAATAGTAACTCGTGAATAGTAACTCATGAATAGTAACCCCGAGCATGAAAAAGTTCCAAATTTGATAAAAGTTTCAACTAATATTTCAAAGATAATGATATTCAAGAAATAATATCATTTAAGAAGAAAATAACATTCCTTACCTCAAAGAATCGATTGCTTGGAATGAAAGGTCGAGAAGTGATCTTTGAATGAAACTTATCTTGAATAGCAACTCTCAAAGTATCTAAATACTCACAAAATACGCTCAATAATATAGAGAGAAAGAGAAAGCTTATGTTTACGGTGTGATTTTCAATTCTAACTTAGTCCTCTATTTATAGGAAAATGTTATTGCGTCAAAGGCAGACTTGACACCTACACGATGGCTTTACTCGCTACTATTGCCACCCACCACATTTGAAATAAAATTCAGCACATTTCTTCACCAACCACAAGTGGGGCCCACTCAATTCTAGAATTTTCCACTAAAATCAATTATAAACCTAATTTCCGAATCACCACCTCTTAAAATTCATAACAAATCATTCGTTCATTTTAACGGTTCAAAATTTGTGGACATATACTCAACTTATGTATGTATAACATATCCAAAAATTACAACGATCCAACGATTCGGATTAAAATTATAACTCACACAATATATCGTAAAAATCTTGATTTGATTTTTAATACCTCCATTCCGGCAAAATTCTCGATAAAACACCTCAACATTAAATCATTCAATTATAACCACATAAAACAAATAAATCCATCATTTATAAATATTTTCTTATCATATAAATCAATAATTAATTATTCACAAATAATATTACGAATCACAATTATGACAACCGGTAGTTCCTAGGAAGAGGGGCTTTCAATAAGAATTTCTTCATCAAGCGCATAATTAGGTGACCAAACCTCTCCTTAGGCAGAACTTTCTAGACATTGCCAATAATGTTATCTAATAATATTATTCGAGATAATATGAATTATTGATCCGATAATGGAGATAATGTGCGGTGACAATTATTGAACAACAATAATATAAAATATCGTATGCAATTATTGAATCAATAAAATAAAATATTGAGCATTAACTCACTGTGAAAATTATTGAGTAGTGCCTTCTTACGTAAGGATCAATAATTCAACAATCATCATGCAATACTGGTATGCTCTTTGTGCAACCACGCCAGACATCGTATTTTAACCACCGGGTATTCAATGATCTTAGCAGTAATAACTACGCCCGTTATTTTTAACCAACTTATATTTATCGTTTTCTTCATCCAATCGCTTTCAGTTATGGGGCCCACATGGTATCGGCTTACCGTAAATACGAATATTCTCGACGCATCACGAATATTCCACCACCAAACGAATATTCCCAAACAACAATGAATATTTTATAACCACTTGCTTATTGAAATATTTGCGTATTTAACCCCTAACTATCCACATTAATCAAATCAACCCTTACTATTTCAAAATAATAAATAGAGAAAATTAAATTTCATTAATAATAAGTTGGGGTCTTACAGTTAAAGTTTATTAAGACAATGATATTTATTATCTATGATGTAATGAATGTTTAAAGGTCGCGTACCTGGGATTTAGACTCTGATTTATGTAAATTAAATTTGGTTTCTATATTATTGTTATTATTATTAGATTATTCCTCTCATAGAAATGGTATCGTGAAACACTGAGTTCGGGTTTCAAGTACTTGAATTTGGGGGCATCATAGGTTCCCTCTTTATAACCGACGTTCTTGACACCACACTGCAAAGTATCCAATGTTGAGGTCGGCGTCACGCCATGACACCCCCAAAATTAGGTATACATCACCCATCTTGGGTAGTCAGATACATGGTACCGAATTTAAATACAACTTACTAATATAAAGCGTGTGGTACAATCGACATAAAGCGTAAGTTTGAATACAAATATTATCTACTAGATATTATACAAACTCAAAAGGAGTCCTCATTACAATTATTATCACACTATTTCACGAATAGTGAGGACTACTAATGCTATCCTCTCGACCATTACTCGTTCCCCGACTAGTCCCGCCTATGTTCTCATTTTCAAGAGAAAACGGTGAAAGAAAGGTGAGCTCAACTAACCCAAGTAAGAAATATTATGACTAAGATAATGCGAATAAATTATCATTAGCCTTCAACAAGTGTTAAAGCGATAAAATATAATAAACATCAAGTTTAAGCTGCAATGGAACAAGCGATCCATTAAATGAGTCAAGTAGAAAATAAAATCTACTATCTTTTATGATTTAAAAGGTTTTTCATCCTTCATTATATTTGAGACTCAACTTTAATAAATAATCCACATCATCGAATCACCCCCTTTACTACCGAGGATATTCTTTAGTATCAAGACCACAATTATTCATGCACTACGGGCCAAGAATAGTTGTGGTATTCATTAATGGTCATGATCATGCCAACAATTGTCCATCAATGCACTATGGCCACCGAGGATTTTACCACATCATTTGTAACATTACGGTCATGATTACACCGAATAGTCTCTCATTAATAATCATACCAAGTCCATCTATGCACTACAAAGTGCCACAGATGACTTTAAAAAAAAAATATAAACATGAGGATGATGACAATGATATAAGAATTCAATAAAACAAGTTCAAGAATTATTTTGTCCAGAATTATTAACGCCCAAATTGTCAACACGATCTTTGTTTTGTAGAGTAAAATTCAAGAATGATCGGAAGAATATTTCCATGAAAGATATCTTTGGATGAACGCAAATATCAAGGATATTCTACTAATTTCATGGAGTATAGAAGTCAAAGTTTTAACCAATGGGTATAATAAAGAATGGAATAACAAAAGAAATCACCATGCATGCGGTGCCCGCAAGATGACAAAGTTATTCCAATGAGAATAATAATAACGGAACCGAAGTCAAGGTGAAATTCACACCAAGCTGGGATGTTCCAATGAGAATAATAAAGATGGAACCCGGATCCGGTGTAAAAACACAGATAGGATATTCCAGCGAGAATGATAAAGAGCGGAACCAGTCAGGTGTAAAACACATGCATACATGATGTTCCAACGAGAATAATAAAGACGGAACCAGTCCCAGGCGTAAAACACATAAACGAGGATATTCCATGGAATAATAAAAAAGGCGAGAATAATGAAGAATGTCACCAAGTATAGGGTAGTCGCGTATACGAGGTTATTCCAATGAATAATAAGGAATGGAATAAGCAAGTTCTCTTCATGAATACAAAGAATAATATCCCTTACGAGTACAACAAATAATATTCCCTACCTTAGAAGAGGCTGAATATTGGCAAAGTGAAGTAGCATAATACTTTTCTTCTTTCTCTCTATAGTTTTCTCTACAGAGTTCAAAGTGAATTCGTAAGAAAATAATGAAGGAATGAGCTTCTATTTATAGGAAAATAGAATGCATAGTAATTAATCCATTTAAGCGGTCCAGATTGATTTACTTTAATCGACGGTCCATATTTAAAGCAAAATCTTTTAAATAAAATATAATATATTCTATTTATATAAAACATTTTACTATGCAAAACACTATGCAAAACACTATGCAACACTATGCATAATAAAATATAATATATTTTATTTATAGAATAACTTTAATAAACCATTTCGGGACATTATCCCAAAAGGATACTAGAATGTTTGTAAAATCATTATGGGCCGCTTTATGTCCAATAAGGTATAATTTTTTCTTTCGGATACATCAATCAATTATTGTGTATCGGGAGGCGTCCATCATGAGAAAAGCATTTGAGATGATCTAGAAACTCATTTGACAAGTATTCTTTCCTTGATATGATCAAAGAATCCTAATACATTGCCAATTTGTTTCACGTCCTGAATTCTTTAAACCTTTCAAATAATTCATACATGTATTTCATCAAATACAAATATTCATCTCTTTGAATGATCATCTCCTTTTCTTATACTAGTTTGTTCAATTTGTAAAATAATTTTTACCTAAGTCAAGTATATATAATCCATTAGTAATATTCCGATTCTATACGTGAACATTATTAATATAAATAGAATAAAATTATTCTTACATATGATACCAAAGATTTCATTGTCTAATAACAAAATAAAAATAATGTTTCTAACGAGAAGCTGGAATGCAATAACAACTTATCGACTTAATAGACTTGCCTCTAGGCAATTCTAAACAATAAGTTCCTATGGCTAATGTAGCAACCTTTGCTTCATTTCCCACAAATAGGATTACTTATCTTTGTTTAGCTTTCTACTTACCTTGGTTCCTTCACAAATCTATATTTATGATAACCAAAGTCGGATCCAATACCCAAGTAGAACCTTGACTTAAAGAAAAATTTATTTCAAATCATGAATAAAATTATATTTGTAAATAGAAACTTCACTAAGCTTCTTGGTTAGCTCTACAAGATGCTTCTTACAGGTTTCTTTCTAGTGTCCGAGACTTATTAGTGGAAGAAAACTCCTTTGCTATGCTTATCTGTCAGACGCTTTGTTCCTATTATCCTTTGTTTTGCCTTTCTATTTACCTTCTTAGAATCGTTCTTCCTTTTTGAAGATCCTTTGGCCCCTACCAGTAAGACTTGGTCTTTCTTGGTTGGAAAGTGACTCTTAACATTTTTCAAGACGTTAAGCAAATCAGCGAGGTTGATCTTTAGCTTGTTCATATGAAAAATTCACAACAATTGTGAGAAGGAGTCCAGAGTGACTACAAGATCAAATCTTGGCTCAACCCTCCATCCATGACAAAACCTATTATCCTAATTGTTCAATCAAATGTATCATGTTTAGGACATGTGTCTGTACTGTAGTGTCGTTGGTCATTCTAGATCGGAAGAGCTCCTTAGATATCTAATATCTATTAGTCCTACTTTCCTCACCATCAACTACTTAACGTACAGGAGTATAGTAGGAGCATCCATAGTTTCATACTGACGCTGAAGCTCGTTACTCATGGATGCGAGCATTATGCATTGAGCCAACTGTGTATCATCTTGTCACTTTCTAAAAGTAGCAATCTCTTCCTCAGAGGCATTATCTGCAACCATTGCAGGGATAGGCGTATTAAGGACATAAGATAACTTTTCAGCCATGAGAATTATTCTCAAATTTCTTAACCAATCCATTTAATTTGGTTCGGTTAAATAGCATCTAATATGCTTCACAGTGATAGTAATTTAGACATTGTAAAATTCTGTAAAAGAATTTGTAATTAACAACTTTTTAGCATACATTCTTTTATTAATTACCAAAATAAATTAGGTCTTGTTTTAAATTTGTATCTCCCACTATTTTCATCAAACTATATTACCCTCAATTTATATAGGTCGACAATATCTAATTAAAGATATGCTAGGGAGAATAAGGATCCTATTTCAAATGTATATAGCCTTGTGTGTGCACAACAAACTATATATAAGTAAATAGGCAGACAACTCTTGTCAATTACATCAACTATGTAACTCCTTATATTTTGCCTCTTATATCATAATGGTCAAGTGTGTGCACATCTGAACTAAAATGATTTAAGTTAAGTCGGACCAACATTTCTATATAAGTGAAAGAAAACTATCGCCATGTGTGTGCACAACAAAGCAAAGAATGTTCAATTCCTTATAAACATCATATGTAATAAAACAACATCTTAAATATTTAATACTTGCCTTGTGTGTACAACAAACTCATATTAAATATTTAATACTCTATTATTTCTATCATGCTAGAAGGCGACGCTCGATATTTGAAATATCTTTGAACATTACAACTTAATATAAAATATTTGAGGATTTGTTATTAATTTATCTCATCTTATTTAGCAGCATTATACACAATAAGATATATATATATATATATATATATATATATATATATATATGGCGTCATATTAATTAACATGCGAAGCATGTTTGCATAATATATAATATATATAGTATAAGTATGCACATATAGAATATTATATTCTACACGGATTGATTATGGACTTTATTCTAGTTTGGTTCACTAGAGCCACTAAGTGAACCAAAAGGTCAAACCTTAGGGGTGTAAGAATTAATATTTAAATATAACTATTACATTTAAACCAGGGCTACATTACAAACTGGGTCTTCAAGCGCCTTCCTTGCTCCTTGATCTCGATTCTTCAAAATTAATTCTAACTATTTCTATTACAAAACTATTTAAAATAAATAGAAACCTTGATCAGCAGTCAAGAGAAAGTACATTGGAGGAAGTTAGAATTTATATTAAGAAAAAATTAGAGAAGACGAGGTACGCAGACCCCATTTAATAAAACTCATACATTCATGCATCGAACTAAAATAAAATCCAATCACATTAGTCAATGGTCCATAATCAATCCCATTTATTATCATACATATCACCATATGCATTAATAAATAATATTCATTATATATATATATATATATTGATATCATTTAATGGGCAAATTTAGTTAGTATAAAATCTAATTTTGAATCAAAATAAACTCCTTTATTTTAATCCAAATTTAAATCAAAATAAACTTTTTTTATTTTAATTTATCCAACTTTGAATAAAATAAACTATTTTATTTTAATCAAAATCTTTAATCAAAATAAACTTATTTTATTTTAATTAATTATGGAGTTCAAATGTACACATAAACGTCTAACTTAGTTGTAACTTCATACCACATCATCTATCCTATATTTTCGTAGCACAAATCAGATGGTAAGACATCACAAATTCAAACAATGTATCATTGCTTTATATCTTGAAAACATTCTTTTGGATCTAACATTTGAAAGTCATAATTAACATTCATCGCTATCATATAGCATGCTTCCTACACATTACATAGTATATTGGTCACATATTAAAAGTTAAAGAAATCATATAAGCATGCCTCGAACTTCAGATCAGAAATAGAAACTATTTATTCTCATGAGGACGGCGTACCATACTGTCTCCAAGCTTTGGGATCTGGCCTGCTACTGTCTCCCGCCGAACTAAGGTTGAGCTTTTGCACTCCTGGTTTTAGTCCAAACTTTAACACACTTAGACTCTTACACTTCTCATGCATACATGCTAGAGGTTCTCATATAGGCATATGACCATTCTTGAGTTCACTTTTACAAATTCTTAATTCATGACTATCCATAGAATTAAAGCTTAAAAGGTCATATAACCACCCTACTTTATAACTTTGGTCATATGTCTTCATAATGATGTCACACATTCTGTTAATAAACATGCTCATAGTGTTCGTATCATTTATTCAACGCTAGCATTGTTTAACACTTTGAAACATGCTTAAAACTCATGTTTGATTAAATTATCTTTATACCCAACACATACGAATCATATTTAGAGATGTAATAAACACAAGCATGGCATCTTAAATCTTTAAAATCTAGCTACTCATACTTAATGCAACTTGATTTGAAAACATTTTCAAGTTCGCCTTTGAAATGATTTTAAACTTGAACGATGCAATTCAACACATACAAGACAACTTTAAATTCTTATCATATGTAGTTAAGGCATGTTAACATCTTCACAAGATCATAATGTACATTATGTAGTATTCATGCATACTTTCTTTAATATATCAAGCTTTTCGTTTAAAATATTTTCTAACACAAAGCCTAACAAGTTGGTCATGAATACAATAACTATAATTCTTAACTCATGCTCATTTACGTCTAAAATCAGTTATGTGTATAGACTACTAAGATTAGAACTCGTAGAACATAAGTCCGATCAAATTTTATTTTCAAAACATTAAGTTTTTGTTATAAATCTTTCACTAATCATGTTGATCACTTCACAACACATAATAAAGCTTTATAAAACATGTTATACCTCTTATATATGTATATAAAAGTCATAGAACCAAGTTTGCAACAACTTAGCCTAGCGTAAATCGATGGCGAATCGAGGTATGGTATGTAGTCAAGACTGCACTCTAGTATAACCAGTATGCTATTATTGCGCTAGGCCTGAACCAGAAGTAGTATCAGACTCTATTTTGCAGAGTAACATCCAACTTGATTACTAACAATTTAAACTTGTTCCAAACCATCATTAAAGAGTTCATATATGTAAACCTACTACTTAAACATATTATAACATGCTAATTTATATCAATTGACATAGAAATTCAAGAACTTTCAAGAATTAAACAAGACCCAATTCAAGAACCCAATTAGAATTTATAACTCCTTAAGCTTGAGTTGGACTCCTCACATACTGAGTATGCTTTTCTCAGCCACATAGAACTCTCAAACTCAGAAAATTACAAACATCAAAAACTAAAAATGAAGCTTCTATTTATAAGGGAAACTTTGAGTAGACATTTACATTGAACTAAGGTTGAATTCATGGTGTAATGGGAGAAAACATTGGTTACTAAAGAGTTGCTCAACCACCCTTACCAGCCATCTTCCTAGCAAATGATCACCTATGTTTAGCAGCTTGTAAGTTATATAAAATAGAGTACAGACCACTGTTCATGTACCTTTTGTGTCACTTATTTTGGGACAAGAGCAAAAATCTCAGCATTTGATCATCTAAGGCTTGGTTTTGGTTCTTTAATTCCCATAATGTAATATTAAGGTACAATTATTACCATATTAGGAAAATTAGGAATTATTCATGTACTTATATCATATAATCCATGTACATTAGATACATGCAATAAAATAACACAGTTAGGTATTATTGTCCGGGTAGTTCCATAATTATCTTTACTACTCACATAATCATATTATAACCTTATTTAATATTAATGTTTATTTAAACATTTAATTCCTTCCTTAGTTTCTAGAATACACATATATTTAATCATTTATGTATTAAAATTACATATGACTTCACTGCACTACATGGTACCTTATATCATTAGTCCCATTTAAAGGTCACAATTCATGTATTCTTAGGCCATAGGTATTATATATTACTACAACCCACATTTTCCATATAGTAATATTATTAATATTTTAATTGGGTTAAATATCAATCAGTTGGGTACTTTCAACCCATTATCACCTTTTATAATCACAATGATTAATTAATATTAATCATTTATTTTCTTTTCAATAATTATTATGCACTCCACTAATTAATAGAATATAATATTCCATAATATTACTTAATCAACCAATATTTATTTCGAGTTAATTAATTAAATCTTTATTCAAGTCATGTTTTGCTAACTAAATTCCTTCATGAACACATAATCACCATTTATGACCATTATATGAGTCTCTAACCTTCATTGCTTGAAATTTAAATTCCACAGACTTATTGTAATTTTCTATGAGACCGACGCAATTGCTACCTGGTTATAGCTTTGAAATGGGCGCAATTAAAGCATACCAAAATCGGAGGAGCATAAGATCTCGTGATTCAAGCGTAAATGAAACCTACGCTTCTAAATACTTTACACATCTTCCTTAAGTTTTAACTCGTCTAACATCATTCCCCTCTTTGATTTTCACATCATCGGTTACTATTTTCCTTAACAATTCAAGGATAACACTTCAAGTTTTAAAACTCTATTTCCCTTATTAGTTTAACCAACTATACATCTCCTTTACGGTTTCTGTAACAACCCGGGTCAAATCCCGAGTCCAAAACAAATCTTGGGTCAAATCCCAAGTCCAAATCAAATCAAATCCATCAAAATAAGGCCTCAAACTACTGGTCCAATAGTATCTTCTTGGGTCAACTTATCCCACCACAGGCTCACCCAAAAGGTCATGACTTGAAGGTACTATTGGTAGTAACTTATTTCCTTATATGCAGACAAATTTTTCCCCTATCTTTCGATGTGGGACTGGGGTGTTACAAACTCCCCCACTTCAATTTCTGACGTCCCCGTCAGAACCGATCACACACATAGCCCAAAGATCTTTACCTCTCTAGCCATTGTGGGATTAATATCGGCTGGCTTCGTGTCCCTACCTTCGAACCTCCATCTCTCCATTGTGGGATAATACCACCAGCCTTCGTGTCCCCACCTCCGACAACCCGATCGGATGACTCGACCTGAGCTTTTGAGAGTCGGCTCTGATACTATATGTAACAACCCGGGTCCAATCCCGAGTCTGGAACAAATCTTGGGTCAAATCCCAAGTTCAAATCAAATCAAAGCCATCAAAATAAGGCCTCAAACTACTGGTCCAATAGTATCTTATTGGGTCAACTTAGCCCACCACAGGCTCACCCAAAAGGTCATGACTTGAAAGGTACTATTGGTAGTAACTTATTTCCTTATATGCAGATAAATTTTTCTCGATGTGGCATTGGGGTGTTACAGTTTTTTACCACCAAAAACACAAAACTCGAATATAACACATACATACATTCCTTTAATCTTCACTTCTCTCCGTGTATTAAATTACTTAATAATTCTCTAACCAATTTAAAGGTATATCAATTTCCTTCTCTCGTTAACAACGTACACGCATACAAGTCTAAACCAAGCACACATCGAGTCTTTAATAGTATTCAATATAGTACACTGAGTGGTTTCCCACAAACAACCAACAAATTAGTTTCCGTCTCGTCTACACTATTTTCACAGTGAGTTAGATCGGTTACAAATTCGTATATACCTCCACTCTCTGAAGAAATTATTTAGCCCAGCTCCTATACATCCACCATTAAAGAGTACGGTTGCACTATCTTAGACTTGATACTTACTCGTACATATTCTCAAGAAATTGGTGATTATTAAAGATATTTAATGTCACCAACTTACTATTATAAAATAATTTCAGATAAATTATTTAATATTAGTAGATAATTTTTATCCATCTTCTTTACTAATTCATTTCTATAATTTATAACAAATATATAATAACCATATATATTTATTAAACACAAGATCACTTATTACATAGCTCATATTATCCTATGTAACACAATACCACATACCTCGTAACACATTTATATTCTAGTTCGAACCCATCTCATGCTTTAAGAATTTTATTTACTAAATTCATCTTTAAATATTTTCTGAAAATTTGGGTTCTTACATCCTCTCCCCCTTATAAAGATTTCGTCCTCGGAATCACCGAAGCCTCCTCTACTCTATGCTATTCTGAATATTACCTATTCCTTTGAATAATTTTATCCGTTCTCTTTTCAGAAGTTTTTATTACAATAACTTTCTCCAATGCATTCTACCACTTTTTCCTTTCTAAGGAACATTCTACTTGTGAAGCCCTCAAAATAGGTATACATCACCCATCTTGGGTCACCAAATACATGGTACGGAATACAAATACACAACACGAGCTAAGAGTTTTTACATGAATATTGTCTTCTAGATAATATCCAAACTCAAACGAAGTCCTCATTACATTTATTGTTACACTATTTTATAGAATAGTGAGGACTAATATAACAGCATCTCGAACCATCACTCCGTTCCCCGACTAGTCCCGGCTACGTTCTCATTTCCTGAAGAGAACAATGAAAGCAAAAGGGTGAGCTTAACTAGCCCAGTAAGAAATAGTATGACCAAGATAATGCAGAATAAATTATCATTAGCATTCAACATTGTTAAACTGATAAAATACAATAAACATCAAGTTTAACTACAGCGGAACAAGTAATCAATTAGAAGAGTCAAGTAGAGCATGATATCTACTATCTTCTATGATTTAAAAAAAATTCATCAACTTTATCGCTGAGACTCAACTTAATAAATAAACCAAATCATCGAATCATCCCTGCACTACGGGCCAAGGATATTCATGTAATCATCAATGGTCATGATTATACCGAATAATCCCTTATTATAATCATACCAACAACTGTCCATCAATGCACTACGGGCCAATGAGGACTTTTATCGCATCATTTGTAACATTACGGGTCATGATTATACCGAATGATCCCTAGTCATAATCATACCAATCAATAATCCATCTATGCACGTAACCCACAGATGACTTTCATCACAATATAAGCATAAGGATGATGACAATGATATAAGAATTCAATTAAAAGAAAGCAAGGGATAAATTTTAAAGATTTATAATTTAATTTATCCAGAATTCAATAATGTTCAAATTGCCAACATGATACCTCTTTGTGGAGTAAAATTTAAGAATGATATTGTATCAAAAATGATTTGGACCGAAAAGAAACTAATTTTTATCATGAATAGTACTTCGGGTGAATAGTACCCTATGAATAGTACTGTAAGATTAGTACCTCGTGAATAGTACTTTGTGAATAGTACTTCTTGAATAGTACTTTATAAATAGTACTTTGGGAATAGTACCCATGAATGGTACTTTATGAATAGTATTGTATAAATGAAAAGTATTCATGGACAGTACTCCGGCATGAAAAGCTTAAAATTTAACAAGAATTGGCAAAAAATATCCTTGTGAAACGATACTAGCTGAAGCATAAATTTCAAGGATATTCTACTAATTTCACGGAGTATAGAAGTAATACTTTAACAAAATGAGGGTATAATTAGGAATACGAGACAAAATAATATTAATCACATACTACAGAGTATCCCTTACCTCAGAAGAAGACTAGATACTGGAATAGTGAGGTAGCAGACTTCTCTTCTTCTTTCTCTCTATAGCTTCTCTCTCTATAATTGCTCTTGTGAGTCTTAGTGAATTGGTGAGAATGAAAGAAGAATGAGCTTCTATTTATAGGAAAATATAGTTTCAATAATTACACATTTTGGGGTCGAAATATTATAATATAACACCTTCATCTTTTCCTTCATTTTTAATTTAGTCATGCAAGTATTATCAAACTTGCACCACCTCCCCTAATAGTACATCATGTGAATCAATAGTACATTCATGTGAATCAATAGTTCTATACTTGTGAAAAAAAATAGTTACAATATAGTACCTTCATCTATACCTCCATTTTTAATTTAGTCATGCATGTATTATCAATGTTGCACCACCTCCCCTAATAGTCATGCATGTGAATCAATAGTATACATGTAGCATCCCCAAATCCGGGTCCCAAATCACCACGGATCTGGTATAATATTTCAATAACTAATTACGGAAGATATCAACATAAATTGTTTATACATTAAACTTACACACTATTCACTAAGGTCGAGAACCTTCACTTAATACACAATTTATAACTTATTTGACTTACAATAATATTAATATACAATAATGTTACAAACTTTATCTGCACGTATAATCCAAAGCTGGACTTGTCTTTATCTTTTCCTATATCCGACGTATTCATCTTTATCTGCAATGTTTATCATGATATAGCAAGGATGAGCATAAGTTTACTCAGCAAGTATAAATTTATTTAAGGATATATCATGATGGAAAGAATTAAACAATAAGCTGGCTATAATTCTACAATATAATTGATAACTAGCATGAACAAACTTTCATAGCTGAACGAACATTGAACATGAACATAGCAATTATATCTGGACCGAATGGTAATGAATGTGATCAGCCTTTTATACCCGTTAATTACATGCATTATGCACAGAGTGCAAATAAATAATTCATAGACATGGCAATCAGTAATGATTAACTAGAAGCATATTTGAATGAAACAACTCGAGGTCGAGTTAAGAAAAACTTGCATGTTCGGTCGATTACTGTTACACAATTTAATAAGCTTTGTTTGAAGACCTAACATATAAATAATATCAATATACAAATTAGAATAATATCATCACAATTTTAAAATAACCTAAACACATTAACACATAATCCTATTAGTCTATACATCACATAAGACATAGTATCAAGTTAAACTATTGTAGTCCGAGTTGAATTCGGCACAATTCTGACACCCCGACGGTCTAGTCAGATATTTATCAAGTTTAAGTTCAATTAAACTCTATCTAAACACTTAAAAATTATCTTAGATAATTATATTATCAATCAAAATAATTCTCCAAGTATCATAATAATTTTTTAAATAATTATTATCATTTATCATAATTTTTTAATCATTAATATCGTATTTATCTAATTTAAATACCAAAATATTCTATTATCATTAATATTTATTTAATATTAAATATTAATGAAAATCATAATATAATATTATAATATATTTATAATATCACAAAGTATTTTTAATACTTTAAAATCATATTTATATGATTTTTAAACAGTTAAATCCATTATCCGATAATTGCCATTAATATTAAAATATTAATATTTTCATGACAAAATATCAAAAGTTATATTTTATAACTTAAAATATTTTTATAACACTTAAATAATTTTATATGATTTTTAAATCATTAATTCTATTTTACATGAATATTTTACAAACTTAATTATACAACACGAGCTAAGAGTTTTTACACGAATATTGTCTTCTAGATAATATCCAAACTCAAACAGAGTCCTCATTACATTATTGTCACACTATTTTATAGAATAGTGAGGACTACTATAACACCATCTCGGACCATCATTCCGTTCCCAGACTAGTTCCGGCTACATTCTCATTTCCTGAAGAGAACAATGAAAGCAAAAGGGTGAGCTCAACTAGCCCAGTAAGAAATATTATGACCAAGATAATGCAGAATAAATTATCATTAGCCTTCAACAGTGTTAAACTTATAAAATACAATAAACATCAAGTTTAACTGCAGCGGAACAAGTAATCCATTAGAAGAGTCAAGTAAAGCATGATATCTATTATCTTCTATGAATTAAAAAGTTTTTCATCAACTTTATCGTTGAGACTCAGCTTAATAAATAAACCACATCATCGAATCATCCCTGCACTATGGGCCAAGGATATTCATGTAATTATCAATGGTCATGATTATAACGAATAATCCCTGGCCATAATCATACCAACAACTGTTCATCAATGCACTACGGGCCAATAAGGAATTTTACCACATTATTTGTAACATTATGGGTCATGATTATACCGAATGATCCCTGGTCATAATCATACCAATCAATAGTCCATCTATACACGTAAGCCACAGATGACTTTCATCACAATATAAGCATTATGATGATGACAATGATATAAGAATTCAATTAAAAGAAAGCAAAGGATAAATTTTAAAGATTTATAATTTAATTTATCTAGAATTCAATAATGTTCAAATTGTCAACATGATATTGCTTTATGGAGTAAAATTCAAGAATGATATTGTATCAAAAATAATTTGGACCGAAAAGAAATCAATTTTTGTTATGAATAATACTTCGGGTGAATAGTACCCAGGTGCATAGTACCCCGTGAATAGTAATTTAGAAATTGTACCCCATGAATAGTACTTTATGAATAATACTCATGAAAAGTACTTCGTAAATAGTACTTTATGAATAGTACTTTATGAATAGTACCTGTGAATAGTACTTTGTGAATAGTACCGTATAAATGAATAGTACTCATGGACAGTACTCCGGCATGAAAAGCTTAAAATTTAACAAGAATGTGCAGAAAATATCCTTGTGAAACGATACTAGATGAAGCTCAAATTTCAAGGATATTCTACTAATTTCACGGAGTATAGAAGCAATACTTTAACAAAATGAGGGTATAATTAGGAATACGAGACAAAATAATATTACTCACATACTACAGAGTATGGAAGAAAATATTATTCTTTATGAATACTGAACAAAAATAATATCCCTTACCTTAGAAGAAGACTAGATACTGGAATAGTGAGGTAGCAGACTTCTCTTCTTCTTTCTCTCTATAGCTTCTCTCTCTATAATTGCTCTTGTAAGTCTTAGTGAATTGGTGAGAATGAAAGAAGAATGAGCTTCTATTTATAGGAAAATATAGTTTCAATATTTGCACGTTTTGGGACTCCAAATATTACAGTATAATACCTTCATCTTTTCTTTCATTTTTAATTTAGTCATGCAAGTATTATAAAACTTGCATCACCTCCCCTAATAGTACATCATGTGAATCAATAGTACATTCATGTGAATCAATAGTTCTATACATGTGAAAAAAATAGTTACAGTATAGTACGTTCATCTATACCTCCATTTTTAATTTAGTCATTCAAGTATTATCAATCTTGCACCACCTCCCCTAATAGTACATGCATGTGAATCAATAGTACACACATGTGAACAAATAGTTATAAGCATGTGAATTAATAGCAATTAATTGCTCATTTATCCGATTAATTACCCGATTGGTCAATATATCCTCCAGACATCAATTATTATCGAAATAGATGTCGATTTTCACTAACACTAATAATCCCAACACAATGGAACTATCAATTTCATCTTTAATCAACACGAACTTATTCATCATTAATATTATAACTCACAATATTTAACTAACAGATCATTCCCAGGAAAGAGGGGGCTTTCCGATAAGGATTTCTTGTGACGCTCCCAAATTGAGGTACTTGAAACCCGAACTCGGTGCTTCACGATACCATTTCTATGAGCGGAAAAATATTAATAATAATAACAATAATATAAATATCAAACTTAATTTACATATATTAGAGTCTAATCCCAGGTACGCGACTTTTACTATATTTCATTACATGATAGATAATACATAACATTGTCTTAATGTCTAACTATTACAAAAGATACCATTAAACTTATTCTTGTTTACTTTCCTTTCCCCTTGTTCTTGCCTGAACCTTCTGGTTGATCACACTTAGCTGAAAACATTTAAATTTAAAGCAAGAATGAGCATTTGATTACCCATTAAGTAATAGCAACAATAAATATTAGCTTAAAGAATTAAATGTTTACTTTGAATGACACTTCTACAACGAATCAACAGTTGTGAAGTATGCTAAAACAATTCTAACAACATATCAATTCTATATCAAAACTTTGAAACTACATACTGACTATAAATGGAGATCAGTTGATGACTATAAACATTGTTTTCAATTTTTGATAAGGTTTAGCAGAACTTCATCCGCAAACTGTCATAACTTACGGGCGAGACGGTGATCTGCCCAATGTGCCCTATATTGATCAACACTACATGCAAGAACGATATTATCGTTCATCTCATCCGCCTTAGGTGCACAAAAATTTTCCCATGTTCAGGATGTTCATACTTAGTCGGGAATCCGAACCAAAAAAATTCGGTTAGATATAATAAAGTTTTATCATGTTCAATGATATTTTTAAATATGTGTCTAGCTGAGTTAAATAGCTTAGACGGCTTTTAATTAATGTATACATACCGAAAAACAATAGGTATGTATCAACATGTGATTAAATACAATGATTATCCAAGTAGGGACACTTGTATAACCATATTTAGAAATTAACAAACAGAATAAATATCTGTATTATACAATAATAATGTGTTGATAAACAATGATCGGATGTGACGCCCCCAAAATAGGTATACATCACTCATCTTGAGTCGCCAAATACATGGTACAGAATACAAATACAATCTTAAATATACAACAAGTGCTGTGAGTTTTAATACAAATATTGTCTTCTAGACAATATCCATTCTCTGAATAAGTCCTTATTACAATTATTATCACATTATTTCATAGAATAGTGAGGACTACTAATGTTATCATCTGGACCATCACTCCGTTTCCCAACTAGTCCCTGCTACGTTCTCATTTCCTGAAGAGAACAGTGAAAGAAAGGGTGAGCTCAACTAGCCCAGTAAGAAATATTATGACTAAGATAATGCAGGATAAATTATCATTAGCCTTCAACAATGTTAAACTGATAAAATACAATAGACATCAAGTTTAACTGCAGCGGAATAAGCAATCCATTAAAAGAGTCAAGTAGAGAATAAAATCTACTATCTTTTATGATTTAAAACATTTTTTTATCACTTTTATCGCTAAGACTCAGCTTAATAAATAATCCACATCATCCATGCACTATGGCCAAAGATATTTATTAGGGTCACGACCACAAATTATCCATGCACTACGGGCCAAGGATATTCGTGTATTCATCAATGGTCATGATCATGCCAACAACTGTCCATCAATGCACTACGGGCTAATGAGGAC
Source organism: Panax quinquefolius (assembly GCA_020205615.1). NCBI lineage: Eukaryota > Viridiplantae > Streptophyta > Magnoliopsida > Apiales > Araliaceae > Panax > Panax quinquefolius. Next base: position 72,479,799 of record CM035155.1, on the reverse strand, counting down.
TTTTACCACATCATTTGTAACATTACGGCCATGATTATAAAGAATAATCCTCGGTCATAATCATACCAAGTCCATCTATGCACCATCTGTGCCACAGATGACTTTCAAAAATATAAACATGAGGATGATGACAATGATATAAGAATTCAATAAAACAAGTTCAAGAATTAGTTTATCCAGGAACTAATAACGTCCAAATTGTCAATATGATACTTCTTTGTAGAGTAAAATTCAAGAATGCTCAGAAGAATATTTCCATGAAAAGATACTGGATGAAGCGCAAATGTCAAGGATATTCCACTTATTTTAATGGAGTATAGAAGTCAAAACTTTAACCAACTGAGTATAATAAAGAATGGAATAACAAAAGAAATCACCAGGCATGTGATAGATCGCATAAGCAAGTTATTCCAACAGAATAATAAATACGGAACCAGTCAGACATAAACGCCATGCGAGACGTGATATTCCAATGTAATAATAAAGATGTAACCGTGTCCTGTGATAAAGCGATATGTGTGCGGGATATTCCAATGAATAATAAAGAATGGAATAACAACATAAATCATCATGCATGCGATGTAATCGCATGGATAGGTTATTCAATGTAATAATAAATAATAGAACGATTCAGTGTAACATGACAAGACACAAGATATTCAAAGGTAATAATAAAGAACGGAATAATAGAAGAATTTTACCATGTATGCGGTGAAAGTAGTATGCACACAAGCCAATCATGTTTGATGATAAAGCATATACTTTGTAACAATCTTATTCATTTATTAATAAAAAGTATTAATTTATTAAAGGCTTTTAATTATCTACATGATGTCTTTGTTTTATAATATGTGATAAACCCATAGTTTTAAGCAATGCTTTTAGAATAATGATGATCATCATTCTAATGAGATCTAAATTCTTAGAAAGCTTAAAACTAAAATAGTTCCCAATCATTGGATTACTAAATTGGGGATTAGTGAATCTGGATGATTAAGTACATACGTTGCTTGCTTTCATTGGATGAGGATGATTGATCTCATGATCATTTGTGTGGAGACACTAAAGCAAGTATGTAGGTGCTTATTAAAGAATAAGTTCATTGAACGTGGCTCGCTAAGGAATACCTAATGGAGTTTTATTTGCTGTCAATAGGAATTCTGTAGTGATAGTAGTACAAGTAATCCTTGGACTTGAGATCATTATAGTATCTTGTGTATGATGAGTTATACTTTGACTTATTCCTTAAGACCCTTAGGGTATATCAAAGGTATGCTTGGGTATAATAAGTTATACATGGAGATAATGTATGATCAATAAAGAATCTACCACTTCTAATAAAAGAAGAGAAATGTCCTATGTGATTCGATAAATGACAACCCAAGTAGTCCTTGGTTAAGGCGAATGAAATTAGAAAGGAGTTTCTAATTTGCATTATTTGGAGTTGTGCATTTAAGGATCGAAAATATATATAAATAAAATAAGACTTGACAGTAATTCCATATCTTATATTTAATTGGGACATTGTATGGTGGAAGGATTGAATTATGACGGTAACTATTTACTCAAAGGTTCTTTAATGATTAATGTTGAAATCTATATTATCCGGAAAGTCGTTGATCGCTAGGGAGGCTTATCCCTATTGTAGAATAAATATTATTTATTTAAATAAATTAATTATTTAATTTATTTATTTAAATAAGATTAGAATTGTTCTAATTGATTTATTCACAATGGGTTTAATATGGAGAACCTAAAGGGTCACACCATAAAAGGAAGAATAATTATTTAAGAAGTTAATGGCATAATCGTAATAATATGTTATATATTTAATTTAATCTATGGTGATAGAATAAATTAAATAACTTAATATTTATTATTTAATATTTTAGAAATATTAAATATAAATTAATAAGAGGAGTCTTATTAATATTATTACAATTATTATTATTTTAATTTCTAAAAGAGTTTAGGAATTAATTTAATATAAGTACTCTCATTTATTCCTAATAAGATTAGGAGGGAAAATTAATTAAAGGAGTTTAATTAATTATCCCTAATAAGATTAGGGAGCCCATTTAATTAAAAAGAGTTTAATTAAATAATACCTTATTTTAAATAAGGTGGGTTTGATATCTTTATAAGAGGAGTCTTATATCGGATATCGGATATCGGATATACGTAATAATTCCAATTGTTGGAGAGTACGCCTTTTCTATAGAGATAGAAAACTAGGGTTTGAGCCAATACACCATCTTCTTGAATTTTATTATTCCTGGTGGATCACCTCAGAGGCCAAACACTTGGGTGGATAACGTTGATCAAAGGAAGGAACCAAACCCGGTGGATTCAAGTTGAACGCGAAAAGGATTTGGAGGTGAACTTGTACCTGAGGAAGCTCGGATCTTCAAGGGTATGATTCTTATTCATATCTTTTCGTTTAATTAATAATTATGCATAAAGGGTGATCCGGGTATATGGTTTGTAAAATTTTAAACTCGATTTTACACGCTTACATTTCAATTTGTGCAATTTGATTGCTTTATGAATATTACAAACCTAATAAGTGGCATCGAGCCAAACCTTTATGCGAATTATTTATTGTTCAGATTTGATATGTATATTGATATGTGTTTAGAACAATTTTTTTTGGGCATTATTTTATTGTATAAAATTTATCTAAAAAAAAAAAATTATTAATCGCGAATTCGGCCTGATATGTTAATCACGTGGCTTCATGTTACTCAATATATGATAGGCGCGGATCACGAAGCATGTTAACAGTTTTTAAAATAAAAAAAAAAAAAATAAGGAAGGTGTATGCTCACGTGGATGCAGGATTCACAAAAGTGCCAGGATTTCATATGAGCTATTTTTTTGAAGCAACAAGTAATCAAAGAAAACGTGATTATATATATAATATTTACGGTAATATAATATATATTATATATATATAATATTTACGTTAATATATATTATATATATATATATTTTTATTTTAATATATATTATATATATAATAATATTTATTTATTATAATATATAATATATAATATTTTAATAATTTTATAATTAAAATAAAAAGTTTTTTTTATATTAAAATATAAAGTTTATTTTAATTTTAAAATTAGAATTTCATGCTAAGTAATTAGAGTTGGAATTGGATTTTATGATAACTAATTGGAGTTGAAATTGTATTCCATGTTTCCTTAAATAAAAGAGTTTATTTAGATATGAAATAAGATTTCATATTATTCAAAATAAAAGAGTTTATTTGTGAATAGGAAAGAGAATCCTAATTTCTTAAATAAAGGAGTTTATTTAGATATGAAATAAGATTTCATATTATTCAAAATAAAGGAGTTTATTTGTGAATAAGGAAAGATAATCCGTGTTTCCTTTAATAATTTTTTATATATATGGAATTGGATTCCATAATTAATTAAAATAAAGGAGTTTATTTTGATTAAAATTTTGATTAAAATAAAATAGTTTATTTTATTCAAAATTGGATAAATTAAAATAAAATAGTTTTATTTTGATTTAAATTTGGATTAAAATAAAGGAGTTTATTTTGATTCAAAATTAGATTTTATACTAACTAAATTTGCCCATTAAATGATATCAATATATATATTAAATGTTTATTATTCGTGAGATGAATGTTATTTATTGATGCATATGGTGATGTGTATGATAATAAATGGGATTGATTATGGACTATTGACCAATGTGATTGGATTTTATTTTAGTTGGATGCATGAATGTATGGGTTTTATTAAATGGGGTCTGCGTACCTCGTCTTCTCTAATTTTCTTAATATAAATTCTATATCCTCCTATGTACTTCCCTCGATGGCACGATCAAGGTTTCTATTTATTTTAAATAGTTATGTAAAAGGAATATTTAGAATTATTTTGAAGAATTGGAGATCAAAGGACAAGAAAGCATGAAGATCCGCTTTGTAATGGAGCCCGGGTTTAAATGTAATAGTTATATTTAAATATTATTTCTTGCACCCCTAGGGTTTGACCTTTTGGTTCACTTGGTGGCTCTAGTGAACCAAACTAGAATAAAAGTCCATAATCAATCCGAGTAGAATATAGTATTCTATATGCGCATGCTTATACTATATATATATTATATATTATGCAAAACATGCTTCGCATGTTAATTAATATGACTTGTATTTTATATATATATATGTAAATGCAGCGCTAAACAAGATGAGACAAATTAATAACAAACCCTCAATTTTTATATTAAGTCCTAAGCGTTCAAAGATATTTAGAATATCGAACGTCGCCTTTCTAGCATGATAAAATTAATAGAGTATTAAATATTTAATATGAGTTTGTTGTGTCACCACAAGGTAAGTATTAAGTATTTAAGATGTTAATTTATCACATTTGATGCTTATAAAGAAAATTGAACAATATTGTTTGGTTGTGTCACCACAAGGATGATATTTTCTTTTTGAATATATGGAGTGCTAGGTCGGACTTAACTTGGATAATTTTGATTGGATGTGCCACCACTTGATCAAAATAATCTAAGAGGCAAAATACAAGGAGTTGCATAGTTGATGTAATTGACAAAAGTTGTCTACCTATTTATTTATATATAGTTTGTTGTGTCACCACAAGACTATATACATTTGAAATGGGATCCTTATTCTCACTAGCAAATCTTTAATTAGATTTTTTGCCGAACTATATAAGTGAGGGTAATATAGTTTGAAGAAAATAGTGGGAGATACCAATTTAAAACAAGACCTAAATTATTTTGGTAATTAATAAAAGAATGTATGCTAAAATGTTGTTAATCACAAATTCATTTTACGTAATTTTACAATGTCTAAAATTACTATCATGCGAAGCATATTAGATGCTAAATTAACCGGGCCAATTAAAGCGGATTGGTTAAGGAATTTGAGAATAGTTCTCATGGTGAAAAGCTATCTTATATCCTAAATACGCCTATCTACGCAATGGTTGCGAATAATGCCTCCGAGGAAGACATTGCTACTTTTATAAAGTGGCAAGATGATGCTGATTGGCTCGATGCATCATGCTCGCATCTATGAGTAACAAGCTTGTCGTCATACAAGATGAAACTATGGATGCTCCTACTATATTCCCGCACATCAAGTAGTTGATGGTGAGGAAAGTAGGACCGATAGATATCGACATATCTAAGGAGCTCTTCCGATCTAGAATGGCCAATGGCACTATAAATGCAGATAAAAAGTCCTTAACATTATCAATTTGATTGATCAATTAGGACAACCTGGTTTTGTCATGGATGGAGAGTTGAGCCAAGATTTGATCTTGCACTCATTCCAGGACTCCTTTCACAATTGTTGTGAATTTTCATATAAACAAGCTAGATATCACTTTTTTGATTTGCTTAACATGTTGAAAAATGTTGAGAGTCACTTTCAACCAAGAAAGACCATGTCTTACTTGGTAGGGGCCAAAGGATATTACGAAAAGAAGAACGATTCAAAGAAGGTAAATAGAAAGGCATAAACAAAGGATAATAAGAACAAAAGCGATATGGATAGCAAAGGAGTTTGCTTCCATCGCAATAAGCTGGACACGAAAGAAACTACGAGAAGTATCTTGCAGATGCTAACCAAAGAAGCTTAGTGAAGTTTTAGATTTATAATACGCTTTTTTGTTCATGATTGAAATAAATTTTCTTTAAGTCAAGGTTCTACTTGGGTATTGGATACCGACTTTGGTTATCATAAATATAGATTTATGAAGGACCAAGCGTAAGTAGAAAGCTAAATAAATATAAGTAATCCTATGTGTGGAAAATGAAGCAAAGGTTCTTTGATTAGCTATAGAAACTTATAGTTTAGCAATGCCTACGGGAAAATCTATTAAGTCAATAAGTTGTTATTGTATTCCAATTCTTGTTAAAATATTATTTCCATTTTATTGTTGGACAATGAAATCTTTGGTATTATAATTAAGAACAATTGTTGTTTCTATTTAAAATAATAATGTTTTGTATATATACCCGAAATATTACTTAATAAATTTTGTATACTTGACTTATATGAAAATAATTTTGCATATTGAACAAATTAGTATAAGAAAAGGAGATGATCATTCAAAGAGTTGAATGTGTGTATTTGTCGAATACAAGTGTGAATTATTTGAAAGGTTCAAAGAATTGAAGTGAAACAAATTAGCAATGTATTAAGATTCTTTGATTAGATCAAGGAATAAATACTTGTGCAATAAGTTTCTAGATCATCTCAAATGGTTTTCTCATAATGGACACATCTTCGATACGCAATAATTGATTGATGTATCCGAAAGGAAAAATTGTACCTATTTGAACATGGTGCGATCCATAATAATTTTACCGACATTCCAAAGATCCTTACAGGATCATGTCCACAGAAATGGTCGTGACATATCTACGAAAAGGTAACCTCTAAATCCAACCCCAAGACTCCATAAAAGTTACTGGACAGGAGGATTCCTAATCTTAAGTATGTTAAGATAAGGGTTGTCCAACTTATGTGAAAAGGTTTCAAAGGATAAGCTTGGGACAAGATTTGACAAGTGTCGATTTGTGGGACATCCTAAAGTAAGTTTAGGGTATATGTTCTATAATCTCGCTTAGCAAAAGGTGTTTATTAAGAGAACACGCGCCTTCTAAGATAAAGGTGTTTATCATTAAAAGGGGCTAATGGGAGGATAATAGATCTTGAAGAGTTCAAGAACCACAAAACACTATAAGTCAAATAAGAGGAACCTATAGATAAACCTATTGTACCACCAACCTAATCATAACCGAATAGTAGAAGATACCTAGGAGGTATGGATTCATCATGGATGATGATGATGAGGCACGATCATAGAAGATAATGATCCAGTTCCATACGATGAGGTAAGTGTTGTAGACACTCAGAGAAATGGATTGAAGCAAGTTTCTCAAATATGGAACATTCGTTTTAATGAGGCAATCAAAAGAGTTTGATTTTATCAAAATAAGAATGAACCTAGTGTGTACAAAAGGGTCGAGTGGGAGCATCGTGACATTCTTAGTACTATGATATGTTGATATACTACGTTGATATAAGGAATGACATACCAATGCTACAATCAGTAAAGATAAAGTTGTCTAAACATTCATCCATGAATGATTTGGAAGAGTATCTTAATTGGGGATATAAATCTATATAGATAGATTTAAGAGGATGCTCGACTTAACCCAAGGAACGTATATTCATTTGATGCTAAAGTCGTTTAGCATGGCAAACTCCAAGAGATGTCTCATGTCGATGAGCTATGGGTGTATCTCTCTTAATAGTCTCCATAGACTCTCGAAAAGAGAGGTCGCATGAGTGACAATCATGTATGCAATGAAATGTACGAGACCTGATGTTGATCAGTCATATTCTGGAGAAGATCACTGTAAGACAGTGAAAAACATCTTAAAGTACTTAACCGACACTAAGGATGTGATCAGATTTATGGTGGGTTTAAATTAAAACTAGAGGGCTTAACAGACTCAAGTTTTTCGATGAGACCAAGATAACGAGAAAAATCCACTTTAAGGTAAAGTGTTATCTTGAATAGTGGTGCGATGAATTGGAAAGGTTCCAAACAAAGAAAGAGTTCTTTGGTTTAGTGATAAAGACAAAGTAAATAGCTATAAATGAAGTCGCAAGTTGATTGATTTTGGATTAAAAGTTCATTACGAACTAGGAATAGTTCTAAGTCTCATATTGGATCTAAACATGTGTTGTGGCACTTTCATTTGATTATTAGAATCATTGAAAGATGGGAAATCACTATAGAGATAGTGGACTCTCATGAACAACATTACATATCCATTAACTAAAGCTTATCCAACTGCAGGATAATCGTCACTTAGAGAAGAAGAGTATAAGATACAATGGCGATTGGCTTTAGTGCAAGTGGGAGATTGAAAGTAGTATGCACACAAGCCAATCATGTTTAATGATAAAGCATATACATTGTAACAATCTTATTCATTTATTAATAAAAAGTATTAATTTATTAAAGGCTTTTAATTATCTACATGATGCTGTTTTATAATATGTGATAAACCCATAGTTTTAAGCAATGCTTTTAGAATAATGATGATGATCATTCTAATGAGATCTAAATTCTTAGAAAGCTTAAAACTAAAATAGTTCTCAATCATTGGATTACTAAATTGGGGATTAGTGAATCCGGATAGATTGGTACATACGTTGCTTGCTCATTGGATGAGGATGATTGATCTCATGATCATTTGTGTGGAGACACTAAAGCAAGTATGTGACGCCCCCAAAATTAGGTATACATCACCCATCTTGGGTCGCCACTTACATGGTACTGAATTTAAATACAACTTACTAACATAACTATCGTGTATAATACGAGTAAATCCGTGAGTTTAAATCACAAATATCATCTACTAGATATTATACAAACTTATTCAAAAAGAGTCCTCATTACAATTATTATCACACTATTTCACTGTAATAGTTGAGGACTACTAATGCTATAAAGAAGAGACCATCACTCGTGATTCCTAACTGTCCCAAATATATTCTCATTTCTCAAGAAATTAAGTGAAAGAAAGGGTGAGCTCGAACTAGCATTTAAAGAAGAAATATTATGACTAAGATAATGCAAGAATAAATTATCAATAGTCTTCAACAATGTTAAACCGATAAAATACAATGTAAGACAACTCAAAGGTTTAATGATTAATGTTGAATATGCAATCCATTAAAAGAGTCAAGTAGAAAATAAAGTCTACTATCTTTTAGGTTTTAAAAGGTTTTTCATTTATTTATATAAATGAGATTAGAATTTTAATAAATATTCCACATCATTAAATCACCCCCGCAAAGGGTGCACAGGATATTCTTTTAGAATAATTATTTACCACAATTATTAATGGCATCTACGGCCAAGAATATTTGTGTATTCATTAATGGTCATGATCATGCCAACAAAATTCCATCAATACTACTTAATCGAGGATTTTTACCACATCATTTGTAATATTAAATATAAATTAATAAGAATAGTCTTCGGTCATAATCATACAAGTCCATTATTTTAATTTACAAAGAGTTTAGGAATTAAAAAATATAAACATGAGGATGATGACAATGATATAAGAATTAAATAAAAACAAGTTCAAGAATTATTTTATCCCAGAATTATTAACGCCCAAATTATCAATATGAAAGCTTTTTTAAGAGTAAAATTCAAGAATGAAAAGAATATTTTCATGAAAAGATCTTTGGATGAAACGCAAATATCAGAGGATATTCCACTAATTTCATGGGTAGAAGTCAAAGTTTTAACCAATTTGGGTATAATAAAGAATGGAATAACAAAAGAAATCACTTTTGCATGCGATAGAAAGCCGCATGCATTTAGTTATTCCAACCCATGAATAATAAATTCGGAACTTGGTGGTGAAATTCACAAGCCAAACAGGATGTTCCAGCGTTAATAATAAAGATGGAACAAACCCAAAGTGGATTCAAGAACAACGCGAAAGGATTTGGAGGTATTCCACTGATGAAGCCTCGATCTTAATAAAGATTTATTCTTTATCTTTTCGTTTAATTAATAATTATGCATAAAGGATGATTCCATATGGTTTGTAAATAATAAACTCGATTTTACCAAGCACTTTTTATGCAATTTGATTGCGTTATGAATAGTCAAAAAAACACATGCAGACAGGATGTTCCAATGTAATAATAAAACGGAATTTTGGGTGTAAAACACAGCATGTGATGTTCAACAGAATAATAAAGAGCAGGATGTTCATGCATGTGAATCAACAAAATCATAGAAGAATGTCACCAAGTATAGGGTAAACCGGCGTGATACAAAAGTTATTCAAATGAATAATAAGCAATGGAATAACAACAGTTCTCTTCATGAATAAGAAAGAATAACACCCCTTACTTTTGGTAGAAGATTGAATCTTTAAATGAGCAAAGTAACAAAATACTCTTCTTCTTTCTCTCTTATTCTCTCTATATTTTCTCTCTTTGTAGCTTGAATGAATTAAGTGAAAATAATGAAGCCCTAGGCCTCTATTTATATAAGATTTCTAGCTTAGCACCCGCTTGGTGTGAAAAGGCAAGTGGCTCGGGACGACTAGTTTGGACTTTGTAATGTGAAACGACAAGTGGTTCGACGTCCGGTAGAGGTAATTACTATTAACGAAGGTAAATACTATTGACGAAGGTAAATACTATTCACAAGGGTAATTACTATTGACGAAGGTAAATACTATTCACAATGGTAATTACTATTGACGAAGGTAATTACTATTGACGAAGGTAAATACTATTCACAAGGGTAATTACTATTGACGAAGGTAATTACTATTGACAAAGAGACTCTTAGATGATGACATATGAGCCCCCCATAAAATAATCAAACTTACCACAAATCATTTTTTTTCATCAACACATATTTAATCTTTCAACAATTATTAATCATTTATAACTTGTCGTCTCAATTATTGATTTAATACTATAACATATTATACGAGATGATCTTGTGACAATAATTGAATCAATAATATAAGAGATATGATGCAAAGCAATTCATTGTAGTAATAATTGAGCATAAATGAGTGACTTCTCACGTAAGCATCAATAATCAATACTGTGTGCTACTACGCAACTACGCCAGACATTCTTGTACTTTTACCACCGGCAAGGCGGTTCAACAGTTTTAACGGTAACACCTCCATAGTTATTTTTATAAAATATTTTGTCGTTTTCTCAATCCGACAATAATTACATGCTAGGGGTCCACCAATGATTGAGCCATTGTATTTAATATTCCTAACAAAAGAATATTCCCCGACCAAACGAATATTTTATAACAACTCGCATACTTTGCAAAATTTATAAATATTACCCACAACTATAACATTATATCAAATTTATTCCATAATATTCAAAAATAATATTTATAGAAAAATTCATCTTTATTTATAAAAGATGGGGTCTTACAAAGTATGTAGGTGCTTATTAGAGAATAAGTTCACTGAACGTGGCTCGCTAAGGAATACCTAATGGAGTTTTACTTACTGTCAATAGGAATTCTGTAGTGATAGTAGACAAGTAATCCTTGGACTTGAGATCATCATAGTATCTTGTGTATGATGAGTTATACTTTGACTTATTCCTTAAGACCCTTAGGGTATATCAAAGGGTATGCTTGGGTATAATAAGTTGTACATGGAGATAATGTATAATCAATAAAGAATCTACCACTTCTAATAAAAGAAGAGAATGTCCTATGTGATTCGATAAATGACAACCCAGTGAGTCCTTGGTTATATGTAATGAAATTAGAAAGGAGTTTCTAATTTGCATTATTTGGAGTTGTGCATTTAAGAATCGAAATACATATAATTAAATAAAATAAGACTTGCAAGTAATTCTATGTCTTATATTTAATTGGGACATTGTATGGTGGAAGGATTGAATTATGCGGTAACTATTTACTCTAAGGTTCTTTAATGATTAATGTTGAAATCTATATTATCCGGAAAGTCGTTGATCATTAGGGAGGCTTATCCCTATTGTAGAATAAATATTATTTATTTAAATAAATTAATTATTTAATTTATTTATTTAAATAAGATTAGAATTGTTCTAATTGATTTATTCACAACCTAGGTTTAATATGGAGAACCTAAAGGGTCACACCATAAAAGGAAGAATAATTATTTAAGAAGTTAATGGCATAATCGTAATAATATGTATATTTAATTTAATCTATGGTGATAGAATAAATTAAATAACTTAATATTTATTATTTAATATTTTAGAAATATTAAATATAAATTAATAAGAGGAGTCTTATTAATATTATTACAATTATTATTATTATTTTAATTTCTAAAAGAGTTTAGGAATTAATTTAATATAAGTACTCTCATTTATTCCTAATAAGATTAGGATGGAAAATTAATTAAAGGAGTTTAATTAATTATCCCTAATAAGATTAGGGAGCCCATTTAATTAAAAGAGTTTAATTAAATAATACCTTATTTTAAATAGGGTTACTTGATATCTTTATAAGGGGAGTCTTATATCAGATATCAGATATCAGATATACGCAATTCCAATTGTTGGAGAGTACGCCCTTTTTCTATAGAGATAGAAAACTAGGGTTTGAGCCAATACACCATCTTCTTGAATTCTTATTATTCCTTGGTGGATCACCTCTAGAGGCCAAACACTTGGGTGGATAACGTTGATCAAAGGAAGGAACCAAACCCGGTGGATTCAAGTTGAACGCGAAAAGGATTTAGAGGTGAACTTGTACCTGAGGAAGCTCGGATCTTCAAGGGTATGATTCTTATTCATATCTTTTCGTTTAATTAATAATTGTGCATAAAGGGTGATCCGGGTATATGGTTTGTAAAATTTTTAAACTTTGATTTTACACGCTTCCGCTCAATTTGTGCAATTTGATTGCTTTCATGAATATTACAAACCTAACATGCGGTACTTTGCATAAACAGGTTATTTCAACATAATAATAAGGAATGGAATAACAGAAGAATTTCACCAAGTATGCAGATTTCAGCATAAACAAAGTTATTCCAACATAATAAAGAATGGAATAATAAAGAATGGAATATGTAAGAAGTTTTCAACATAATAATAAAGAATGGAATAATGTATACAGAAGTTATTCACCAAATAGGGGAGTTAATAAAGTTAAAGGAATGAATAATAGAAGGATTTCACCAAGTATAGGGAGTCCGCAGATACAAAAGTTATTCAACAGAATAATAAAAGAGCGGAACCGGTCCCACAGAAATGTCTGGACATTATATTCCAACATAATAATAAAGATGGAACTGTGTCCCAAGGCGTGAAACGATAGACAGGATATTCCAAATGTAATAATAAAGCGGAACTAGGTTAAAGATAAAATGCATGCATGGATATTCCAATGAATAATAAAGAATGGAATAATGTAAGAATTTCACCATGTATGCGGTACTTTGCATAAACAAAGTTATTCCAACATAATAATAAAGAATGGAATAATAGAAGAATTTCACCATGTATATGTACTTCAGACAGACAAAAGTTATTTCAACATAATAATAAAGAATGGAATAGTAGAAGAATTTCACCATGTATGCGGTACTTCGCATAGACAGGCTATTCCAACATAATAATAAAGAATGGAATAATAGAAGAATGTCACCATGTATGCGGTACTTCGCATAGATAGGTTATTCCAACAAAATAATAAAGAATAGAATAACAGAAGAATTTCACCAAGTATAGGGTAGTCCGCGTATATAGGTTATTCTAACAGAATAATAAAGAATGGAATAACAGAAGTTCTCTTCATGAATAAGAAAGAAATAATACCCCTTACGAGTACAACAAATAATTTCCCTTACCGTTAAAGAAACTCGATATCGAAGTAGTGAAGTAGCAGAAAACTCTTCTTCTTTCTCTATATAATTTCTCTCTCTAGAGTTTCAGTGAATTCGTAAGAAATAGTGAAGGAATGAGCTTCTATTTATAGGAGAATGGATTAAATAGTAACTAATTCATGAACAGTCCAGATTGATTTACTTTTAAACGGATGGTCCATATTGATTTACTATTAAAACTTAAAGCAACGGTTTATCTTGATTCACTATTAAAACTTTAAACCAAATGATCCATCTTGATTCACTATTAAAACTTTAAACCAATGATCCATATTGATTTATTATTATAAATTCAACCAACTATTCAAAAATTAGCACATCTCCTTATGGAATAATATTGTACCCAAAAATAATTTGGACCAAAAGAAATATATTGTCGGTGAATAAGACCCATGAATAGTAACTTGTGAATAGTAACTCGTGAATAGTAACTCATGAATAGTAACTTGTGAATAGTACTCCGACACAAAAAGTGTCCCGAATACCCGATTGAATAATATAACCTCCAGACATCAATTATCATTGAAATAGATGTCGATTTATACTAACACAAATAATCCCAACACAATGAAACTATCAAATTCATCTTTAATCAACGCGAACTTATTCATCATTAATATTATAACTCACAATATTTAACAATCAGGTTGTTCCCAGGAAAGAGGGGGCTTTCCAATAAGGATTTCTCCCTATTGGCGCGCAATTAGGTGACCAAACCTCTCCTTGACAGAACTTCTAGACATTGTAAATATTACAATTTAATAATATGAATAACTTAGTCGTCTCAATTATTGATTTAATAATATAACATATAATGCAGATGATACTGTGACAATAATGGAATCAATAATATGAGAGATATGATGCAGCAATTACTGTAGCAATAATTGAGTATAACTAAGCAATTTCTCACGTAAGCATCAATAATCAATATCGTGTGCTACTATGCAACCACGCCAGACATCTTGTACTTTTACTACCGAGTAGTTCAACAAGATAACGATTAAACTTCGCCGTTATTTTTATAAAAATATTTTTGTCGTTTTCTCAATCAAACAATAATTACGCTAGTGGGGTCCACCAATGATTGCGCGGTTGTACGAATATTCCCTGCTAAAACGAATATTCCCTGACCAATCGAATATTATATAACAACTTGCATACTTTTCAAAATTTATAAATATTACCCACAACTATAACATTATCTCAAATCCACACCATAATTTTGAAAAAATATTTCGAGAAAATTAAATCTTTATTCAGTAAAATTTGGGATTTTACAATCTCCCTCCTTATGAAATTTTGCCTCGAAATTTACATATGTACACTGTGCTTAAAACGGAGATGAGGACACTTCACGATTCTAACTTCGAGGTATAACCTTTAAGCGTAGAATATATTCCAGGATTTTAACAGGTACATCTTCATACGTTAAATTATCCGCTATCTCGTCCGGTTCTAAATCAATAATGTGGTTCGGGTCATCCACATATTTACATAACATCGATTCGTGAAAAAAATTATGAACACGCGACATACTTGACGGTAAAACGAGTCTATAAGCCATAGTTCGTACTCGATCGAGGATTTCAAATGGGCTAATTAAATCGAGGATTGAGATTTCCTCACTTCATCAATTCTTGCTTCTAGAATAACGCCCTCTTGAACCTTCTTTTTCATGTTCATCAGCTCCGGGTCTGTAGCTTGAGCGGCTTTAACTTTATCGATTAAAGTCGATTCTACTCGTATATTCGTTATCTTCACATAGGTTCGTATATTCACACTCGTAAATGCATACGATCTTCTACTCAACGCGTCAGCTACCACGTTCACTTTTTGCACGATAGTATTGAATGGTACGATCGTAATCTTCAACAACTCGATCCAATGTCTTTGGCGCATGTTATGTTCATTTTGGTTGAAGAAATATTTAAGGGTTTTAGAAATGGGTTTTGTACTGGGGTCAATACAAAATTCGATTTCACGCTCTAGGGTAGGCTAAGAAGTCTTCAAGAATACGTCAGGAAATTTATTAATGATAGAAATATCATTCAAAACTATGACTCTCATCCATAACTTGGATAGTACGTCACATTGATACCTATCAACTTGCCATCGTCATTCACGACGTCGCCTTATAGAAAGTTTTGCTTGGTGCATTCCACACAAGGAAGTCAACAACGAAAGGATCGGGGCTCTTTACTTATGGCTTGATATGACAATGATTAACTTTAGTGGTTTGGTTGCTTGAATTCACATAACAGGTTGGTTAGAAATATGAAAGCTAACAACCTTACGAAAAGCATGATGAGTATTTAACCAATCGATTTCTAAAATCACATCAATGGAAAGTATTTTGAAAGAGATAAGATCGACAGGTAACGTGAAAGTGTCGATTTGAATCAAACAAGATTAATAAACAGTAGAGGTAACGAAGGTTTCTGCTAATGAATTTTCACCCAATAGGTCAAAGTCTAACTTCTCCGGAGTCAATTTAAACGTTGAGCGCAAGCAAGAGAGATAAAAGAATGGGTAGAACCGGTATCTAATAAGGTATATACTTCGTAAGAACTTATAATTAACTAACCCGTCCTAACTTCGTTTAGGTTACTCGCTTTTTTAGAAGTCACGAAAAACGCTCTTCTTGAAACCACCGACTTTGTTTTGTCCGTATCCAACTTTGGTGCCACCGTCCCAGCTGGACTTAACTTTGGTGCACGACAAAATTGGGCTAGGTGACCTTCTCTTCCACAATTGTAACATGCTTTGGATGGCATCGCGCAGTTTGGATTGATATGTCCCTCCCCTCCGCATTTGAAACATATGATAGGTGGTCGTTCTCCTTCCTTTACAACGGGTGTTGGTGCTGACGTCTTTTCATTATTGTTGAATTTCCTCTTCTTGAAATGTCCATTCTTATTATTTTGGCCATGATTACCACCGAAGTGGTTACCATTTCTGGCATGCTGATTCCCTCCACGCTTATTGTCACCGCTTCGATGACTGTTATAAGTGGTATTATCATTTTGCCGGCAGCTCTCTTTTGGTTGCGTTGACTCATTATCGCGCTCTAATAACTGAGCCCTATTAACAACATCTAAATACAAACATAGTTTATGAGAAATGAGGTATTGGCGTATCTCGGGTTTTAAACCACTTAGAAACATTCGCGTCATTCTCAACTTATTATCAACTAAATGGGACGCAAACCGGGACAACTCGGCGAACTTGGCTTCGTACTGCGACACGGTCATGTTATTTTGCTCCAACTTGATGAATTCTACTTGTGATGAATACTTTCAGAAAAGTACTTGTCATTGAACAATTCTTGGAACTTCTCCCAAGTCATCTTCAGTGTGGCAGGTTGAGTACGTTTTACAGATTCCCACCAGTAATCTGCCTCTGTACGCAACATAAAGGTGGCAAAGGGAACCTTTTGCTCCTCGGTGCATCCCAAGACATCAAATATCTTGCAGATCTGCTTTATCCACGTCTCCGCCTTAAGTGGTTTTGGCTCTCCAAAAAACTCCGATGGTCCCAGCTCCTTGAACGGTTTGGCGGTGACCATCCGAGAGTTGCCAGTGTTTCCACCTGCATTCTGGACAGGAGCCGCTCTCACCTGATGTTGGATGAATTGCATGAAGCCTCAGAACATTCTATCGTTCATCATTTGGTCAGTGTTGTTGTTTCCCTGAGGATTGTCGCCTTCTTGATGCACATTATCCACGATTATTAGTCCGTGGAGACTCAAGCGGTCTCTCGTGCTCCATTGATGTTCTCAACATTCCGGATGCCATTTTCAAACATCGCCACAAAAAAGGGTTAATTAACATATCACATATTATCCCTATACTCGACCAACCAATTAAATAACAAATAAACTTAGGTAGGTCATACTACTCAAGGAATTCCAAATCTCTCCCTCCTAGTTCTTGTCTCACATCTCAAACCATGGATCAAATCCTAAGCTTTGATACTAACCGTGATGCCCCCAAAATAGGTATACATCACCCATCTTGAGTCGCTAAATACATGGTACAGAATACAAATACAATCTTAAATATACAAAAAGAGCTGTGAGTTTTAATACAAATATTATCTTCTAGACAATATCCCCTCTCAGAATAAGTCCTTATTACAATTATTATTACACTATTTCATAGAATAGTGAGGACTACTAATGTTATCATCTGGACCATCACTCCGTTTCCCAACTAGTCCCTGCTACGTTCTCATTTCCTGAAGAGAACAATGAAAGAAAGGGTGAGCTCAACTAGCCTAGTAAGAAATATTATGACTAAGATAATGCAGGATAAATTATCATTAGCCTTCAACAATGTTAAACTGATAAAATACAATAGACATCAAGTTTAACTACAGCGAAATAAGCAATCCATTAAAAGAGTCAAGTAGAGAATAAAATCTACTATCTTTTATGATTTAAAACGTTTTTCATCACTTTTATCATTTGAGACTCGATTTTAATAAATAATCCACATCATCCCAGGCACTACTACGGCCAAGGATATTCATTAGGGTCACGACCACAAATTATCCATGCACTACGGGCCAAGGATATTCGTGTATTCATCAATGGTCATGATCATGCCAACAACTGTCCATCAATGCAGTATGGGCCAATGAGGATGATGACAATGATATAAGAATTTAATAAAACAAGTTCAAGAATTAGTTTATCCAGGAACTAATAACGTCCAAATTGTCAACATGATACTTCTTTGTAGAGTAAAATTCAAGAATGCTCAGAAGAATATTTCCATGAAAAGATACTGGATGAAGCGCAAATATCAAGGATATTCAACATATTTCATGGAGTATAGAAGTCAAAACTTTAACCAACTGAGTATAATAAAGAATGGAATAACAAAAGAAATCACCAGGCATGTGATAAATCGCACAAGCAGGTTATTCCAACAGATTAATAAATATGGAACCAGGTCCGACGTAAAATGGACATACAGGATATTCCAACAGAATAATAAAGAATGGAATAACAACAGAAATCACCATGCATGCGATAGATCGCATGCAGAAAAGTTATTCCAATGTAATAATAAATAATGGAACTGTGTCAAAGCGTAATACGACCAAATGTGATATTCCGGACGAGAATAATAAAGAATGGAATAATAGAAGAATTTCACCATATATGCGGTACTTTGCATAAACAAGTTATTCCAACATAATAATAAGGAATGGAATAATAGAAGAATTTCACCAAGTATGCGGATTGATTGATAAACAAAGTTATTCCAATATAATAATAAAGAATGGAAGAACAGAAGAATTTCACCAAGTATGCGGTACTTCGCATAAACATGTTATTCCAACATAATAATAAAGAATGGAATAACAAAAGAATTTCACCAAGTATGGAGGAGTCCGCGTATACAGTTTACCAACCGAATAATAAAGAAAGGAATAACAGAAGGATTTCACCAAGTATAGGGGAGTCCGCGTATACAGGTTATTCTAACAGAATAATAAAGACGGAACCAGTCCCGACGAAACGCGCATGCATGTGATATATTCCAACATAATAATAAAGATTTAAACTGTGTCCGGCGTAAGCGAAAACGCATGCATGTGATATATTTCAATGTAATAATAAAGATGTAACCAGTCCCACATAAAACGCTTGCATGTGGATATTCTAACAGAATAATAAAGAATGGAATAACAGAAGAATTTCACCATGTATGCGGTACTTTGCATAAACAGGTTATTCCAACATAATAATAAAGAATGGAATAATAGAATAATTTCACCATGTATGCGGTACTTTGCATAGACAGGTTATTCCAACATAATAATAAAGAATGAAATAATAGAAGAATTTCACCATGTATGCGATACTTTGCATAGACATGTTATTCCAACATAATAATAAAGAATGGAATAATAGAAGAATTTTACCATGTATGTCTTACTTCACATAGATAGGTTATTCCAACATAATAATAAAGAATAGAATAACAGAAGAATTTCACCAAGTATAGGGTAGTCCGTGTATATAGGTTATTCCAACAGAATAATAAAGAATGGAATAACAGAAGTTCTCTTCATGAATAAGAAAGAAATAATACCCCTTACGAGTACAACAAATAATATCCCTTACCGTTAAAGAAACTGGATATCGAAGTAGTGAAGTAGTAGAAAACTCTTCTTCTTTCTCTCTATAATTTCTCTCTCTAGAGTTTCAGTGAATTCGTAAGAAATAATGAAGAAATGAGCTTCTATTTATAGGAGAATGGATTGAATAGTAACTAATTCATGAATCTTTATTATACCCAGTTGGTTAAAACTTTGACTTCTATACTCCATGAAATTAGTGGAATATCCTTGATATTTGCGCTTCATCCAGATCCTTTCATGGAAATATTCTTCTCAAAGATTCTTGAATTTTACTCTACAAAGCAAGATCATGTCGACAGTTTGGATGTTATTGGTTCCTAGATAAATTAATTCTTGAACTTGTTTTATTGAATTCTTATATCATTGTCATCATCCTCATGTTTATATTATGTTGAAAGTCATCCGTGGCTCAGAATGCATAGATGGACTTGGTATGATTATGACCAAGAGACTATTCTTGGTGTAATCATGTAGTAATGTTACAAATGATGTGGTAAAAATCCTCAAATTGGTCAGTAGTGCATTGATGGACGATTGTTGGCATGATCATGACCATTAATGAATACACAAATATTCTTGGCCCGTAGTGCATGAATAATTGTGGTCGTGATACTAAAGAATATCCCAAAGTAGAAAGTGCGGGTGATTCGATGATGTGGAATATTTATTAAAGTCGAGTCTCAAATTTATAACAAAGATGATGAAAAACCTTTAAATCATAAAAGATAGTAGATTTTATTTTTTACTTGACTCTTTTAATGGATTCATTGGTTCCATTGTAGTTAAACTTGACGCTCATTATATTTTATCGGTTTAACATCATTGTAGAGGCTAATGATAATTTATTCTCGCATTATCTTAGTCATAATATTTCTTCATCGAGCTAGTTGAGCTCACCCTTTCTTTCACCGTTTCTCTTCGTGAAATGAGAATATATTTGGGACGAGCCTGGGAACGGAGTAATGGTCCAGAGGATAACATTAGTAGTCCTCACTATTCGTGAAATAGTGTGATAATAATTGTAATGAGGACTCCTTTTGAGTTTGTATAATCTCTAGTAGACAATATTTGTATTCAAACTCAGCGCTTTATGTCAGTATTGCATACATTTACGCTTATATTAGTAAGTTGTATTTAAATTCTGTACCATGTATCTGACTACCCAAGATGGGTGATGTATACCTAATTTTGGGGGCGTCACAATGTTTGACCATGTGTAATTCACTATATAAAATGTTTCTGGGCTAGCTATTAATCAAATATTGTAGTATATATATAATAGTACAAGTTCATAACAATTTTTGGACCAAAATATAACACATGAGCAAGATCTAAGGACTAGAACATGCTGTCAGAGCTGTCCATCAAGTTTCTGGGCTGCCCAGAAAATAAAGTCGTGGCTGGTCAACGCTATAGATGGCCTTATAATATGCAATCTGTTTATGGTAAAGGTGTTCTAGACGTCAGGTTGTGTAGACAAACTAACATAGAACATGATTCAAGCACTAGTCAAGTTTAAACATCATCAAAGAACAAGATCTAATGCTTTGAACAAGCTGTCAGAGTTGTTTTTCATTTTCTAGGTTACCCAGAAATGAAGAACAGTTCGACTGCCCTACCTTGGGCTTCCACTACTTGTTGCTCGTGTAATATTTTTGTGATCTAAGGGTGGAAATGTTGTAGCCAGAGTGCAAATGAACAAATCTATTACATAAAATCATCATAACAACAACAAAATCTCTAGATCCATGCCAGTCAAACCATGTTAGAGATGGTGTTCATACGTTTTCTGGGTTACCCATAAAACAGAAATGTGATCGGGCTGCCTGGTTTGACCGTCCATTAAATCCATTCTGTTAGTCATCTAGGTTATATAAAAGCTTGAATATGTAGTCCAAATACAATAATATAACATGTATACAACAACAAAAAGAAATCGATAAACACAAGAGAGATTTGGACTCATGAACTTACTGTCAGAATGTTTTGGGTAAGTTTCGGGGTTACCTAGAAACAGACTGTCATGGTCGGTCAACCGACTTTGACCATCAATAAAATGGAATCTGTACATGCTACGACCGTAATCCCAGTTCCAATTCATAGACCACATAACATACTACAATTTCATACCTTTAAACAACAAAAACACATAACAGACTGAAATTTACAGGGTCTGACATTCGTTGTCAGACCACTTTTTAAACTTTTTTCAAATTTTGAAAATTATCAAATCCGAGCCTATAGATGTTATGGATCTAACATCTATCAACCCAGATCATCAACATACACTACATACAACATATTTAACACATAAAAACTAACATCTAACATGGAATCAAAGATCAGATTTCATTTAGGGTTTTATACCTTTCTTAAGCTATGCTTGAATTTGACTTTCTAATTTGATAAAGATGAACTAACACCAGTACAAAACCATAAAAATATAACACTTAAAAGATGACGTTTTTGTGAGACCCCAGATTTTATCAATAAAGATTTAAATTTTGTCGAAATAATTTTTTAATATTATGGTGTGAATTTAAGATAATATTATAGTTGTGGGTAGTATTTATAAATTTTGCAAAGTATGCAAGTGGTTATATTATATTCGATTGGTCGAGGAATATTCGGTTTAGTAGAGAATATTTGTACAACGGCTCAATCATTGGTGGACCCCACAACAGAATTATTGTCGGATTGAGAAAACGACAAAAATATTTTATTGAAATAACGGCGGAAGTTTTACCGTTGATACTGTTGAACTACTCGGTAGTAAAAGTACAGTAATACGTGTGGTTGCATAGTAGCACACGGTATTGATTATTGATGCTTATGTGAGAAGTCACTCAGTTTAATTCCATTATTGTCGATTAATAATATGAATTATTATAGCGATAATGACGTTTTGTTTTATTCATATTATTAACGTAATAAAAATGTAAACATCTTTTATATAAAACGAATACTTTATTAAAGTTATTCTATAAATAGAATATATTATATTTTATTATGCATAGGGTTGCATAGTATTTTACATAGTGTTTTGCATAGTGTTGCATAGTGTTTGCATAGTAAAATGTTTTTATATAAATAGAATATATTATATTTTATTTAAAAGATTTTGCTTTTAAATATGGACCGTCCGATTAAAGTAAATCAACTGGACCGTTCATGGATTAATTACTATGCATTCTATTTTCCTATAAATAGAAGCTCATTCCTTCATTATTTTCTTAAGAATTCTTTCAAACTCTAGAGAGAGAAATTATAGAGAGAAGCTATAGAGAGAAAATCTATAGAGAGAAAAGAAGAAGAGTATTCTCGGTACTTCACTACTTTGATATCCAATTGTCTTTTACGGTAAGGGATATTATTTGTTGTAATTGGTAAGGGGTGTTATTCTTTCTTATTCATGAAGAGAACTTCGTTATTCCATTCATTATTATTTTGTTGGAATAACCTGTAAAAGTGGCATACCCTATACATAACCTCGTGACACGCTGGCATACCCTATACTTGGTGAAATCCTTATATTAGTCCATTCTTATTTATTCGTTGAATAACTCAGATACGCTGGAATCCCCTATACTTGGTGATCTTCTTACGTTATTCCATTCTTTATTATTCATTGGAATATCCTCGTCATCGTAATGTGTTTTACACCGGACTGGTTCCATTGTTTATTATTCCGCATTTATTATTCTCATTGGAATATCCTCGTCTGCAGTGTTTTACACGGACTGGTTCCATTGTTTATTATTATTCAAAGATTTATTATTCATTGGATCATCTGCTTGCAGTTGTGAATTTCACCGACTCGGTTCCGTTATTATTATTACATTGAATAAACTGCCTATGCTAAGTACCGCATGCATGGTGATTTCTTTTGTTATTCCATTCTTTATTATACCTAGTTGGTTAAAACTTTGACTTCTATACTCCATGAAATTAGTAGAATATCCTTGATATTTGCGTTTCATCCAAAGATCTTTTCATGGAAATATTCTTCCCGATCATTCTTGAATTTTACTCTACAAAACAAGATCTTGTTGACAATTTGGACGTTAATAAATCCTAGAGAAATTAATTCTTGAACTTGTTTTATTGAATTCTTATATCATTGTCATCATCCTCATGTTTATATTATGTTGAAAGTTATCTTTGGCTTACGTGCATAGATGAACTTAGTATGATTATGACCAGGGTTCATTCGGTATAATCATAGCTTGATATGAATGATGTGACAAAAGTCCTCAGTGGCCTGTAATGCAGTGATGGATAGTTTTTGGTATGATTATGACCGAGAGGTGATTCGGTATAGTCATGACCATTGATAATTTGATGAAAATCCTTGACCGTGGTACAGGGATGATTAGATATTGTGATTTATTCATTAAACTGAGTCTTAGTGATAAAAATTGATGAAAACCTTTTAAAACCTAAAAGATAGTAGACTTTATTTTCTACTTGACTCTATTAATCGATTGCACATTCCGCTGCAGTTAAACTGGTTGTCTATTGTATTTTATCAGTTTAACACTGTTGAAGGCTAATGATAATTTATTCTGCATTATCTTAGTCATAATATTTCTTACTGGGCTAATTGAGTTCACCCTTTCTTTCACTGTTCTCTTCAGGAAATGAGAATATAGCTGGGACGAGTCGGGGAAAAGAGTGATGGTCCCGAAGATAACATTAGTAGTCCTCACTATTCTGTTAAATAGTGTAACAATAAATGAAATGAGGACTCCTTGAGTATGGATATTGTCTAAATGACAATATTCCGATTAGAACTCTCAGTTTATGTATTGTCGTATGTTACACGACAGTTGTATAATTAAGTTTGTATTTGAATTTATGTACCATGTAAGTGGCGACCCAAGATGGGTGACGTATACCTAATTTTGGGG
Organism: Panax quinquefolius; assembly: GCA_020205615.1. Lineage (NCBI taxonomy): Eukaryota > Viridiplantae > Streptophyta > Magnoliopsida > Apiales > Araliaceae > Panax > Panax quinquefolius. Next base: position 72,455,239 of record CM035155.1, on the reverse strand, counting down.
GCGCCACAGCTTGGTATCGAGCTTAGGGATATGATCCCCGGCCGAGATGTGAGATAAGAACTAGAGGGGAGAGACGGGAATTCCTTCGCTAGTATGACCTACCTAAATTTATTTGGTATTTAATTGGCTCATTAGAGTATAGGGATAATATGTGATATGTTAATTAACCCTTGTTTTGTGGATGGTGTTTGAGAATGACATCCGAAAATGCCGAGATAAGCAAGGAAGCACATGAGATTGTTGATTCACTCAAACAAAAGGTAACGACCAACAATACGATAATAATCATATCGGTGGCAACCGCCATCGTAACAATGATAACCATCGTGGGGAAATTATCATGCTAAGAATGGTAACCACTTGATGGTAATCATGGCAAAGATAATAGAAGTGGAAATTGCAAGAAGAGAAGGTTATTAAGCTCAATTTTGTTGTGCACCAAAGTCAAGTCTAATGGGACGGTGGCACCAAAGGTGGATATGGACAAAACAAAGTCGTTGGTTTTAGGAAGTGTATTTTCATGACTTATCAAAAAAGTGAGTAAACCGAACGAAGTTTACGCAAGTTAGTTAATTATAAATTCATAAGTCTATACCTTATAAGATACGGTTCTACCCATTATTTTATCTCTCTTGCTTATGCTCAATGTTTAAATTTGACTCAGGAGAAGTTAGACTTTGACTTATTGGTTGAAACTTCGTTAAGTAGGAGCCTTCGTTATCGCTTACTATTTTTAAATCTTGTTTGATTCAAATAAACACTTTCACGTTACTTCGTCGATCTTATCTTTTTGAAAATACTTGCCTTTGATGTGATTTTAGGAATCAATTGGTTAACTACTCATCATGCTTTTCGTAAGGTTGTTAGCTTTTATATTCATAACCAACTTGTTGTGCGTAATTCAAGTAACCAAACTACTAAAGTCAATTATCATCATATCAAGCCATAAGTAAAGAGCCCCGAACCTTTCGTTGTTGACTTCCTTGTGTGGAATGCAATCAAGCAGTGCTTTCAGAGGCTTACATCGTGAATGAAGATGACAAGTTTATAGGTATCATTGTGAGGTGTTATCTAGGTTAAGGGATAGAAGTCACATTGGTATCAATGTGACGATTATCCAAGTCTTGGACGAGAGTAATGATTTTGAATGATATTTCTATCATTAATAAATTTCTTGACGTATTCTTGAAGATTTCTAGCCTACCCTAGAGCGTGAAATCGAATTTTGTATTGAACCAAAGATGAAAAAAATCCATTTCTTAAACCCTCAAATATTTCTTCAACTAAAAGGATCTATTTACGAGGATTATGATGAAAGTCATAATAAAAGCATTGGACTAATGAAAATCATGGGTATATGAAGTATTAGTAAGTGTTATGATGAGTTATGTTGGTTATTATGTGAAAACATGAAAGTTTCTTAGAAATCACAAAGAGTTGAAAATCATATTTTGGTGAAAAACGTAACATGAAATTCAATTGACCATATCTCCTATTATATTTTGAATTTTTGAATGTGGTCAAGTCCTAGAGTTAGATCTATGAGTTACCTAACTAATCCAAGTGGAATTACTGGAAAAGGTGTTGTAGATTTTTGTGTGGACGGATTTTAGCAAAGGAGTGCAAAGCTGCAAAAACCGAAAAAGCTGCTACCATGATTTTAGAGGGGCTGTTTCGGCCACTTAAATTATGAGAAAAATTCTAGCCTTTTGGGAAATGAAAGTATATGGTAAAAGGTAACTCCTGTCCAAAAATGAGCTTATTCTGACTTAAAATGAGCAAGTTATGACCATTTCAATATTTAGGTTTTTCCGACAAAAAACGATATAACCGGAGTTCTACAACTCCGATGACCATGAAATTTAAACTGGAGGCTCACATTAACATGTGTAAGGTCTAGCCAAGATTTGGGAATTTCTGGAGTTAACCTTGAGGTAGCTAATTTCTTAAGGAATTAATTAAATTGATTTTGAAAAATAGTAAATGAATTTTAAAAATTTCGAGAAAAATGTATGTTCATTATGGGACTATATTATGCTAAATCCCAGAAAAGAAATATTTTTGGGACTGATTTGGTATTTTTCATGAAAATAGTTTAGTTACGAACATATGAGTTAAATATGTTATGTGAAGAAACAAAGTTGGAAATAGGATTTTATGGCTAGAGAATCCTATATAGAGTAAATGCATATTTTTTTATGAGGGAATTGATAATTGGTGATGATATCTTATGAGTATGGCATTTTTGAATGATTAAATGCATTATATGGAAAAGCGTAAACAATTGAGGTAAATTGTTTATAAATTTAAGAAGTGATTAAAATATTGTTATAATATTAATGATATTAGATTATGAGATTATTAAGTGATTGATAACATGGGGATATTCTTGAATCTGAATAAATTATATTATAAATGTTTAATATTTATCCTTTATCTCATTTGATTGATTCTTTATATCATTATCCTCATGTTTATATTATGTTGAAAGTCATCTGCTTTCAGTAGTGCATAGATGGACTTGGTATGATTATGACTAGGGATTATTCTTAAGATAATCATAACCGTAATTGAAAAACACGATTATCTTTGGCAGTAGTGCATGGATAATTTGTGGTCGTGATATTAATGAATACACAATTATCTTTGGTAGTAGTGCATGGATAATTTGTGGTCGTGATACTAATGAATACATAATTATCTTTCGTCAGTAGTGCATGGATAATTTGTGATCGTGATACTAATGAATACACGTTATCTTTTGGTAGTAGTGCATGGATAATTTGTGATCGTGATACTAATGAATACACGATTATCTTTGGCCGTAGTGCATGGATAATTTGTGGTCGTGATACTAATGAATACACGATTATCTTTGGCCGTAGTGCATGGATAATTCGTGGTCGTGATACTAATGAATATCCTTGGCCTATAGTGCAGGGATGATTTGATGATATGGATTAATTATTGAGCTGAGTCTCAGCAATGAAATATTAATTCATGGATATGGTAAAAGTCATCTTTGGCCGTAGTGCATTGATAGACTTGGTATGATTATGACCACGGAGTATTCGGTATAATCATGACCGTAATAGAAAACACCAATATCCTTGGCCAGTAGTGCATGGATAATTCGTGATCGTGATACTATTAAGCTGCGTCTCAGCATTATTGGTTTTACAGTTGTATATCTTTGGCCTGTAGTGCAAAGATGAATTATTAATGAATATCTTTGGCAGGATTGCAAAGATGAATTTAATGTTTTCAATGATAAAGGTATTCAAGGTATCTTCACCTCTTTATCATACCAGTCGTATCCTAATTTTGAGGGGCTTAAATTTCAATAAGGAGGGAGATTGTGAGACCCAGATTTTATCAATAAAGATTTAAATTTTGTCGAAATAATTTTTAATATTATGGTGTGAATTTAAGATAATATTATAGTTGTGGGTAGTATTTATAAATTTTGCAAAGTATGCAAGTGGTTATATTATATTCGATTGGCCTGGGGAATATTAGGTTTAGTAGAGAATATTCGTACAACGGCTCAATCATTGGTGGACCCCACAACAGAATTATTGTAGGATTGAGAAAACGACAAAAATATTTTATTGAAATAACGGCGGAAGTTTTACCGTTGATACTGTTAAACTACTCGGTAGTAAAAGTATAGTAATACTTGTGGTTGCATAGTAGCACACGGTATTGATTATTGATGCTTATGTGAGAAGTCACTCAGTTTGATTCCATTATTGTCGATTAATAATATGAATTATTATAGCGATAATGACGTTTTGTTTTATTCGTATTATTAACGTAATAAAATAGAAACATCTTTTTATATAAAACAGAATACTTTATTAAAGTTATTCTATAAATAGAATATATTATATTTTATTATGCATAGTGTTGCATAGTGTTTTGCATAGTGTTTTGCATAGTGTTGCATAGTGTTTGCATAGTAAAATGTTTTTATATAAATAGAATATATGATATTTTATTTAAAAGATTTTGCTTTAAATATGGACCGTCGATTAAAGTAAATCAATACGGACCGTTCATGGATTAATTACTATGCATTCTATTTTCCTATAAATAAGCTCATTCCTTCATTATTTCTTTTAATTCACTTTGAAACTCTAGAGAGAGAAATATAGAGAGAAGCTATAGAGAGAAAATCTATAGAGAAAAGAAGAAGAGTATTCGGTACTTCACTACTTTGATATCCAAAGTGTCTTTTTACGGTAAGGGATATTATTTGTTGTACCGTAAAGTGGGTGTTATTCTTTCTTATTCATGAAGAGAACTTACATTATTCCATTCATTATTATTACATTGGAATAACTCGTAAAAGTGGCATACCCTATACATAACTCGTATAATGTGCATACCCTATACTTAGTGAAATCCTTATATTAGTCCATTCTTATTTATTACGTTAGAATAACTTGTATACTGCTGAATCCCCTATACTTGGTTATCTTCTTACATTATTCCATTCTTTATTATTCGTTGGAATATCATATCGTGTGTTTTACAGGACTGGTTCCATTGTTTATTATTATTCAAACATTTATTATTTCTGTTGGATCATCCCGCTTGCGGTGTGAATTTCACGACTGGTTCCGTTATTATTATTCTGTTGGAATAACCTGTCTATACGAAGTACCGCATGCATGGTGATTTCTTTTGTTATTACATTCTTTATTATACCCATTGGTTAAAACTTTGACTTCTATACTCCATGAAATTAGTAGAATATCCTTGATATTTGCGTTTCATCCAAAGATATCTTTTTCATGGAAATATTCTTCCGATCATTCTTGAATTTTACTCTACAAAAGCAAAGATCTTGTTGACAATTTGGACATTAATAAATCCTAGAGAAATTAATTCTTGAACTTGTTTTATTGAATTCTTATATCATTGTAGTATGCACAAAAGCCAATCATGTTTGATGATAAAGCATATACTTTGTAACAATCTTATTCATTTATTAATAAAAAGTATTAATTTATTAAAGGCTTTTAATTATCTACATGATCTTTGTTTTATAATATGTGATAAACCCATAGTTTTAAGCAATGCTTTTAGAATAATGATGATGATCATTCTAATGAGATCTAAATTCTTAGAAAGCTTAAAACTAAAATAGTTCCCAATCATTGGATTACTAAATTGGGGATTAGTGAATCAGGATAGATTGGTACATCGTTGCTTTGCTCATTGGATGAGGATGATTGATCTCATGATCATTTTTTGTGTGGAACACTAAAGCAAGTATGTAGGTGCTTATTAGAGAATAAGTTCCTTTGAGCGTGGCTCGCTAAGGAATACCTAATGGAGTTTTTTTTGCTGTCGATAGGAATTCTGTAGTGATAGTAGTCTACAAGTGATCCTTGGACTTGAGATCATCATAGTATCTTGTGTATGATGAGTTATACTTTGACTTATTCCTTAAGACCCTTAGGGTATATCAAAGGGTATGCTTGGGTATAATAAGTTGTACATGGAGATAATGTATGATCGATAAAGAATCTACCACTTCTAATAAAAAAGAGAAATGTCTATGTGATTCGATAAATGACAACCCAGTAGTCCTTGGGCAAGCGAGAATGAAATTAGAAAGGAGTTTCTAATTTGCATTATTTTGGAGTTGTGCATTTAAGGATCGAAATACATATAATTAAATAAAATAAGACTTGTGATAATTCCATGTCTTATATTTAATTGGGACATTGTATGGTGGAAGGATTGAATTATGCGGTAACTATTTACTCAAAGGTTCTTTTAATGATTAATGTTGAAATCTATATTATCTGGAAAGTCGTTGATCATTTAGGGAGGCTTATCCTATTGTAGAATAAATATTATTTATTTAAATAAATTAATTGTTTAATTTATTTATTTAAATAAGATTAGAATTATTCTAATTGATTTATTCACAACTTAGGTTTAATATGGAGAACCTAAAGGGTCACACCATAAAAGGAAGAATAATTATTTAAGAAGTTAATGGCATAATCGTAATAATATGTTAAGTATATTTAATTTAATCTATGGTGATAGAATAAATTAAATAGCTTAATATTATTATTTAATATTTTAGAAATATTAAATATAAATTAATAAGAGAGTCTTATTAATATTATTACAATTATTATTATTTTAATTTCTAAAAGAGTTTAGGAATTAATTTAATATAAGTACTCTCATTTATTCCTAATTGGATTAGGAAGGAAAATTAATTAAAGGAGTTTAATTAATTATCCCTAATAAGATTAGGGAGCTTAATTAATTAAAAGAATTTAATTAATTAAATAAAACCCAATTCCTTAATTGTTAAGGTGGGTTGCCCACATCTATAAATAAGAGAGTCTTATTATGGGTGGTGGGGTTGTTGACTTTTTTCAACATATGACGTAATAATTCCAATTGTTGGAGAGTACACCTTTTCTATAGAGATAGAAAACTAGGGGTTGAGCCAAATACCCATCTTCTTGAATTTTTTCTTCTTCCTTGGTGGATCACCTCTAGAGGCCAAACACTTGGGTGGCTAACGTTGATCAAAGGAAGGAACCAAACCCGGTGGATTCAAGTTGAGCGAAAGGATTTGGAGGTGAACTTGTACACGAGGAAGCTCGATCTTGAGGGTATGATTTTATTCTTTATCTTTTCGTTTAATTAATAATTGTGCATAAAGGGTGATCCGGGTATATGGTTTTTGTAAATTTTTAAACTACGATTTTACACGTTTAGCATTATTTTTTGCAATTTGATTGCGTTCATGAATATTACAAACCTAACGGTGGCATCGAGCCAAACCTTTATGCGAATTATTAATTGTTTTAATTTGATATGTATATTGATATGTGTTTAGAACAATTTAATTGGGCATAATTTTATTGTATAAAATTTAAAAAAAAAATTAAAAAAAAAAAAAAAAAAAAAAAAAAAAAGTTTTTTTTTATATATATATATATGAATTAATGGGTAATTTTTTGGAAACAAAACAAAAAAAAAAAAAAAAAAAATTATTTTTTTTAAATGCAATTATAATGGAAATCGAGGAATCTAATTAATGGTAATGTTGGTTAATATGGTAATCATTGTGGTATATATATATAAAGATATTTAGTTAATAAAAAAATATAAAAAAAAAAAAAAAAAGCAGGTTATTTTTTCTTTTATAAGATGATTACGGATATATTAATATAAAATATATTAGATATATGCCCAAGGTCAATAAATAAAAATATATATATATATATATATATTATATATATATATATATATATATATATATATATATATATATATATATATATATATATATATATATATATATATTATTCTTATATTTATAATTAAAATAAAATGTTTATTTTAATTTTAAAATAAAAGTTTATTTTAATATTAAAATAAAAAGTTTAGTTTATTTTAATTTTAAAATTAAATATATATATATATATTAATTATTTTAATCTTAAAATAAAAGTTTATTTTAATTTTAAAATAAAAGGTTTATTTTAATCTTAAAAAAAAAAAGGTTTATTTTAATTTTAAAATTAGAATTTCATGCTAACTAATTAGAGTTGGAATTGGATTCCATGATAACTAATTGGAGTTGAAATTTGATTAAAATTTCCTTAAATAAAGGAGTTTATTTAGATATGAAATAAGATTTCATATTATTCAAAAAATAAAAGAGTTTATTTGTGAATAGGAAAAGAGAATCCTAATTTCCTTAAATAAAGGAGTTTATTTAGATATGAAATAAGATTTCATATTATTCAAAATAAAGGAGTTTATTTGAATGAATAGGAAAGATAATCAAGTGTTTCCTTTAATAATTTTTTTTTTTTTACATGGAATTGGATTCCATAATTAATTAAAAAAAAGGAGTTTATTTTGATTAAAGATTTTGATTAAAATAAAATAGTTTATTTTATTCAAAATTGGATAAATTAAAATAAAATAGTTTTATTTTGATTTAAATTAAAATAAAAAATAAAGGAGTTTATTTTGATTAAAAAAATAGATTTTATACTAACTAATTTTATTTAACTAAATTTGCCATTAAATGATATCAATATATATATTAAATGTTTATTATTCATGAGATGAATGTTATTTATTGATGCATATGATGATGTGTATGATAATAAATGGGATTGATTATGGACTATTGACGATGTGATTGGATTTTATTTTAGTTGGATGCATGAATGTATGGGTTTTATTAAATGGAATTCTGCGTACCTCGTCTTCTCTAATTTTTCTTAATGTAAATTCTATCTCCTCCTATGTACTTCCCCTGATTTCTTTGATCAAGGTTTCTATTTATTTTAAATAGTTTTGTAATAGGAATAGTTAGAATTAATTTTGAAAAATTGGAGATCAAGGAGCAAGGCGCTTGAAGACCCGTTTGTAATGGAGCAGGGTTTAAATGTAATAGTTATATTTAAATATTATTTCTTGCACCCCTAGGGTTTGACCTTTTGGTTCACTTGGTGGCTCTAGTGAACCAAACTAGAATAAAAGTCCATAATCAATCCGGGTAGAATATAGTATTCTATATGCATGCTATATATATATATATTATATATTATGCAAACATGCTTCGCATGTTCATTAATATGATGGCGTATTTTATATATATATATGCATGCGCGCTAAACAAGATGAGACAAATTAATAACAAACCCTCAAATTTTTTTATATTAAGTCCTAAGCGTTCAAAGATATTTGGAATATCGAGCGTAAGCCTTCTAGCATGATAAAATTAATAGAGTATTAAATATTTAATATGAGTTTGTTGTGTCACCACAAGGCAAGTATTAAGTATTTAAGATGTTAATTTATCACATTTGATGCTTATAAAGAAAATTGAACAATATTGTTTTGTTGTGTCACCACAAGGATGATATTTTTTTTTTTTGAATATATGGAGTGCTAGGTTGGACTTAACTTGGATAATTTTGATTCGGATGTGCCACCACTTGATCAAAATAATCTAAGAGGCAAAAAAAAGGAGTTGCATAGTTGATGTAATTGACAAAAGTTGTCTACCTATTTATTTATATATAGTTTGTTGTGTCACCACAAGGCTATATACATTTGAAATGGGATCCTTATTCTCACTAGCAAATCTTTAATTAGATTTTGCGAACTATATAAGTGAGGTAATATAGTTTGAAGAAAATAGTGGGAGATACCAATTTAAAACAAGACCTAATTTATTTTGGTAATTAATAAAAGAATGTATGTTAAAATGTTGTTAATTACAAATTCATTTACTGAGAATTTTACAATGTCTAAAATTACTATCACTCATGAAGCATATTAGATGCTAAATTAACGGGCCAAATTAAGCGGATTGGTTAAGGAATTTGAGAATAGTTCTCATATTTGAAAAGCTATCTTATGTCTTAATCGCCTATCCCCGCAATGGTTGCGAGACAATGCCTCGAGGAAGAGATTGCTACTTTTAGAAAGTGGCAAGATGATGCGCTGATTGGCTCGATGCATCATCATGCTCGCATCCATGAGTAATGAGCTTGACGTCGATGAAACTATGGATGCTCTCTACTATATTCTGCACATCAAGTAGTTGATGGTGAGGAAAGTGGGACTGATAGATATCGAGATATCTAAGGAGCTCTTAGATCTAGAATGGCCGATGACACTTCTGATGCAGATAAAAGTCCTTAACATTATCAATTTGATTGATCAATTAGGACAACGAGTTTTGTCATGGATGGAGAGTTGAGCCAAGATTTGATCTTGCACTCACTCCGGACTCCTTTCACAATTGTTGTGAATTTTTCATATGAACAAGCTAGATATCGACCTCATTGATTTGCTTAACATATTGAAAAATGTTGAGAGTCACTTTCAACCAAGAAAGACCAAGTCTTCTTGGTAGGGGCCAAAGGATCTTACGAAAAGAAGAACGATTCAAAGAAGGTAAATGAAAGGCGTAAACAAAGGATAATAAGAACAAAAGCGATACGGATAGCAAAGGAGTTTGCTTCCCTTTGCAATAAGCACTGGACCTTTGGAAAGAAAGCTGCGAGAAGCATCTTGCGGAGAGGCTAACAAAGAAGCTTAGTGAAGTTTGGTTACAAATACAAATTTTGTTCATGATTTAAAATAAATTTTTCTTTAAGTCGAGGTTCTACTTGGGTATTGGATACCGACTTTGGTTATCATAAATATAGATTTATGAAGGGACCAAGCGAAGTAGAAAGCTAAACAAATATAAGTAATCTATGTGTGGAAAATGAAGCAAAGGTTGCTGCATTAGCTATAGAAACTTATAGTTTAGCAATGCCTACGGGCAAATCTATTAAGTCAATAAGTTGTTATTGTATTCCAGTTCTTGTTAGAAATATTATTTCCATTTTATTGTTGGACAATAAAATTTTTGGTATTATAATTAAGAACAATTGTTGTTCTATTTATAATAATAATGTTTTTTATAGAACTGGAATATTACTTAATGGATTTTGTATACTTGACTTACGTGAAAATTATTTTGCAAATTGAACAAACTAGTATAAGAAAAGGAGATGATCATTCAAAGAGTTGAATGTGTATTTGTTGAAATACAAGTGTGAATTATTTGAAAGGTTCAAAGAATTCAGAAGTGAAACAAATTGGCAAAGTATTAAGATTCTTTGATTAGATCAAGGAATAAATACTTGTGCAATAAGTTTCTAGATCATCTCAAATGGTTTTTCTCATAATGGACACATCTCGATACGTAATAATTGATTGATGTATCACGAAAGGAAAAATCATACCTTGTTGGACATAGTGCGGTCCATAATGATTTTACCGACATTCCAGTATCTTCTAGGATCATGTCCTAGAAATGGCTGCATATCTACGAAAAGGTAACCTCAAAATCCGGCCCCAAGACTCCATAAAAGTTATGGACAGGGAGGATTCCTAATCTTAAGTATGTTAAGATAAGGGGTTGTCAACTTATGTGAAAAGGTTTCAAAGGATAAGCTTGGGACAAGATTTGACATGTCTGATTTGTGGGACATCCTAAAGTAAGTTTAGGGTATATGTTCTATAATTCTACTTAGCAAAAGGTGTTTGTTCTGAAAAACACGCGCCTTCTAAGATAAAGGTGTTTATCATTAAAGGGGCTAGTGGGAGGATAATAGATCTTGAAGAGTTCAAGAACCACAAAACACTATAAGTCGAATAAGAGGAACATATAGATAGACCTATTGTACCCAATGAATCGTAAATCGGAATAATACCAGAAGATACCTAGGAGGTATGGATTCATCATGGATGATGATGATGAGGTACACATCATAGAAGATGATGATCCGATTACATACGATGAGGTAAGAGTTGATAGACACTCTCGAGGAGAAATGGATTGAAGCAAGTTTTCTCAAATATGGAACATTCGTTTTGATGAAACAATCAAAAGAGTTTGATTTTATCAAAAACAAGAATGAACCTAGTGTGTACAAAAGGGTCGATGGGGGGCGTCGTGACATTCCTAGTATTATATGTTGATATACTACGGATAAGGAATGACATACCAATGCTACAATCGGTAAAGATAAAGTTGTCTAAACATTCCTCCATGAATGATTTGGGAAGAGTATCTTAATTGGGGATAAAATCTATATATAGATAGATTTAAGAGGATGCTCGACTTAACCCGAGGAACGTATATTCATTTGATGCTAAAGTCGTTTAGCATGGCAAACTCAAGAGATGTCTCATGTTGATGAGCTATGGAGTGTATATCTCTTAATAGTCCCCACAGACTCAAAAAAGAGAGATCGCATGAGAGTGACAATCATGTATGCAATGAAATATACGAGACACGATGTTGATCGGTCATATTATGGAGAAGTTCACTATGAGTCGGTGAAAAACATCTTAAAGTGCTTAGCAACGGCACTAAGGATGTGATCATATTCATGGTGGGTCTAAATTAAAACTAGAGGGCTTAACAGACTCAAGTTTTTCGAAGACAGACCAAGACGATGAGAAAAATCCACTTTAAGGTAAAGCGTTACCTTGAGCGGTGGTGCGAGTGAATTGGAAAGGTTCCAAACAATGAAAGAGTTCTTTGGTTTAGTGATAAAGACAAAGTATATAGCTATAAAATGAAGCTGCAAGTTGATTGTTTGGATTAAAAGTTCATTCTGAGAACTAGGAATAGTTCCTAAGTCTCATCTTGGATCTAAACATGTGTTGTGGCACTTTCATTTGATTATTAGAATCATTGAAAGATGGGAAATCACTATAGAGATAGTGGACTCTCATGAACAACATTACATATCCATTAACTAAAGCTTATCCAACGGCGAGGATAATCGTCACTTAGAGAAGAAGAAGAGTATGAGATACCATGACGATTGGCTTTAGTGCAAGTGGGAGATTGAAAGTAGTATGCACACAAGCCAATCATGTTTGATGATAAAGCATATACTTTGTAACAATCTTATTCATTTATTAATAAAAAGTATTAATTTATTAAAGGCTTTTAATTATCTACATGATCTTTGTTTTATAATATGTGATAAACCCATAGTTTTAAGCAATGCTTTTAGAATAATGATGATGATCATTCTAATGAGATCTAAATTCTTAGAAAGCTTAAAACTAAAATAGTTCCCAATCGTTGGATTACTAAATTGGGGATTAGTGAATCCGGATAGATTGGTACATCGTTTGCTTGCTCATTGGATGAGGATGATTGATCTCATGATCATTTGTGTGGAGACACTAAAGCAAGTATGTAGGTGCTTATTAGAGAATAAGTTCCTTTGAGCGTGGCTCGCTAAGGAATACCTAATGGAGTTTTATTTGCTGTCGATAGGAATTCTGTAGTGATAGTAGTACAAGTGATCCTTGGACTTGAGATCATCATAGTATCTTGTGTATGATGAGTTATACTTTGACTTATTCCTTAAGACCCTTAGGGTATATCAAAGGGTATGCTTGGGTATAATAAGTTGTACATGGAGATAATGTATGATCAATAAAGAATCTACCACTTCTAATAAAAAGAAGAGAAATGTCTATGTGATTCGATAAATGACAACCCAGTAGTCCTTGGCCAAGGCAGAATGAAATTAGAAAGGAGTTTCTAATTTGCATTATTTGGAGTTGTGCATTTAAGGATCGAAATACATATAATTAAATAAAATAAGACTTGTGGTAATTCCATGTCTTATATTTAATTGGGACATTGTATGGTGGAAGGATTGAATTATACGGTAACTATTTACTCAAAGGTTCTTTAATGATTAATGTTGAAATCTATATTATACGGAAAGTCGTTGATCATTAGGGAGGCTTATCCCTATTGTAGAATAAATATTATTTATTTAAATAAATTAATTGTTTAATTTATTTATTTAAATAAGATTAGAATTATTCTAATTGATTTATTCTATTAGGTTTAATATGGAGAACCTAAAGGGTCACACCATAAAAGGAAGAATAATTATTTAAGAAGTTAATGGCATAATCGTAATAATATGTTAAGTATATTTAATTTAATCTATGGTGATAGAATAAATTAAATAGCTTAATATTATTATTTAATATTTTAGAAATATTAAATATAAATTAATAAGAGAGTCTTATTAATATTATTACAATTATTATTATTTTAATTTCTAAAAGAGTTTAGGAATTAATTTAATATAAGTACTCTCATTTATTCCTAATTGGATTAGGAAGGAAAATTAGTTAAAGGAGTTTAATTAATTATCCCTAATAAGATTAGGGAGCTTAATTAATTAAAAGAATTTAATTAATTAAATAAAACCCAATTCCTTAATTGTTAAGGTGGGTTGCCCACATCTATAAATAAGAGAGTCTTATTATGGGTGTGGGGGTTGTTGATTTTTACAACATACGTAATAATTCAATTGTTGGAGAGTACACCTTTTCTATAGAGATAGAAAAACTAGGGTTTGAGCCAAACACCCATCTTCTTGAATTTTCTTCTTCCTTGGTGGATCACCTCTGAGAGGCCAAACATTGGGTGGCTAACGTTGATCAAAGGAAGGAACAAACCCGGTGGATTCAAGTTGAGCGAAAAGGATTTGGAGGTGAACTTGTACACGAGGAAGCTCGATCTTGAGGGTATGATTTTATTCTTTATCTTTTCGTTTAATTAATAATTGTGCATAAAGGGTGATCCGGGTATATGGTTTGTAAATTTTTAAACTCTGATTTTTTACTTTCGCTTATTTTTTTGCAATTTGATTGCGTTCATGAATATTACAAACCTAACTTTACAAGGATGCATACGGATCTCGGAATATAAAATATATATTATATTAGGTCATGCAATTAAAATTACGAATATATATATATATATTATTATATATATATATATATATATATATATATATATATATATATATATATATATATATATATATATATATATTCTTAATTATTTTATAATTAAAATAAAATATTTATTTTAATTTTAAAATAAAAAGTTTATTTTAATATTAAAATAAAAAGAGTTTATTTTAATTTTAAAATTGAATATTTATATATATATATAATTATTTTTAATCTTAAAATAAAAGTTTATTTTAATTTTAAAATAAAAGGTTTATTTTAATCTTAAAATAAAAAGGGTTTATTTTAATTTTAAAATTAGAATTTCATGCTAACTAATTAGAGTTGGAATTGGATTCCATGATAACTAATTGGAGTTGAAATTGATCTTTTTTTTTTAAATAAAGGAGTTTATTTAGATATGAAATAAGATTTCATATTATTCAAAATAAAAGAGTTTATTTGTGAATAGGAAAGAGAATCCTAATTTCCTTAAATAAAGGAGTTTATTTAGATATGAAATAAGATTTCATATTATTCAAAATAAAGGAGTTTATTTGTGAATAGGAAAGAATATCCGTTTTTTTAATAAAAATTTTTTTTTTTACATGGAATTGGATTCCATAATTAATTAAAATAAAGGAGTTTATTTTGATTAAATATTTTGATTAAAATAAAATAGTTTATTTTATTCAAAATAGGATAAATTAAAATAAAATAGTTTTATTTTGATTTAAATTTGGATTAAAATAAAGGAGTTTATTTTGATTCAAAAATAGATTTTATACTAACTAAATTTGCCCATTAAATGATATCAATATATATATTAAATGTTTATTATTCATAAGATGAATGTTATTTATTGATGCATATGATGATGTGTATGATAATAAATGGGATTGATTATGGACTATTGACCAATGTGATTGGATTTTATTTTAGTTGGATGCATGAATGTATGGGTTTTATTAAATGGGGTTTGCGTACCTCGTCTTCTCTAATTTTTCTTAATGTAAATTCTATCTCCTCCTATGTACTTCCCTTATTTCACGATCAAGGTTTCTATTTATTTTAAATAGTTTTGTAATAGGAATAGTTAGAATTAATTTTGAAAAATTGGAGATCAAGGAGCAAGGAGCGCTTGAAGACCCGATTTTGTAATGGAGCCAGGGTTTAAATGTAATAGTTATATTTAAATATTATTTCTTGCACCCCTAGGGTTTGACCTTTTGGTTCACTTGGTGGCTCTAGTGAACCAAACTAGAATAAAAGTCCATAATCAATCCGGGTAGAATATAGTATTCTATATGTGCATGCTTATACTATATATATTATATATTATGCAAACATGCTTCGCATGTTCATTAATATGACGCGTATTTTTATATATATATGTAATGCTGCGCTTAAACAAGATGAGACAAATTAATAACAAACCCCTCAAATTTTTTTATATTAAGTCCTAAGCGTTCAAAGATATTTGGAATATCGAGCGTCCGCTTTCTAGCATGATAAAATTAATAGAGTATTAAATATTTAATATGAGTTTGTTGTGTCACCACAAGGCAAGTATTAAGTATTTAAGATGTTAATTTATCACATTTGATGCTTATAAAGAAAATTGAACAATATTGTTTTGTTGTGTCACCACAAGGATGATATTTTTTTTTTTGAATATATGGAGTGCTAGGTCGGACTTAACTTGGATAATTTTGATTCGGATGTGCCACCACTTGATCAAAATAATCTAAGAGGCAAAAAGACAAGGAGTTGCATAGTTGATGTAATTGACAAAAGTTGTCTACCTATTTATTTATATATAGTTTGTTGTGTCACCACAAGGCTATATACATTTGAAATGGGATCCTTATTCTCACTAGCAAATCTTTAATTAGATTTTGCCGAACTATATAAGTGAGGGTAATATAGTTTGAAGAAAATAGTGGGAGATACCAATTTAAAACAAGACCTAATTTATTTTGGTAATTAATAAAAGAATGTATGTTAAAATGTTGTTAATTACAAATTCATTTACAGAATTTTACAATGTCTAAAATTACTATCACTGCGAAGCATATTAGATGCTAAATTAATTGGACCGAATTAAACGGATTGGTTAAGGAATTTGAGAATAGTTCTCATGGCTGAAAAGCTATCTTATGTCCTTAATACGCCTATCCCTGCAATAGTTGCAGACAATGCCTCTGAGGAAGAGATTGCTACTTTTAGAAAGTGGCAAGATGATGCCTGATTGGCTCAATGCATCATGCTCGCATCCATGAGTAACGAGCTTCGTCGTCAACATGAAACTATGGATGCTCTTACTATATATTCTGCACATCAAGTAGTTGATGGTGAGGAAAGTAGGACCGATAGATATCGGATATCTAAGGAGCTCTTAGATCTAGAATGACCGATGATGACACTATAATGCATGATAAAAGTCCTTAACATTATCAATTTGATTGATCAATTAGGACAACGAGTTTTGTCATGGATGGAGAGTTGAGCCAAGATTTGATCTTGCACTCACTCCGGACTCCTTTTCAATTGTTGTGTGAATTTTCATATGAACAAGCTAGATATCACCTTCATTGATTTGCTTAACATATTGAAAAATGTTGAGAGTCACTTTCAACCAAGAAAGACCAAGTCTCACTGGGTAGGGGCCAAAGGATCTTTACAAAAGAAGAACGATTCAAAGAAGGTAAATGAAAGGCGTAAACAAAGGATAATAAGAACAAAAGCGTCACGGATAGCAAAGGAGTTTGCTTCCTTCGCAATAAGCCTGGACAACGGAAAGAAAGCGCGAGAAGCATCTTGCAGAGGCTAACCAAAGAAGCTTAGTGAAGTTTGAGGTTATAAATACAAATTTGTTCATGATTTAAAATAAATTTTTCTTTAAGTCAAGGTTCTACTTGGGTATTGGATACCGACTTTGGTTATCATAAATATAGATTTATGAAGGGACCAAGCGTAAGTAGAAAGCTAAACAAAGATAAGTAATCCTATGTGTGGAAAATGAAGCAAAGGTTGCTGCATTAGCTATAGAAACTTATAGTTTAGCACTGCCTACGGGCAAATCTATTAAGTCAATAAGTTGTTATTGTATTCCAATTCTTGTTAGAAATATTATTTCCATTTTATTGTTGGACAATAAAATTTTTGGTATTATAATTAAGAACAATTGTTGTTCTATTTATAATAATAATGTTTTGTATAGAGGCGGAATATTACTTAATGGATTTTGTATACTTGACTTACGTGAAAAATTATTTTGTAAATTGAACAAACTAGTATAAGAAAAGGAGATGATCATTCAAAGAGTTGAATGTATGTATTTGTTGAAATACAAGTGTGAATTATTTGAAAGGTTCAAAGAATTTGAAGTGAAACAAATTGGCAAAGTATTAAGATTCTTTGATTAGATCAAGGAATAAATACTTGTGCAATAAGTTTCTAGATCATCTCAAATGGTTTTCTCATAATGGACACATCGATACGCAATAATTGATTGATGTATCCGAAAGGAAAAATCATACCTTGTTGGACATGGTGCGGTCCAAAATAATTTTACCGACATTCCAGTATCCTTCTAGGATCATGTCCTAGAAATGGCTGCATATCTACGAAAATGGTAACCTCAAAATCCGGCCCCAAGACTCCATAAAAGTTATGGATGGGGAGGATTCCTAATCTTAAGTATGTTAAGATAAGGGTTGTCCAACTTATGTGAAAAGGTTTCAAAGGATAAGCTTGGGACAAGATTTGACAATGTCTGATTTGTGGGACATCCTAAAGTAAGTTTAGGGTATATGTTCTATAATTCTACTTAGCAAAAGGTGTTTGTTACGAAACACGCCGCCTTCTAAGATAAAGGTGTTTATCATTAAAAGGGCTAGTGGGAGGATAATAGATCTTGAAAAGTTCAAGAACCACAAAACACTATAAGTCAAATAAGAGGAACACTGTAGATGGACCTATTTGTACCACAATGAATCGTAAATCGGAATATTCTGCAAGAAGATACACAGGAGGTATGGATTCATCATGGATGATGATGATGAGGTACGATCATAGAAGATGATGATCAGATTACATACGATGAGGTAAGAGTTATAGACAAGAGAAATGGAACAAGTTTTCAAATATGGAACATTCATTTTGATGAAATAATCAAAAGAGTTTGATTTTATCAAAAACAAGAATGAACCTAATGTGTACAAAAAAGGGTCGAGGGGGCGTCGTGACATTCCTAATATTATATGTTGATATACTACGGATAAGGAATGACATACCAATGCTATAATCAAGTAAAGATAAAGTTGTCTAAACATTCCTCCATGAATGATTTGGGAAGAGTATCTTAATTGGGGATAAAATCTATATAGATAGATTTAAGAGGATGCTCGACTTAACCCAAGGAACGTATATTCATTTGATGCTAAAGTCGTTTAGCATGGCAAACTCAAGAGATGTCTCATGTCGATGAGCTATGGAGTGTATCTCTCTTAATAGTCCCCACAGACTCTCAAAAAAGAGAGATCGCATGAAAGTGACAATCATGTATGCAATGAAATATACGAGACCGATGTTGATCGGTCATATTATGGAGAAGTTCACTATGAGTCGGTGAAAACATCTTAAAGCTTAGCAAGCACTAAGGATGTGATCATATTCATGGTGGGTCTAAATTAAAACTAGAGGGCTTAATAGACTCAAGTTTTTCGAGACAGACCAAGACGACGAGAAAAATCCACTTTAAGGTAAAGGGTTACCTTGAGCGGTGGTGCGTTGAATTGGAAAGGTTCCAAACAAAGAAAAGAGTTTTTGGTTTAGTGATAAAAACAAAGTATATAGCTATAAATGAAGTCGCAAGTTGATTGTTTGGATGAAAAGTTCATTACAGAACTAGGAATAGTTTCTAAGTCTCATCTTGGATCTAAACATGTGTTGTGGCACTTTCATTTGATTATTAGAATCATTGAAAGATGAGAAATCACTATAGAGATAGTGGACTCTCATGAACAACATTACATATCCATTAACTAAAGCTTATCCAACAGCAGGATAATCGTCACTTAGAGAAGAAGAGTATGAGATACCATGACGATTGGCTTTAGTGCAAGTGGGAGATTGAAAGTAGTATGCACACAAGCCAATCATGTTTGATGATAAAGCATATACTTTGTAACAATCTTATTCATTTATTAATAAAAAGTATTAATTTATTAAAGGCTTTTAATTATCTACATGATCTTTGTTTTATAATATGTGATAAACCCATAGTTTTAAGCAATGCTTTTAGAATAATGATGATGATCATTCTAATGAGATCTAAATTCTTAGAAAGCTTAAAACTAAAATAGTTCCCAATCGTTGGATTACTAAATTGGGGATTAGTGAATCCAGGATAGATTGGTACATACGTTGCTTGCTCATTGGATGAGGATGATTGATCTCATGATCATTTGTGTGGAGACACTAAAGCAAGTATGTAGGTGCTTATTAGAGAATAAGTTCTTTGAGCGTGGCTCGCTAAGGAATACCTAATGGAGTTTTATTTGCTGTCGATAGGAATTCTGTAGTGATAGTAGTACAAGTGATCCTTGGACTTGAGATCATCATAGTATCTTGTGTATGATGAGTTATACTTTGACTTATTCCTTAAGACCCTTAGGGTATATCAAAGGGTATGCTTGGGTATAATAAGTTGTACATGGAGATAATGTATGATCAATAAAGAATCTACCACTTCTAATAAAGAAGAGAAATGTCCTATGTGATTCGATAAATGACAACCCAAGAGTCCTTGGCAAAAGCGTAATGAAATTAGAAAGGAGTTTCTAATTTGCATTATTTGGAGTTGTGCATTTAAGGATCGAAATACATATAATTAAATAAAATAAGACTTGTGAGTAATTCCATGTCTTATATTTAATTGGGACATTGTATGGTGGAAGGATTGAATTGTGCGGTAACTATTTACTCAAAGGTTCTTTAATGATTAATGTTGAAATCTATATTATCCGGAAAGTCGTTTGATCATTTAGGAGGCTTATATCCTATTGTAGAATAAATATATTTATTTAAATAAATTAATTGTTTAATTTATTTATTTAAATAAGATTAAATTGTTCTAATTGATTTATTCACAATAGGTTTAATATGGAGAACCTAAAGGGTCACACCATAAAAGGAAGAATAATTATTTAAGAAGTTAATGGCATAATCGTAATAATAATATGTTAAGTATATTTAATTTAATCTATGGTGATAGAATAAATTAAATAGCTTAATATTTATTATTTAATATTTTAGAAATATTAAATATAAATTAATAAGAGGAGTCTTATTAATATTATTACAATTATTATTATTTTAATTTCTAAAAGAGTTTAGGAATTAATTTAATATAAGTACTCTCATTTATTCCTAATTGGATTAGGAAGGAAAATTAATTAAAGGAGTTTAATTAATTATCCCTAATAAGATTAGGGAGCTTAATTAATTAAAAGAATTTAATTAATTAAATAAAACCCAATTCCTTAATTGTTAAGGTGGGTTGCCCACATCTATTAATAAGAGGAGTCTTATTATGGGTGTGGGGGTTGTTGACTTTTTCAACATACGACATAATTCCAATTGTTGGGAGAGTACACCTTTTTCTATAGAGATAGAAAAACTAGGGTTTGAGCCAAATACCCATCTTCTTGAATTTTCTTCTTCCTTGGTGGATCACCTCTAGAGGCCAAACATATGGGTGGCTAACGTTGATCAAAGGAAGGAACCAAACCCGGTGGATTCAAGTTGAACGCGAAAGGATTTGGAGGTGAACTTGTACACGAGGAAGCTCGATCTTCGAGGGTATGATTTTATTCTTTATCTTTTCGTTTAATTAATAATTGTGCATAAAGGGTGATCCGGGTATATGGTTTGTAAATTTTTTAAACTCTGATTTTACTCGCTTCCGCATTATTTTGCAATTTGATTGCGTTCATGAATATTACAAACCTAACAGTTTATTCATTAAACTGAGTCTTAGTGATAAAAATTGATGAAAACCTTTTAAAACCTAAAAGTTAGTAGACTTTATTTTTTACTTGACTCTTTTAATGGATTGCACATTCCATTGCAGATTAAACTGGTACATCTATTGTATTTTATCGGTTTAACACTGTTGAAGGCTAATGATAATTTATTCTCGCATTATCTTAGTCATAATATTTCTTCTTCTTGGGTTAGTTGAGCTCACCCTTTCTTTCTTTGTTTCTTCTTGAAATGAGAATATATTTGGGACGAGTCGGGGAAAAGAGTGATGGTCAGAAGATAGCATTAGTAGTCCTCACTATTATTACATAAATAGTGTGACAATAAATGTAATGAGGACTCCTTAAGTATGGATATTGTCTAAATTACAATATTCCTATTAGAACTCTCGGTTTATGTATGTTACACGACGGATGTATAATTAAGTTTGTATTTGAATTTATGTACCATATAAGTGGCGACCCAAGATGGGTGACGTATACCTAATTTTAGAAGGCGTCACGGTTGGTATCGAGCTTAGGGATATGATCCCCTGGTGAGATGTGAGATAAGAACTAGGAGGGGAGAGACGGAATTCCTTCGCTAGTATGACCTACCTAAATTTATTTGGTATTTAATTGGTGGAATTCGAGTATAGGGATAATATGTGATATGTTAATTAACCCTTGTTTTGTGACGGTGTTTGAGAATGACATCCGAAAATCTTTGAGATAAGCAAGGAAGCACATGAGAGTGTTGATTCACTCAAACAAAAGGTAACGACCAACAATACGATAATAATCATCTTGGTGGCAGCATTTATCGAACAATGATAACCATCGTGGGGAAATTATCATGCTAAGAATGGTAACCACTTCGGTGGTAATCATGGCAAAGATAATAGAAGTGGAAATTGCAAGAAGAGAAGGTTATTTAGCTCAATTTTGTTGTGCACCAAAGTCAAGTCTAACTGGGACGGTGGCACCAAAGGTGGATATGGACAAAACAAAGTCGTTGGTTTTAGGAAGTGCATTTTTCATGACTTCTCAAAAAAGCGAGTAAACCGAACGAAGTTAGTACAGGTTAGTTAATTATAAATCATGAAGTCTATACCTTATAAGATCCGGTTCTACCCATTATTTTATCTCTCTTGCTTGCGTTCAACGTTTAAATTTGACTCCGGAGAAGTTAGACTTTGACTTATTGGTTGAAACTTCATTAGTAGGAGCCTTCGTTACCACTACTATTTTTAAATCTTGTTTGATTCAAATAAACACTTTCACGTTACCTGTCGATCTTATCTTTTTGAAAATACTTGCCTTTGATGTGATTTTAGGAATCAATTGGTTAACTACTCATCATGCTTTTAAGTAAGGTTGTTAGCTTTTATATTCATAACCAACTTTGTTCATGCGAATTCAAGTAACCAAACTACTAAAGTCAATTATTGTCATATCAAGCCATAAGTAAAGAGCCCCGAACCTTTCGCTTTTGACTTCCTTGTGTGGAATACACTGAAGCAGGGCTTTCTCGTAGGCGACATCGTGAATGAAGATGACAAGTTTATAGGTATCATTGTGAGGTGCTATCTAGGTTAAGGGATAGAAGTCACAGTTGGTATCAATGTGACGTACTATCCAAGTCTTGGACGAGTAATGATTTTGAATGATATTTCTATCATTAATAAATTTCTTGAGCGTATTCTTGAAGATTTCTAGCCTACCCTAGGCGTGAAATCGAATTTTGTATTGACCCCAGTACAAAAAAACCCATTTCTTAAACCCTCAAATATTTCTTCAACTAAAAGGATCTGTTTACGAGGATTATGATGAAAGTCATAATAAAAGCATTGGACTAATGAAAATCATGGGTATATGAAGTATTAGTAAGTGTTATGATGAGTTATGTTGGTTATTATGTGAAAACATGAAAGTTTCTTAGAAATCACAAATAGTTGAAAATCATATTTTGGTAAAAAACGTAACATGAAATTCAATTGACCATATCTCCTATTATATTTTGAATTTTTGAATGTGGTCAAGTCCTAGAGTTAGATCTATGAGTTACCTAACTAATCCAAGTGGAATTACTGGAAAAGGTGTTGTAGATTTTTGTGTGGACGGATTTTAGCAAAGGAGTGCAAAGCTGCAAAAACCGAAAAAGCTGCTGCCATGATTTTAGAGGGGCTGTTTCGGCCACTTAAATTATGAGAAAAATTCTAGCCTTTTGGGAAATGAAAGTATATGGTATAAGGTAACTCCTGTCCAAAAATGAGCTTATTACGACTTAAAATGAGCAAGTTATGACCATTTCAATATTTAGGTTTTTAAATTAAAAACGATATAACCGGAGTTCTACAACTCCGATGACCATGAAATTTAAACTGGAGGCTCACATTAACATGTGTAAGGTCCTGCCAAGATTTGGGAATTTCTGGAGTTAACCTTGAGGTAGCTAATTTCTTAAGGAATTAATTAGAAATTGATTTTTGAAAAATAGTAAATGAATTTTAAAAATTTCGAGAAAAATGTATGTTCATTATGGGACTATATTATGCTAAATCTCAGAAAAGAAATATTTTTGGGACTGATTTGGTATTTTTCATGAAAATAGTTTAGTTACGAACATATGAGTTAAATATGTTATGTGAAGTAACAAAGTTGGAAATAGGATTTTTATGCCTAGAGAATCCTAATAGAGTTATATGCATATTTTTTATGAGGGAATTGATAATTGGTGATGATATCTTATGAGTATGGCATTTTTGAATGATTAAATGCATTATATGGTAAAGCGTAAACAATTGAGGTAAATTGTTTATAAATTTAAGAAGTGATTAAAATATTGTTATAATATTAATGATATTAGATTATGAGATTATTAAGTGATTGATAACATGGGGATATTCTTGAATCTGGATAAATTATATTATAAATGTTTAATATTTATCCTTTATCTCATTTGATTGATTCTTTATATCATTATCCTCATGTTTATATTATGTTGAAAGTCATACGTATTTTGTAGTGCATAGATGGACTTGGTATGATTATGACGAGGATTGTTAGGTATAATCATAACCGTAATTGAAAACACGATTATCTTTGGTAGTAGTGCATGGATAATTTGTGGTCGTGATCTTAATGAATACACAATTATCTTTGGTAGTAGTGCATGGATAATTTGTGGTCGTGATACTAATGAATACACAGTTATCTTTGGTAGTAGTGCATGGATAATTTGTGGTCGTGATACTAATGAATACACGATTATCTTTGGTAGTAGTGCATGGATAATTTGTGATCGTAATACTAATGAATACACGATTATCTTTGGTAGTAGTGCATGGATAATTCGTGGTCGTGATATCTTAATGAATATCCTTGGCACGTAGTGCGGGGATGATTTGATGATATGAATTAATTATTGAAATTTGAGTCTCAAGAATGAAATATTAATTCATGGATATGGTAAAAAGTCATCTTTGGTAGTAGTGCATTGATAGACTTGGTATGATTATGACCACGGAGTATTCGGTATAATCATGACCGTAATAGAAAACACGAATATCCTTGGCCAGTAGTGCATGGATAATTCGTGATCGTGATACTATTAAGCTGCGTCTCAGCATTATTGGTTTTACAGTTGTATATCTTTGGCCTGTAGTGCAAAGATGAATTATTAATGAATATCTTTGGCAGGATTGCAAAGATGAATTTAATGTTTTCAATGATAAAGGTATTCAAGGTATCTTCACCTCTTTATCATACCAGGTACGTACCCTAATTTCGAGGGAGAAATTCCATAAGGAGGGGAGATTGTGAGACCCCAGATTTTATCAATAAAGATTTAAATTTTGTCGAAATAATGTTTTAATATTATGGTGTGAATTTAAGATAATATTATAGTTATGGGTAGTATTTATAAATTTTGCAAAGTATGCAAGTGGTTATATTATATTCGATTGGTCGAGGAATATTCGGTTTAGTAGAGAATATTTGTACAATGGCTCAATCATTGGTGGACCCCTAATGTAAATTATTGTCGGATTGAGAAAGCGACAAAAATATTTTATTGAAATAACGGCGGAAGTTTTCTGGTTGATCTTGTTGAACTACTTTCGGTAGTAAAAGAAATGCGATGTCGTGTGGTTGCATAGTAGTATTGCGGTATTGATTATTGATGCTTATGTGAGAAGTCACTCGGTTTGATTCCATTATTGCCGATTAATAATATGATTATTATATAGCGATAATGGCGTTTTATTTTATTCGTATTATTAACGTAATAAAAGCGAAACATCTTTTATATAAAGCAGAATACTTTATTAAAGTTATTACATAAATAGAATATATTATATTTTATTATGCATAGTGTTGCATAGTGTTTTGTATAGTGTTGCATAGTGTTTGCATAGTAAAATGTTTTTATATAAATAGAATATATGATATTTTATTTAAAAGATTTTGCTTTAAATATGGATAGTCCGATTAAAGTAAATCAATACCAGACCGTTCATGGATTAATTACTATGCATTCTATTTTCCTATAAATAGAAGCTCATTCCTTCATTATTTTCTTACAAATTCTTGAAAACTAGAGAGAGAAATTATAGAGAAAATCTATAGAGAGAGAAAGAAGAAGAGTATTACGGTACTTCACTCACTACTTTGATATCCGGTGTCTTTTTACGGTAAGGGATATTATTTGTTGTGCCGTAAGGTGTTATTCTTTCTTATTCATGAAGAGAACTTACATTATTCCATTCATTATTATTACATTGGAATAACTTTGTAAAAGTGGCATACCCTATACATAACTTGTGTATCTGCGGCGTACCTATACTTGGTGAAATTCTTATATTATTTCATTCTTATTTATTACATTGGAATAACTTTTTGTATCTGTGGAATCCCCCCTATACTTGGTGATCTTCTTACGTTATTCCATTCTTTATTATTACATTTGGAATATCATGTATCACGTATGTTTTACAGGACACAGTTCCATTGTTTATTATTATTCAAACATTTATTATTACATTGGATCATCCTGCGATGTGTGAATTTCACACGACATTGGTTCCGATTATTATTATTACATTGGAATAACACATACATCATGCTAAATACCGCATGCGTGGTGATTTCTTTTGTTATTACATTCTTTATTATACCCGGTTGGTTAAAACTTTGACTTCTATACTCCATGAAATTAGTAGAATATCCTTGATATTTGCGTTTCATTCGATATCTTTCATGGAAATATTCTTACGATCATTCTTGAATTTTACTCTACAAAAGCGGTATCTTGTTGACAATTTGGACGTTAATAAATCCTAGAGAAATTAATTCTTGAACTTGTTTTATTGAATTCTTATATCATTGTCATCATCCTCATTATTTTATATTATGTTGAAAGTTATCTTTGGCTTACGTGCGTAGATGAACTTAGTATGATTATGACGGGGTTCATTCGGTATAATCATGGCTTGATATGAATGATGTGACAAAAGTCCTCGATTGGCACATAATGCGGTGATGGATAGTTTTTGGTATGATTATGACCGGGGTGATTCGGTATAGTCGTGACCATTGATAATTTGATGAAAATCCTTGGCCAGTAGATGCGGGGATGATTAGATATTGTGGTTTATTCATTAAAGCGAGTCTTAGTGATAAAATTGATGAAAACCTTTTAAAACCTAAAAGATAGTAGACTTTATTTTCTACTTGACTCTTTTAATGGATTGCACATTCGCTACTGATTAAACCTGGTTGTCTATTGTATTTTATCGGTTTAACATTGTTGAAGGCTAATGATAATTTATTACGCATTATCTTAGTCATAATATTTCTTCTTTGGGCTAGTTGAGCTCACCCTTTCTTTCCTTTGTTCTCTTGAGGAAATGAGAATATATTTGGGACGAGTCGGGGAAAAGAGTGATGGTCCAGAAGATAGCATTAGTAGTCCTCACTATTACATTAAATAGTGTGACAATAAATGTAATGAGGACTCCTTAAGTATGGATATTGTCTAAATGACAATATTCTATTAGAACTCTCGGTTTATGTATTGTCGTATGTTACACCTGACGGATGTATAATTAAGTTTGTATTTGAATTTATGTACCATGTAAGTGGCGACCCAAGATGGGTGACGTATACCTAATTTTGGGGGTGTCACAGTTTTTATAAAAAATATTGTGGTATTTTTTTTACAAAATTTTTTAATAAAACGTTGTAGATACATATAAAAAAATGTTATGTATTTATAAGGGTAATTTTTAATTTTAAATAGATAACATTTTTTTTAAAAACGTTATCTATATCAAAAAAACACGGAGCTTAAAATAAACACGGAGCTTAAAACACGGACCGTAAGTGAAAACTTTGAAATTAAAAAACCTCCCCTTGCCGCAACTGTCCATCTCCTTTTCGAACCATTTTTTCTTGCTTGAGTTCTGTTTTCAGTCTTACGGCGGCTGATTTTGTGGGCTAACTAGGAGTGAGCAAAAATCGGTTAAAAAAAGAATTCACCGAAGCCGAAGCAAGAACCATTTTAATGAATTATTTTGGTTTCGGTTTTTTTGGAATTTCGGTTATATCAGAATTATTATTCAATATTCGGTTTGATTTAGGTTTCAAAAAAGCAGACTATTCGGTATCCGAATAAATCAATTGTAATATTTTTAAAAAATAATTATTAATTATTAATTATTTTGTTCGTTTTTTTTTTTAATGTTTATGTTGGATGTTGCTTCATGCTTAATTTTAATCAAATGTCTATTTGGTTATTATCCGAATTATCGAATTGTGCATTCGGTAATTCGGTATTCTAATAATCTTTAGATTTAAAATTCTACAAGCATTTGGATAGTTGTTTTGTCGATATTTTGGTTTTTGGTTATAATAGAATAGGCATTTCGGTTCGGTTATAACCGAATGCTCTGGCTAACCCGAAAATCTATTTTCGATCTTTGTATACCAAGTTCAAGGGTGGCTAGATCGGGGGGGGGGGGGTTTGCTAAGATTAGTAAGGGAGTATAGTTTTTTGTGTGTGCTGGATTTTGATGTTTTAAGCTGATGTGGTGGTCTGCTTAGGGCTTTCTGGGATTGGGTTAATGGATCTTGATGTTTTGTTCTGGTGTGCTTCGGATGTTGGAAGATGTCCATATTTGGATGGTTCAGATCTGGGTTTATATGTGCTTACTGCTTATTGTGTCCATAAATCAAATTTGTGTTGTTCATGTTGTCACATTCTCTTCTTCGTTAGTTCTATTTATGTCCTCTTCTCTCATTCCTCGCATGCGGCCCATCCACTCTCTACTTGCTTAATGGTTTGGATCTGATCTAGTTATCTTTGGGGATTTTTGGCTGATTTGTGCTCTCATTTTTGAGTTGTGGTTCGCTTTTGCTCTTTTGTTTGTTCTCAATTGGTTGGTTCTTATCAATTGATGATTTATCCATGTTGATTCTGTTTTGCTGATTAATTATTTCACATTACAAAATCAATTTGGTGTTGATGGTCTGTAATCAATTTTTCTTATGCTTCTAGGTAATCTTTGTTTGATCATTTGCTGTTCTCATTGTGCTTCCGGTATCCTTTTCGCTAGAATGTATGAATGATGATGGTCTGGATTTTTGGGTTTTGAGTTTCCTTTGTTCAATATTAGCGTGGATTGACCTATTATTCTACTAATCAATGTATTTTAAATGGACGGTTCTAGTTGGATTGCTGGGAATGCCGGAGTGTTGTGTTTATCGCCTGTGATTTGGCTGCTGTCGGTTTGCCATAGAAAACTTTGTGCTGATGGCTGGGTCCTACGTCAGTTACCACATAGAAAAATTTTAGACATTGATTTTACTACCTTACATGAAAAAAAAGGGTAATCTGCAATCCAATTTACTTTGAACATATTTCTGTTACAATTGTATTTTGTCGTCTTATAATTTACAAGAAAACCATCATCTGTTTGCTGGTTAGAGGAGCAAACCATCATCTGTTTTCTGAGTTCTTGCCACCTCTGCAAGAAGAAGCTTCATGGCTTGGACATTTTCATGTACAGGTATAAATTGTGCAATTTAGCTGAATTATTCTTTTTTTTAATTATTATTATTATTATTACAACTTATTTTGATTGATTGGTGTTTTTTTTGGTCACTAACAGGAGCTAATATTGGTAGGTCAGCTTTTGTTAGTACTCATTTGAGGTAATATAATTAATTTATTGGTTCATCTACTCGTGGTTAATATGTTCTCTTTTTGTTGTTAAGTATGACCACCTTGAAGTAGTTAATTCTCTGGTGATGTAGCTTGGATTCTAATCACTCAATTATTGAATGGGATTTATTACTTTCCATTGTTACAGAACCTAGTTAGCCTCTTTATTGAAGTGTCAGTTAGATGTGCTACAGTGAAAATAAAATTCATATGGTTCCATTCCTAGGGGGGATGGTTGATTGATTTTGAGGTATTCCTTCGAGTATGGGCTATTTAAATAGCTAGTTTTGTCTAATTTCGCTGGTTGAGCAGGTAAGATTTTTCTATTGCTTAGTCTACAAGTATGGCAGATAGCCAGATAATGGAATCTGTCAGATTACCAAGTCTCTGCCTATATTTTGATTCTACGTTCTTGTGGTATTCTGTTCATAATTCACTTGTTGGCCTTTCTTACTTGTAGGCACGCTATTTACAGTTTCGGAAATGGCCTGTTGAGTGGGGTTGGTGCCGGGACCTCCAATCATTCATTTTTATTTTTGAAAGACATAACAGGTGTATATGAGGTGAATATATTTAGGATCCATTTGTTATAAGGAAAAGTTTTCTTCTCTCCTCACTGGTATTTTGTGCATCACAGAAAATGCGGTCAACTGGAAAATGAGTTACAGTTGATCATATTTTTCAGTCAACGGAAAGACTTATATTTTCAGAAAACGTCTTATATTTTCAGAAAAGTTGATCTTATATTTTCAGAAAATTTCATTTGAATGCGTGTTTGTTTATGCTCGAAATATGTTTGAACTACTCTTTGTTGATATTGTCTAAGCTCATCCATATCATTGCAGAATTATAGCTTAACATTCTTTCTGTGTTTTCTGTATTCTGTGGTTGGTATGCTGATTTTTAAAGATAACTAACCTCCTGCAATTTTGGCCTTTATGCAATGGACTGCATATCTATGGAGCACCTTTCTGGTTGTTCCTATGTGGGTTCTCAGTTACCTTTTGAATGTTTTGTAGCCCATGATTTCATTTCAATGAGGTAATGCTTATTGTTTTTACTGCCATTGTAGGTACTGAAGTAGCTCAATATGCCTTCTGAAATGCAAGTCTCACTTGTATTGATCCTAATGCTAATGTTCAATAATTTTTTGGATAATCATATATTAATAATGTAATGCTCTATATTTCATACTTACATCAAGTCGTGAATTATTTATCAGGCAAGGTATATAAAGGCGTACTGTCAAGTGATCAGCATGTTGCGGTTAAGCAAATCACTGATGAGGTGTATGTAGAGACCTTTTTCAGAGAACTCAGAATCTTATCACAAGTCAGACGTACACCCAAACCTTGTGGCTTTGCTAGGATATTGTGAGCATAAAGATCATTGCTTCCTCTTTTATGAACTCTGCCCAAATGGGAACCTTTTAGAGTGGCATTTTGGTATATTACTTTCTGCATTTTGTTCTCCTTTCCATTCCATACCTTCACTTAACTGAGTGCTGTGGAGTTAACTGATAAATAAATAGGGAATGATAAAGTCCTGTCCTGGATTAGTAGGCTTAAGATAGCAATTGACAGTGCAAGAGGACTTTGGTTTCTCCACACTTATCCTCGATATCAAGGTCTGTCCCACAATCTACACATTTTTCTTGAGCAACTTCACGCACTCTGCTTGTGCATTTCCATGCTTCTAATATTAAAAATCGTGATGGTTTGCCATACCTATTGCATATCAACTTTGACGTAAAACGCTTTGAAATGAAAGTTTAGCTAAGATTTTTTCAGTTGGTCTCACTTTGAATTATGACGATGTATCTTTACCTTACTCTGAATTGTAGCCAACAAACATACTTCTAGGTGCAAACTTAGAAGCAAAGCTTTCAGACTTTGGTTTGCCATACCTATTGCATTTGGTTATGTTGATCCCGAGTATCAAAAGAACAGCAGATTTAATCCAGCAAGTGATGTCTATAGTTTTGGAGTAGTACTTTTGCAGATAATCTCAGGAAGGAAGGTCATAAATATGAATATGAATACACCAATGCCCATAGATAAAATGGTAACCATTTCACCCACTGTAGTTTACCTCTGAGTTTACTTCTGATATTTTAACTATTGTGACAAATTTAAAAATTCAGTTTCCCTTATTGTGGATGATGATTCATCACCCCAATTTTGTAAAAAACTGTCAGAAAAATGTAACCTTTCATTATTTGAGTCGCAACAGAAGGTGTCAACCCATGATTGTGTTATTATCTCTACCTTATATGTACATGTTAAAAGAAATTTTGCTCATCAGCAAGTATTGGTTTCATGATGGCCTCTTTTTGGCTTGGAATTCTTCTTTTAAATAATAGAAAGATAAATAAAATTGAACCAAGTGTTCTAAGCGATCCCTCACCCCTAAATATTTCATTTTCATTCTTCAACGATTTTAAATACTTAATTTTGTGTTTAAATTAGATGATACAAATGCTCGCAGTTGACGTATCACATATGATTATATACTGGTTATAGTGTATCATAACCTTACTAACAGTAATGTTATAGAGTTTACTAGCATGGCTGGTTCAATTATGTGACATACTGGTCATTTGTGTACAAGGGTAGTATCAATAAGTTTGAGGAAACTTTTATTTGTGCCAGGTGGGTAACATTCTTGGAAGATATTCAGACCTTATGGAAGGGTTCAATGAGTTCATTGATCGTGCTGAGAAGAGTGGTAAAGGTTAATAACTACTAATTTATTGAACTAAATTACTGCTTCATATGTCATTTGTTTGGAATTATGTATTTCTGGCGTATTATCTAACCAAGACCTTTCATGCAGACGGTCTTGCTTGTGTTTTGAGCACAAGTATGTATTATGATTATTGTTCCTATTTTAAGTTCTCTTCTTATGCCTTATCTATTTACTATTTTGTAGTAGTGTATTTGTTAAATTTGTTGTTATTGCTTGTGCAGCAGTGACAACAGAGCATTGGGGACGATCCAGGAATTCTTATGATGGCAATATAGTTGAGAGATCTAAATCCAAGAAAATCAAAGTTGGTTCCTAATTTATTTATACAGAATGTTTGTTATTTTTCCTTCTCATATCTTGTGGCATTTTATGCGTCAACAAAATGCAAAAGCAACATTGCATTTACTCTTTTCATGTTCTGCCAACAAATTGTATAAGGGGTTACTGTAGAGTATAGAAGCTTTCTAACTTGTCATTATATGCAAATACTTAAAATAGAGAGGCTCTATACCTTTCTCCCAATTTATGTATATCTGTTTTTTTGGAATTTTTAAAATTTTTCTCTATTTGCTAATGTCTTGTCATACTTTGAAGATAAGAATGTTTGTCGAAACTGTAGAATTGTGTGTGGTTGGATTACTTGGAATCTTTGATAAATGATTGAAGTTACAACTCTTTTAATCTTTCAGGCTACAATATGCTAATCTTTTAGGCATTAGTATATTGCAGGTGCATTGGTAATGTAGGTGAATTACGATTTTTTTTCTTTTTTTTTAATCTACAACATTTTAAAAACCGTGTAAATATGTCTAAATGTTGTCTGATATATTAAACTACAACATTTTTATCCAGAAAACGTCGTGAAATCATACTTTCTACAACGTTTTTAAGCATCTGCTAATTTATAAAAAACAAACCTACAACGTTTTTTTTTAAAAAAACGTTGCGTAATGTAATTCTTCTTCTAACGTTTAAAAGCGTTGTGTAAGGGTGTCAAATAGATGACACCCTTAACCACGACGTTTTTCAGACTGAAACCACAACTTTTTTTTCGCGTTGTCTATTTACTGTTTTGTAGTAAAGTATGGACTTGTTTTTGGGACTGGTTTAGCAATGTATTTCGGAGGTTTGGGCTGAGAGAGTTTTGGTTGAGTGTTTGAGAATGAAATAGCTATTAATGTAGCTTTTCTCTCTCTTAAATCTTATATAAATGTTGGATATAATGATTTGGCTGGGCTATGTAGCTGATATGCTTTAATTCTCAGCACATGTGTAATCTCATTAGGTCACCTACTACATATTTGGCAAAATACACAAGTTATCTTCAATTATACAAGAAGGGTAAAATAGTCAATTGGCTTGGGATTTTTAATGGCACTAATGTAACTTGTCAAACCCTTAGGGTTTGACCCTAAGGTTTTCAAAAATAAATTTTTTAGGATTTTTATTTAGGTTTTAAAATAGCAAATTTAGTTTCTAAAAATGGAAAATTAGGGTTTTGCTAATTAGTTAAGTTTTCTAATTACTTTAAACTTGAAATTAGGTTTAATATCTCAGTAATTAGCATTAAGGCTTAAAATTAGTAATTAGGATTATCAATTTGTAATTAGGGTTTTCTAATAATTAGGGTTTCTATTTTTTTAGCACTTAGGGTTCTAAGTTAGTAATTAGGGTTTCTAATTACTAAATTAGGGTTTCTAATAATTAGGATTTACCTAATTAACATTAATATTTATAGTAAATGCCATTAATCACATATCACGATTACATAACAATCTTGTACTCTAATTTGGGTTTCAAATTATGGTTTAGCACAGTAATACTAGGTTTTCTACTGATATATCATAATTGGCCAACATTATCAGTCCACACACACAGTACATATTTATAGTACTAAAACACAAAATAATATTATATTATTATTCTCATTCCTTGATCAAAATCCAAATTTAGGGTTTGGATTCCATATCTGATTTATCTTGCATATATAACATTATTAATTAAGTCAAAATAATTAACTTAATTAATCTAACATAAATTCATATAATAAAATAAAATAATTATTATAATCATTCTATAATCATTTCATGTATTATTTAAATAATATATAATCATATTTTTATGAAAGATAAATAATAAAAATATTTTTACTACAAAATTAATTATTATAAGAATATACTTTATAATGATCAATAATTCTAAAAAAAATATTTTCAATAATTAATGTAATAAATAAAATTTATCACATATTTATATTTATATATATATATATATATATATATATACACACACACACACACACACATTACCTGTCACATATTTCCACCTTTATAAATAAAATAAAAATTTATACGCAAAATTTCTGATTTAATTATATAGAAAATATCGGGTTATTACATTAACCCTCCCTTATAAAGATTCCGTCCCCAGAATCACCGTTTTACAACTTATACATACAAGGGTACATAGCATACACAGTCATTGCAAGTAGATCTCGATCATAATTGATCGAACTAATCTTTAACTATTCAGCATAAAGCTTGTCTATCTGATTATACTGAATTTTGATTTCTAATAGAACTCAAATTCCTCCTTCAAATTTTTTTTATAAAATAATTTATTATATATATAAGAAAATCATATATAAGAAAATAAAAGTTATACGAAAAATACCTGGAGTTACATCCCCATCTGCCACGGTATCTTGAACTGTCATGTTGAAGACTCTTGCGGTTGATTTTGTTGGTTTGTTTGTTGTCGTTGGTCCCGTTTTCGTCAGCGCCCCGCTACTTTTCTCCGTAGTTACACTTCCTACCTCCATTCTCCTTTTCGGACAGTCCTTCACCTTATGCTCCGTTGATCCACACCTGAAACACTCACTATTCATCCTAGGATTAGGGCAGTTGGGAGAGATATGTCCTTTCTGCCCACAGTTATAACACACAAACTTACTTTTAAGACACTCTCCCGAGTGATTCTTTCCGCAATTTCCACACTACACAACCTATTTCTTTCCACCTCCTGTCCTATTTCCGGTATTCCCGAAATTATCTCCTTTCTTTTTTTTTCCAATCCTACCATCACTACTCCCTTCACCGGCTTTAGCTTGATTTGACTCCCATCAAAAATTCGCCTCCCCTTTTATCGTATAGGTGACAAAAGTTGTCTTTTGCCCCACCGTTACCCTAGGTATCACAAACGCGTCTACATGGTTAGTTGATCCTCTAAATCCTGGCAGTCCGACTGCCTTGAAGTCTTTGAAGCTCGCCAATTGATTATGTGACTGATTTCCCATGGCTGATATTCCATTCTGCATAACGTGAGCTACAATATTCGCAAAATTCTATATCGGGTCTGGTTGTTTTCCAGCTTTGTTGACAGGTTCTTCTGTCCTTTGGTTTCTTTTTTCGTCTAGGCAACATTATCATAAATTATTCCTTATTAACTTACATTCTAAGCCTTATCATATACGTTTAACATATAACGCAAAATTTTCTACTCAAATAATCATGTATTCAAAATATTAGATTTTAAAATTTTGCTTTATTGTATTAACCAGTGTTCAGATAAATAATTACTATCTTTATACCAACTTATTTTATTAATCCAACATAGATTCATATTCATAGCACTTGACATACCATAACACATACTGCTTTAAACATCCACCATCCCTTTGTGACATAAAAGTCGGGATTCGAGCTGCTACAACTTATACAAAAGTTAAGAATATTACATTATACCCACACACCTATCCTATACACATCATAGAACACACAAATTCAAGTAATACTAATACTACCTATTTCTTATGCCTTCACCAAGGATCAATTGCGTAGTAATCTATATATTCCTATTATTCTCAATAATCCATTCACACCTAACTATACCAAGTTCGTCAAACTTACCACACATTATGAGTTTAAGAACTCACCACAAACATATGAGTTTAAGAACTCGAGCTTGACTTTATATTCTCTAACTATACTCTACCTATCTGCTATACTACCGTTTCTGGGTCTGGCACTATATTTTTCTAGTATAATCACCTCATTAGGGTTGCTTTCCAAGTGAGTCTTTATTTCAGCTATTGGCTTTGATATTGGCTCGGTTATGGAGGTTGACTCCTTCTTTACGATCTGAGGGTATCCTAATCCTTTCTATCTGACATCTACACACATAATTTATCTAGATTATCATATAATATATACACACACAACAAATAATAGTTTTATATAAGTTATCTTTTATTTTGTTTTACGATGAATTTATTCAATTCATCTTCTTATAAACTCTATATGAGTTATTTTTATTTTCAACGTTTCCCTTAGTTCTAAGGTTATAGCCTAAGGTTTATCCCACCTAAGATTTCTAACCCTAAAGCTCTGTTACCAACCTGTGACGCCCCCAAATTCAGGTACTTGAAACCCGAACTCGGTGCTTCACGATACCATTTCTATGAGCGAAATAATACTAATAATAATAACTATAATATAAATATCAAACTTAATTTACATATATTTCATTACATGATAGATAATACATAACATTGTCTTAATGTCTAACTATTACAAAAGATACCATTAAACTTATTCTTGTTTGCTTTCCTTTCCCCTTGTTCTTGCCTGAACCTTCTGGTTGATCACACTTAGCTGAAAATATTTAAATTTAAATTAAGAATGAGCATTTGATTGCCCAATAAGTAATAGCAACAATAAATATTAGCTGAAAAAATTAAATATTTTCTGTGAATAACACTTCTACAGCGAATCAACAGTTGTGAAGTATGCTGAAACAATTCTAACAACATATCAATTTTATATCAAAACTTTGAAACTACGTACTGACTATAAATGGGGATCAGTTGACAGACTATGAACATTGTTTTTAATTTTTGATAAGGTTTAGCAGAACTTCATCCGTAAATCGTCATAACTTACTGGTAGCGAGGATGATCATCCGATGTGCCTGTGATTGATCAACACTTACATAAGAACGATATTATCGTTCATCTCATCGACACTTAGGCGCATAAAAATTTTTCTCATGTTGGGATGTTCATACTTATTAGAATTCGAACCAAAACAATTCGGTTGGATCTGATAAAGTTTTATCATATTCAACGATATTTCTAAATATGTATCAATTTGGGTCAAATAGCTTAGGCGACTTTTTAATTAATGTATACATACCGGAAAGCAATAGGTATGTATCAATATGTGATTAAATACAATGATTATCCAAGTGGGGACACTTGTATAACCATATTTAAAAATTAACGAACATAATAAATATTTGTATCATACAATAATACTGTGTTGATAAACAATGATCGGATAATTTAAGAACTTGTATGAATACGAATGATTGGATATATAATCGATGACAATAGAGTTAAAAATCTGGCACAATGATAATATAATTCTGAAACTTTCTTACTCATGTTCATTGCATAAAGTAAATGCAAAGGTAGGATACTTGCCTGGTCTGCTGCTTACAATAAGCAACTTAGTTTTTATCTTTTATATAGCAACCTATAATTAATAAGATCATTTGTTCGATTAGAATAACATATCGTAACACATAATACTGCTTATTGTAGTCAGCACATAACCTAATCACATTGTCACACATGTTTAACAGTTATTGGATCACGAACAAACACGTAGCTAGTCAAATTATCTAAGTCTAGATTAATTTCTGAAACATTTCGGTGTACCGACGGCTTTATCGGGTAATTATCGAGTCTAAAACTCTGTTCTGTAATTCAAAAACTGAAAATATCAGTTATATTATTTTTAAATGACTTATAATAATTTTTAAATAATTATTATAATTTATCATGATTTTTCAAACTTTGGAATCATTATTAAATGATTTAAATATTAAATAATTCTATTATCATTAATATTTAATTAATATTAAACTATTAATGAAACCATTGCATGAATATTGAAGTTATTTATAATAACTTAAAATACTTTTAAAGTACTAATATTACCCATAAATGATTTTTAAAACAATTAAAATCATTTTAAATAATTACCATTAATATTAAAATATTAATGTATTATTTATCGAAATATTAATAGTCATTAATTATAACTTAAAATATTTTTAATTCATTTATATCCTTTTTAAATAATTTTAAATTAATAAAACAATTTTTAAACTATTTATTTATTATAATTATTAAATAAATCAAATATCATTTAATATTAAATTAATATCATTAATATTAAATTATTAATGAAATTATTCTTTAAATATTAAAAGTTATATTTTATAACTTCAAATATTTTTAAACACTTTATTTTCATTTTAAATGATTTTTATAATATTAAAATCATTTTTAATTAATTTATTTAATATAATTATTATATAACTCTTATATCATTAATAGTAAATAATTAATGACATTTATCTTTAAATATTGAAAGTTATATTTTATCACTTAAAATATTTTTAAACTCTTTATTTTCATTTAAAATGATTTTTCTAATGTAAAATTATTTTTAAATTAATTTATTTAATATAATTATTAAATAAATCTAATGTCATTAATGTTAAATAATTAATTAAATTTGCTTTAAAATATTAAAAGTTATATTTTATAACTTAAAATATTTTTAAATACCTTATCGTCATTTAAAATGATTTTTAATATAATAAAATCATTTTTAATTAATTAATTTATTAAATAAATTAAATATTAATAATATTCAAATAAATACTAATATTTATAAAAAATATGTCAAATTATTAAAATTTAATTTTTATAACTTCAAATAATTTTTAAAATATTTTTTGTAATTTTCAGAAATAAATTTTTATTTTTAAATAATTTTCGTAAATTAATTAATTAAAATTAACTAAGTCTGTCGCTAAAGCCTTTGGCGACAGAAAGCGTCGCCTTAGGAGTTCTTGAGCACCAAGAACATGCTTAAGCAGATCGAGGGGCTATGTTTGACCATGTGTAATTCACTGTATAAAATGTTTCTAGGCTAGCTATTAATCAAATATTGTAGTATATATGTAATAGTACAAGTTCATAACACATGAGCAAGATCTAAGGATCAGAACATGCTGTCAGAGCTGTCATCAAGTTTCTGGGCTGCCCA
Organism: Panax quinquefolius; assembly: GCA_020205615.1. Lineage (NCBI taxonomy): Eukaryota > Viridiplantae > Streptophyta > Magnoliopsida > Apiales > Araliaceae > Panax > Panax quinquefolius. The sequence goes on along the minus strand of CM035155.1, from coordinate 72,415,766 downwards.
AAAAATAAAGTCATGGCCGATCAACGCTATAGATGGGCTTATAACATGCAATCTGTTTATGGTAAAGGTGTTCTAGACGTCGGGCTATGTAGGCAAACTAACATAGAACATGATTCGAGCACTAATCAAGTCTACACATCATCAAAGAGCAAGATCTAAGGTTTTGAACAAGCTGTTAGAGCTGTTCTTCATTTTTTGGGTTACCCAGAAATGAAGAAAAGTTCGACTGCCCTACCTTGGGCTTCCACTACTTGTCGCTCGTGTAATATTTTAGTGATCTAAGGGTTCCAGGTTGTAGCCAGAATGCAAATGAACAAATCTATTACATAAAATCATCATAACAACAACACAATCTCTAGATCTATGCCAGTCAAACCATGTCAGAGATGGTGTTCATACGTTTTCTGGGTTACCCAGAAAACAGAAACGTGATCGGGCTTCCTGGTTTGACCGTCCATTAAATCCATCCTGTTAGTCATCTAGGTTATATAAAAGCTTGAATATGTAGTCCAAATACCATAATATAACATGTATACAACAATAGAAACAAATCGATAAACACAAGAGAGATCTGGACTCAAGAACTTACTGTCAGACAATCGATAACGTTTTGGGTAAGTTTCCGGGTTACCCAGAAACAGACAATCATGGTTGATCAACCGACTTTGACCATCAATAAAATGGAATCTGTACATGCTACGGCCCTAATCCCAGTTCCAGTTCATAGACCACATGACATACTACAAGTTAATACCATTAAACAACAAAAACACATAACAGACTGAGATTTACAGGGTCTGACATTCGTTGTCAGACCACTTTTTAAACTTTTTCCAGATTTTGAAAATCATCAAATCCGAGCCTATAGATGTTATGGATCTAACATCTATCAACCCAGATCATCAACATACACTACATACAACATATTTAACACACAAAAACTAACATCTAACATGGAATCAAAGATCAGATTTCATTTAGGGTTTTATACCTTTCTTAAGCTATGCTTGAATCTGGCTTTCTGATTTGATATAGATGAACTAGGGACTTATTTTTGGGACTGGTTTAGAAATGTATTTCGGAGGTTTGGGTTGAGAGAGTTTTGGTTGAGTGTTTGAGAATGAAAGAGCTAATAATGTGGCTTTTCTCTCTCTTAAATCTTATATAAATATTGGATATAATGATTTGGCTAGGCTTATGTAGCTGATATGCTTTAATTCTCAGTACATGTGTAATCTCATTAGGTCACCTACTACATATTTGGTAAGATACACAAGTTATCTTCAATTATACAAGAAGGGTAAAATAGTCAATTGGCTTGGGATTTTAATGGCATTAATGTAACTTTGCAAACCCTTAGGGTTTAACCCTAAGGTTTTCAAAAATAATTTTTCTAGGATTTTTATTTAGGTTTTAAAATAGCAAAATTAGTTTCTAAAAATGGAAAATTAGTGTTTTGCTAATTAGTTAAGTTTTCTAATTACTTTAAACTTGAAATTAGGTTTAATATCTCACTAATTAGCATTAAGGCTTAAAATTAGCAATTAGGGTTATCAATTTGTAATTAGGGTTTTCTAACAATTAGGGTTTCTATTTTTATAACACTTAGGGTTCTAAGTTAGTAATTAGGGTTTCTAATAATTAGGGTTTACCTAATTAACATTAATATTTATAGTAAATGTTATTAATCACATATCACGATCACATAACAATCTTGTACTCTAATTTGGGTTTCAAATTAGGGTTGAGCATAGTAATACTAGGTTTTTTACTGATATATCATAATTGGCCAACATTATCAGTCGACACATACAGTACATATCTATAGTACTGAAACACAAAATAATATTATATTATTATTCTCATTCCTTGATCAAAATCCAAATTTAGGGTTTGGATTCCATATTTGATTTATCTTGCATATATAACATTATTAATTAAGTTAAAATAATTAACTTAATTAATCTAACATAAATTCATATAATAAAATAAAATAATTATTATAATCATTCTATAATCATTTCATATATTATTTAAATATATATATATATATATATATTTATGGAAGATAACTAATAAAAAATTTACTACAAAATTAATTATTATAAGAATATACTTTATAATGATTAATAATTCTTAAAAAAATTTATTTACAATAATTAATGTAATAAATAAATTTTATTTATCACATATAGATATATACACATTACATGTCACATATTTCCACCTTTATAAATAAAAAAAAAATTATACGCAAAATTTCTAATTTAATTATATAGAAAATATCGGGTTATTATATTTTTCCCTATTGGCGCGCAATTAGGTGACCATACCCCTCCTCGACAGAACTTTCTAGACATTGTCAATATTGCAAATAATAATATGAATAACATTGTCGTCTCAATTATTGATTTAATAATATAAAATATTGATACTGTGACAATAATTGAATCAATAATAAGAGAGATATTATGCAGCAATAACTATAGCAATAATTGAGTATAACTGAGTGACTTCTCACGTAAGCATCAATAATCAATACCGTGTGTTACTATGCAACCACACGTATTCACATACTTTTACCATAGGAGTAGTTTAACAGTTTAATGGTAAAACTTTTGCTGTTGTTTTTATAAAAAGATAATTCTGTCATTTTCTAACTACGATAATACTTCCATTGTGGGGTCCACCAATGATTGTGCCGTCGTACGAATATTCCCTGTTAAAACGAATATTCCTCCACCAATCGAATATTTTATAACAACTTGTTTACTTTGCAAAATTTGTAAATATTACCCACAACTATAATATTATATCATATCGACACCATAATATTCAAAAATATATTTTGTGAAAAATTATTCTTTATTCATAAAAGTTGGGGTCTTACAACCTCCCCTTCTTATGAAATTTTGCCCTCGAAATTAGGGTACGTACCTGGTATGTCGAAGAGGTGAGTATACCTTGACTTCATTTCAGATTCTAACTCCCATGTCATTTCCTCCACATCGTGGTTTCTCCACAAAACTTTGACTTGAGGTATAACCTTGGAGCGTAGAATATGATCCTTTTTATCCAAGATTTTAACATGTACCTCTTCATACGTTAAATCATCCGCTATCTCGTCCGGTTCTAATTCAATAATGTGGTTCGGGTCTTTCACATATTTACGTAACATAGATATGTGAAAAACGTTATGAACACGAGACATACTTGGCAGTAAGGCGAGTCTATAGGCCACGGTTCCTACTCAATTGAGGATTACAAATGGGCCAATGAATCAAGGATTGAGTTTTCTTCTCTTTCCAAATCTTGTAACTCCTTTCCATGGAGCAACATGTAACAACACATGATCTCCAATATTGAATTCCACGTCCTTTCGATGAAGATCAGAATAACTCTTTTGTCAATCTTGTGAGGTTTTATACGTTGTCGGATCATTTGAATCTTTTCCGTAGTCATACATACCAACTCTGGTCCCAACAACGTTGCTTCACCCACCTCATCCCAGCATACTGGAGAACGTCACTTTCTTCCATACTCCGCTTCAAATGGAGCCATGCCAATACTTGCTTGATAACTATTGTTGTAGGAAAACTCCACCAATGGTAAGAACTTGTCCCAACTTCCTTTGAAGTCAAGGACACAAAGTCTTAATAAATCTTCAAGAGTTTGAATAGTCCTCTCCGACTGCCCGTCCGTTTGAGGATGATATGCCAAATTAAATTGTAAATCCATACCCATAGCTTTTTGCAAACTAACCCAAAATCTTGAAGTGAATCTTGGGTCTCGATTAGAAACTATGGATACTGGCATACCATGCAATCTTATAATCTCATTTATATACATAAGAGCAAGACGTTTAAGTGTATAAGTTTCTCGTATCGGTAAGAAATGAGCAGACTTGGTCAAACTATCAATAATGACCCAAACCGCATCTATACCTTGAGAAACCTTAGGAAGACTAGTAGCAAAATCCATAGTAATGTGCTCCCACTTCTATTCTAGAATTTTAAGTGGTTGCAATGGACCTTTTGGCACTTGATGCTCAGCCTTGAGTCGTTGACAAGTTAGACACCTTGAGATAAACTCCGCTATCTCTCTCTTCATATTAATCCATCAAAATGTATGTCGAATATCATGATACATTTTGGTACTCCCAGGATGGATTTCAAACGGTGTGTTGTGCGCCTCCATCATGATTTTATACTTCAAGTCAGAATTGTTAGGAATATAAAGTCTAGAGTTGACTCGAAGTATTCCTTCTTCATCGATTCTTGCTTCCGGAATAGCACCTTCTTGCACGTTCTTCCTCATACGCATCAGCTCCAGGTCTGTAGCTTGAGAAAATTTAACTTTATCGATTAAATTTGGTTGTAATCGTATATTCGCCATCATCATATGGGTCCTTGAAGTCTTTAACTCTATCTCCATCCTTTGTAAGTCATACAAAATGGGCCTTTGCATTGACAATATCGCACTCGTACCCGCATATGATCTTCTACTCAATGCGTCATCTACTACATTCGCTTTTCCAAGATGGTATTGAATGGTATGATCGTTGTAAAAACCCAAAACCCTAATGATATTTGTTTGAATAAAATCCCGTTATATAAATAAAATTCTCCGTTTTGAATGTGTTATGTGTTATTATATACTTTGTTTAACAAATTTGACCAAATAAATTTTTGTTCGAAAAATGTCGTGCTTGACACCTCGTGCTTAAATTTTTGTTCCGTAATCGGACTTTTCGACATAATTATTTTTATAAGTTGCTTTGTCGTGCTTACATTGACAAAACGTTTTGTCGTGCTTGTTAGGATTAGTATGAAATTTAGGTTAATAACCCTAGATTAACAAACCCTAACCCTAATTAGCAAAACCTAACCCTAATTAGCAAAACCTAACCCTTATTAGTTGAATTAACCTTAATTAGCTTATGCTAACACCTAATCATGGTTAGTATACTTCAATTAGGTATTAATGAACATCATTTAACATTCTTATCATTAAAAACAAAACCCTAATCAAGATTAGTGAGGATTAGGGCATAATTAAGCTACTAAACAAACCTAACTAGCTTACAAGTAGGTTAGGAGTCACCATTGCAAGTCCCTAGGCTGCACATGACATGCTTGTAACTCCCAAGCATGACAATAGTCATCAGATTTGATATTTGTAGAGGCAAGTTGCTAAAGAATGACTAAAAAGCCAAGTTGAAGAATTCTATAAATAGGAACCTTAGGGCTGAGCAAACTCACGAAATTTCTAAGCCAATATACACTTACTTACATACCAAATAAATCCTGGGTGTTAGCAGCAACAACATCAGAAGTTAGAATCGAAAATTGTTCAAAAAAAGGTACAAACCCTAGTTCATAATTAGCTCTTTGATCATGTGTTAGTTTTGTTGTTTAAATGTTTAGAATTATGTATTAGTATGTTAGAAAGTATGTTAGATTGGTAGAACACGTTTTCATAACATCTAGATGCTTTAATTAAGTGTTTTAAGAAAGCTGGAAATTTTGGAAAACTAAGTCTGACAGCCAAATGTCAGGGCCTATAGATTCATTTGTGTTTATGTTTTGGTCTATTAATTATATTGTATTTGTAGCCTGTTAGTAGGTCTTTAATCTGGAAAAGAAAACAGGTTCATTTGAACCATAGATTTCAAGTTATAAGTGGTCAAAGTGGGTTGACCGTTCACGGATTGCGCTCGGTTACCCGTAAAACTGCGACTAGAAAGGCGATTGAACAAGCTACTTTGACCAAGCTTTTTAATCACTTTCTAGTTGTTGTTTTTGTAAGGTGTTGTTATAGATCTATACCCTGTTATATGTACTACATATATATGATCTCAAATTGCTAAAACAACTAATAGGATTACTAGAATTAATGGTCAAAAGTCGTTGACTGAGCTTGACCATGTTTTCTGGGTTGCCTAGAAAACTGAAGAACACGAAGAACAGCGTTTGGCTGTACTTTGACCAGCATAATTAGAGACCTTAGAATTATGCTTTGTTCTTGTTTATGTTATATATATGTACCCTGACATATATACTACATGTTGCAACAAACACCATACACATCTAATACATAGAATCAAAGTTATTCAAGCCACAAAACCGTTGACTGACCATGACTACTGTTCTAGGTTACCCAAAAACTCAAGAACTATGACGCCCCCAAATTCGGGTATCTTCCAACCCGACAGATGGTGCTACACGGTACTCATAACTATACATTCATTCTATTGAAACGACATTAAAAGTCCAATAATAATCTAGAAGGGGGGTTGAATAGATTATTACAGATTAAAAATTATCTTAGGCCTTTTTGATTTTTTGTATAATTAATGTGCAGTGTTAGAAATTAATATACAAGATAGTAAAAAATCAATCACACAATGCACAGAGATTTATCTGGTTCACAACATACATTTCGGGTATGCTGCTATGTCCAGTCTCAAGCTCCTCTCCATGACTTGAGATCCTATTAGTATCAGTAATAAATACTCCTTCAACAGGCGGAGAAGCCTTTACAAAGTTTTATAGTCAAACTTCCAACTGTTCCCAACTAATCTATCTTGGATAGCAAGCTCCCAGCTCCCTCCTCAAACTTAGTTGTACTTCTTTTGAGTTCAGTTCTATTCTATGATCTGGTCTTGAAACAACAGCCTCTTCCTTACCTCACAAGTACATTAGAGACCCAACTTCCCGTTGACCTCTCTAAGACTCTGGTCTTGGTCGAAGAATTACTCGTCTTTCTCACAGGTACATAAAATAAACTAACTCTGACCTTTTCTCTTTTTACAAATGATTTTACAATAATTTGCTTATGAAATAAGCAGATAAGAATTTAGTACAGATTGATGCTTCTCAAATAAGCAAATAAGAATTTAATACAGATGGATGCTTCTCAAATAAGCAGATATAATTTAGTACAGATTAATACTTCTCGAATAAACATATATCAATTAAAGAGCAAATATATTTATAAAAGTTCAAAGACTTTTATACTTGAGAAAAATATGTTTCTTAGTAGCAGATATTAATTTATGCTTTGATCAAATAGTGCTTTTGTGTAAGCAAATATGTAAATTATGCAATTGTTATAAAAGTTTAAATAACTTTTATATTTTATGTGAAAAAGAGCTTCTTGAATAAGCAAATAGATCAATTTTAGCTTTTATTTAAAAATGCTTACATTTAAGCAGATATATAATTTAATGCAAATTATAAAGAATTATTTATTCTTTATGGATTAAAGAAAAGTCACTTTAACTTTTTAGAGTGAAAATGCTTACGAGTAAGCAAATAAGTTATTTTAAGCTTTGAATCAAATATGCTTCTAATTAAGCGAGATATATTCACTTAAGTTTGTGAAATAAAAGTTTAAATAACTTTTATATTATGCAACAAGTATTTTATGAATAAATAAATTTATGAACAAATACTTGTGATGATGCAGATATCAAGTATAATAAATAAATCAGTTAAGAAATAATTGATATAACAAATATTATTGTTTAACTCAAACAATATATAAGAATATTTTATCTATTATGTGAACTTTTATAAATAATGTCACTCAAGACTATAAGGAATAAATGCGGTTTCAATTCCTCTTGGTAAAGGTGTATCTCGCGCATTTGCCTTAAAATAGCCTAAGTAACGAAAAATTTATAATTTCATAATTGATATTTATATAAATATTTTCAATAGATCACTACGATTCTCAAATCCGATTTGGATGACTACTCTTTTGGAGCAAGATCTCACCGTCGCTTTGAGCTATCAAGTGTCGTGTATCTATTTTACGATATTTATATAAATAATATCAATAAAAGGTTATTGAAGACTATAAGGAATCGTGACGATTTGAATTCCTCTCCAGTAGAGTGTGTATCTCGTAGATTGCGGCGCCCAAGTATCCTTTTATTTGATAAATAGATGAAATATAAATATATAGAATTGTGTAGAACAATTTATATTTGTATATCTATAAATATAAATAAACAAGAGATAATTCAAATAAATAAATCAAATAACTTATCTCAATATGCTTGACCAAATTCTCTTCTCAAATAATCAAAACTTTTGTGTAAGAGAGAGAAAGCTTTTTAAAGAGAGAGTATGTGGGAGAGAAATAAGCTTTTCTTGAAAGTGAATTGGCAAGTTGAAAATGAAAGAAAAATCTCCTATTTATAGATTTTGAAATCAGGGGTAAAATGATAGTTTTCGAAAATTAATTTTGAATGAACGATTTGAATGAATAATTTTTGAATTGAACTGTTCAGATTGGAACAAATTTTATGTGGTTCATTTAATGGGCAGAACTCAAAAACCGCCTAGGCAATAAATCATCAACTTAGCAATAAATTCGGTCAAGGAGGTTGAATGAAGAAGGAGAACGCGTTTTTAGGAAATAAAAATTGTCAGCACACTTTTTCTTTATAAATGTTATGCATGCATGGCTTCAATCATTTATGCCATTATACTTAAATTATACACATATGAGGCATACAATTTAATGCACACGGTTTTTTAAAAACAAACTTGCCAGCAATGCTTTTGTCCCATATGAGGGTCACGGTTTAAAAAAATTTGCTAGCTCGTGCTTTGAAAAAGGAAAGCCTGCATGGTATTATACATATATATAATATATGGCACATGCATGAATTATTATAATATATATAATACATCACACGAATATCTATCTATATATATATATATATATATAATATAGGACATATCTTATATATATATATATACTGTTTTATATAAATATAAATATATCAAATTTATATAATAAAATATGCCCAATTTTATAGGATATATATATAAAACACTTTAGATAATATACATGCATGTTTGGTATATAATGCATGCAAGATATGTACATATATTTTAATTCTTCATGATGTATGCTTGCATGAAATAAAACATTATGCAAATTTTAGCCAACTTATTAAATGCTCTCATTAAATTTGGACAAGGCACATTTATAAACACACACTCACACACGTTTTATATATATATATATATATGCACATTCATTTATTAAATATTTCCATATCTCATCATATATACTTTTGGACAATGCACATGCAAACATTAAATTCACATATCTTCAAAAACTTCAAGCATAAGCCACGAAATAGACAAATGTTGTCCCAAAAAAAATCTCTCATTTTGCCACTTATTTTACACACACATGCTATACTTAATATTATAATATATATATATATATACAATTTTTGTATAATTATATAAAACTTATATAATATATATATATATATATATATAAATAATAAAATAATTTTTGATATTTTTAAATAATAAAATTAATAAAAATTGCCCACATAACAAAATCTTCATCTTCTTTTCAAATTCGGTCAAACAAGCATTTGATAATCAACATATGACTTTTTGTCCCATAATGCATGACCCAATTAATTTAACATTTTAAAACATCAAGATCAAGAAAATCAATTAAATAAGATTTAGAAAATATTTTTGGTTAAAGTAAATAAGATAAATAAAATAATTATAATAAAAATCCTATGGAGAGGATTCTACCCTTTTAATTAATTAATTTACTAATTATTGTTATCATCAAAATAAAACTAAAAGTTGGAGACCCAACAGACATCAAAATGTGTGTATCAACGACATTCTTATTACATTAATAATATTACATCCCGTTCCCAGGTTCTAAAACCATTACATTCTTTGTTCATCATACTATATTATATACAACTTATTAGATTATTACAAGGTAATCTAATCATTAATCTTAATCTTGTCTTTATCCTTGTCGGATCCCCTGCTCAATCTGGCCTTTAGTTTGCATTCATATGGTTCAAGCAAGAGTGAGCATACAAAAAGCTTAAGTCTGATAATTTCTTTTTAAACGACATGCTTGAAACATAGGAATCAGTATATCTTGAAGAATCTGGATAATAGTTATGATACAATCAATAATACAAAATAACACTTCTTTTCCTTCAAAATATTTTACAATAACAATATTCAAGAAACATCACATCCGGTTCAAGACCACGAAAGTTTCATAATTTCTTTGAAAAGGACAACCTGGACACTAAGTCCGTAAGTCCCAAGATAGCTTACGAGCACTTCGGGTGATCACCCATAATACTAATGTTGATCAACACTACATTCATTAAATGTATGTATCGTTTAAGTTGTGGGCAACCTCACGTGCCCATCGAATAATTGATGAAAATACATTTGTTTATT